>CAWUFQ010000215.1:0-25000 GCA_963921405.1 Cepaea hortensis | reverse complement strand
GGTGGTGTTTTTGGCCACGTGAGTATGTTATGTATACATTGGATGGTTTGTTTACGAATTGCGTACCATTTGCTAACTGGTAGTAGCTCTTACATACAAACACATTCAGAGGCGGTGAGGCTGGGAGGTTTCGGTCTACGCCTCTGACTCAGAGGCTGTCATGTTCGTTTCTAGCATAGGGCTGGACAATGTTTTTGTTTTAGAGCAAATAGTGGATTTTAATTATATTACAAGTACATCTGGCCGGTTAGCTGAGGTGGTGGAGCATCAGACATTAAATATGAGGGTCGGGAGTTTGTCCCCTATCGGTAGATTTGAAGTCGCGGTGATATACTGGTTAGTGAGCCTGCCTGCCAAGATAATGGTCCGGGTTTAATCCCCAACAGAGACAGGATTATTTTTCCCGTCCAGTATGGCTTTGCGGTTGACACAGCCTCATAAAAAGGGAAACGAATGGCTACCCAGCCTCATATGTAGTGGTCTAGAATATGTGAATGTCTAACACTTTACACTTTAACGTCATTCCCTGCTCTGGGTCTATCTTTCTTTATCTATGCTAATATAACACGTTCCCCTGATCACTTTAGTAGTGACATCTGAAGCCTAACCTTCTCGAATGCGGACAGAAAAAGACTTCTCGTATGCAAGCTGCGTACGTTTACAGTCCCAAAACAGCTCAAGTCACAAAAAATAAACAGTTAGGCTATTTTCTTGCAAAATTATTGGATGAGATGGGGGATACACGCGTGTTAACACGGCACTTTATCAGGGATGGAATATGTCTAGAATCTAGAAGATATTTTTTGTAAACAAGTAAGTAAAAGTATGCACCGAGGTACATGGAGTACTTGCTGCTATCCCCCTCATTAGATCACATGGAACTCGAGGGGAGATATTGTCAATTTTACTTTCCAAAACATTTCCAAGGGAGTTCACACAATCCGCCTGCATGCGAATTCGAACCCGTGACCATCAAGCCGACAGGCAAGCCCTTAGTCCTTAAGCTACAGCGGCTCCCCCATAAGTCTGTATTACTAACCCACACTGGTCGTAAGGCGACCAGGTCTGACAATAGCCATACAGTTCATTACAGAACAACAGATTACATGGTTTGGTCACCTTACATGAATGCCCTGGTACCATCTGCCACAAAGAGCCACATTGAATAAATATGATGGACACAAAGCAAGGGGACGACCACGTAAAAGATGGAGTGTCAAGTATCAAGAACAACCTTAGTGAAATGAATACCAACTTACAAAAAGAATTAGAAAGAGCACATACAAGAGGTAAGTGGAGAAAGAGAAGAAGAAGAAAAACACTGGCCGCTACACGTAGAGGTGGGGCTAGTAAATCTTGCACTCCTAGGTAGCATGTCTTGCCCTGGTTTGTGTAATATCCATGCCTGTTTAATGTATCCTTGCTGTTGTCTTTACATAGAAGTTTGTCTTCATCTGGCCCTACATTCATGTGTTTTGGCTGTATGATCTGATCAGTCGTTGACAGGGTCTTATTCTAATAAAATGTCCGACCATCGTTCAACTGTCAAACTGTATCTGACTTTAATAGCCGTTAAGAAAGATGGGGATACCCAGACACTGACAACAGAGGAGATGATGTGGAGGACTGGGAAATAGACTCAAATCTCCATCTACTCAACAAAGCGGACGACACACCGAGCTTCTACTCTAGAAGATGGTTTACCACTTATAGAAGATGGTTTACCACTTCTACTCCAGACTTAGCTTTCTGCACATGAGACATCCTCCACAAAATCGATCGCCATGTGCTTGACCAATTAGAAGGTAGTGACCACAGACCAATCAAGCTTGTAATGAATATGGAGTATGTTCCACAGGAGCAAAGGCCTTTGCTTCGCTGGAATTACAAACGAGCTGATTGGGACAGATGCGCCATACTAACTGACAAATATTGTGAAAACATAAATACACGACATGGCAACATGAAACAAATGGTGGAAAGTCTAAACAAAGCAATAATACAGGCAGCCACTGAGTCCATTCCAAGAGGAGCAAGGAAAACGTACAAACCATACTGGACTAAAGAACTACAAATTTTGGAGGACAAAGTTGAAGTTGCCAGGAAGACTTCGGAGAGTGAACAAACAACTGAAGCGAACATCTCTCTCAAAGCCATCTCAGTAAAATATAAAAGAACAGTAAATCAAGCAACGAGAGATTGTTGGAGGGGAAAAAACAGACAACCTGAACTATGACAGGAATGGAAACAAACTATGGAAACTAGTGAAAGCCACGAACAATGAAGGACCCAGAAACAAACAAATAATAATTAAACAAGGAAATGCCTTGCTTACAGGGGAAAAAAGGCTGCAAATGCACTAATGGAACACTATGCCAGTGCAAATCACAATGATATTACAACCGAACAGAAGAAAGCAATCAATGATAAACCGACACATCATAGTAATACAGAGACAGCAGCAGAATATATGATGGCAAATCTAAAAATGAAGAAATGGAACAGGCGATGAATACCCTAAAAAAAAGAAGAAATCACCAGGAAAAGATGGAATCACAAATGAAATGCTAATAGGACTAGATGCTAAAGCAAAAAAGAAACTACTAGCATCCTAAATTACAGCTGGAAGATAGGAATAGTCCCACAGGCATGGAAGGAAGCTATACTAATACCAGTTGCCATGAGTCGATTTGGAGCTCATGGCATATTGAAAGATGGTCACGCGGAAGGACGTGACAATCGTGGGTTTTAACCCACGTGGCGCATGCCGAGGTTGTCACCGGAGCCAGAGATATGATTTTGCGAAGGTGACAAGGGCATTCAAGGCTGCGGTTTCGTCCAGTGCGGACCATGTTGTTAATAGAGTTATGGCCAAAACTGAGCCACTCTTTTAGGATAGTTCATGTGTAGAAATGTGGTGTAGATTTGTGATACAGTGTTGCATAATTGTGTGTGCGATTGCGAGTAATCATTGTAAACCGTTTTGAGGAATAGATCGTCAAAAAAATGCTCTCGTGATGCGTTATCAAAGATGTATGAAGTTGCGTTATAATAGTGGGCCATGATGGCCGGTGGAGAACGAAAGAGTTCGACTATCAGTCAAGTAAAGTTGAATTTAATAACCAGTGAAGTGAGGCCACATAGCAAAAGATAGAGTCTGAGATTCGGCAGAAAGATGAGTCCGAAACCAACCACGGGAACGACATCAGGATAATGAATGAGGTGACAACTAATACCCCTAGAAGAGGACAGCACTCCTTGAATGCGGGCAGCAATTGAGACCTCTACACCCATGTGGAGCTCACTACACCCATGTCGGACCCTGGCACCAGCCCCAAAGAAAAGAAAAGACCTAGAAGAACCAAATGGCTATTGACCTATCAGTCTACTTTGCTGTGTAGGAAAATTAATGGAACGCATTATCAATGGCAGGCTAACATGGCATCTGGAAAAAACCAACTCTTAACACCACACCAAGCAGGATTCAGAAAGTACAGATCCACTGAAGATCAAATAACCTATATAGCTCATGAAATAGAGGATGCATTCCAAGAGAAAAAGCGCACACTAGAAGTCTGAATAGATTGAGAAAAAGCATTTGATAAAGTATGGAAGGAAGGACTGAAAGTAAAACTGCAAAAAATGCTTCCCACACTGTATCCATTTTGTACAAAAATGGCTACGGTACTGCATTCAATAAACAACAACAGAATGGCTTCGAAACTGTACACAATAAACAACAACAGAATGGCTCGAGACGGTAGACAATAAAAACGTATAGAATGGCTCCAAGACTGTACACAATTAACAAAAACAACATGGCCTCAAGACTGTACAAAATAAACAACAACAGATTGGCTACGAGACTACACCATAAACAACAACAGATTGGCTACGATATTTACACAATAAACATCAACAGATTGGCTAAGAGACCACACAATAAACAAAAAACAGAATGGCTCCTAAACTGTACACAATAAACAATCACAGATTGGCTACGAGATAGTACACAATAAATAACACAACAGATTGGCTACGAGATTGTACACAATAAAAAAACAATAGAATGACTCCAAGACTTAAACAATAAACAACAACAAATTGGGTACGAGACTGTACACACTAAACAACAACAAAATGACTCCAAGGCTGTATAAAATAAACAAAAACAGAATGACTCCAAGACTGTATACAATAAACAACAACAGATTGGCTAAGAGAATACACAATAAACAACAATAGAATGACTCCAAGACTTAAACAATAAACAACGACAGAATGACTCCAAAATAAAAGGGAAAAAGGTAACAGATTGACTCCAGGATCGCGCACGATTTTTTAAATTGTGTATCCACATAAACGAAAATATTTCCATTCGTCACATGTACCTAACTACATATACGGGAACCAATAAAAAGCTATTCGCTTTATAAACTGACACTGGAATGTCTCTATTTAAGAGTCCTGAATGTTTTACAAACAAAATTCAGCACAGCATGAAGGACATAAGTACAAACAGCAACTCAATGCATACATTACTATACTTTCACAGTATACTACAATATGCGTTTAATGTTGTCACGCTGACAGCTATACAAAAGCAGTAAAATGATGGAGCGTATAGCTGGTCACCTGAGACTAGCGACCGAGTTATGGGTTAAGGCATGTGCATTCAGAAGCTTTAATGTTCCTCAGTTGCCAGATTTAGAAGAAAGGAGATAGTTATTGTGTGAACATAGTCTGGGGTGTATCCAGCGACGACCCCCAGGGTTCTCGTGAACTGAATGACGGAGTTCGAAAACGAATCACCGACCTTGGCAGCGCGAGGCAGGCGGATTGACCAGTTCGCCACGGCGAGCCCCACCCTCGTGTGTGTGTGTGTGCATGTGTGAGTGTGAGTGTGTGTGTGTGCATGTGTGAGTGTGTGTGCGTGTGTGAGAGAGTGTGTGTGTGAGTGTGTGTGTGTGTATGTGTGAGTTTTGTGGTTTAGGGGATAGTGAAACGCGCAGTTTAATAATCACCCAACACACTGAGCCACGGGTTCGAAATCAGCCGCTGGCCATTTGGAAGCAGATAGCTTTGCGTTGATTTCGATAGTATGAGACGTCGGTCGTTCAAAATGCACATCTCTCTCTCTCTCTCTCTCTTTCTCTCTCTCTCACACACACACTCTCTCTCCCTCACACACAAACACACACACTCTCTCTCTCTCACACACACACACTCTCTCGCTCTCTCTCTCTGACACACACACTCTCTCTTTCACTCACACACACTCTCTCTCACACACACACACTCTCTCTCTCTCTCTCTCTCTCACACACACACACATATATATATATATATATATATATATATATATATATATATATATATATATATATATAAACTAGCGAAGTTGTTAGCAGACTGCGCTGGTAATGTCATGCACGCGGTCTTACTCAGGTCTGGGCTCGTTGCTTACCAAAATGTTAGGGAACATTGGTGATCTTTTCCTCCTTGCTCTCAAGCCTACAAACTGTGATGGTGCTCTCACATCGTAGACCCATAGCAAGAAACTGCTTAAAGATGTAACCCAAAAAAAAAAAAAATAATAACAATAACACGCAGGCCTCCAAATGTTATCCGTTAACAGTTTGATAAATAAAGGTAAAGTTAACCCAAAGATCAATCTCTGACCAGTAAAATATATACAGCATATAAACAAACACTGAGATCTGCTGTGCACTCTCCAGAATAAAAATTATTTTGCTGGGTGTACATAATTATAAGGTTATACGCTACATCTCATCATTTTCCCTCAGTTGGTTACTGTGATATGGATTTTTATATGCGAAAAACAACTGTGAACGGACTATAGTCCTTAGCTTATTCTCGACCAAAGTGTCATTAGATCTGGTGGGCAGTTCCCATCCTAGCCACATTTGTTCCTCCTGAAAACAGTACGACAATTATACAGCGCCCATTCAATGAGGCTGGGTCTATCCAAGGTCATATCCAGGTCGGGGAAAAAGAACCTCGCAACTGCTGGAGACTGAACTTGGACTACTGTTTTCGTAAGCAAGCGCCCTAACCTTTACCATAGATATCTTAATTGTATCAAATATTTCTTCTTAAATAAAAGCACTACGGACGGGAGTTAATTAACAACTAGGACAGAGATCATTGCAGTAGCAACAAAAGTAGGGTTCATAATGTAATATATTCAGTGAAGACGTTAGGAAAACCGAGCATGTATGTTATATGAGTCCACTAAGGCCAGAGCTGGCGTGAGGTTAGCTATGTCATCTCGTAGACAGCTTCTGACCCACTCACGAAGGAGTATATAAAGGACTTTGCGTCAGCTTGTTGAAGGTTATTCATTTCGAGGAGGGGGAGGAGGAGGAGGAGGGGGAGGAGGAGGAGGAGGGGGAGGACGAGGACGAGGACGAGAAGAAGAAGAAGAAGAAGAAGAAGAAGAAGAAGAAGAAGAAGAAGAAGAAGAAGAAGAAGAAGAAGAAGAAGAAGAAGAAGAAGAAGAAGAAGAAGAAGAAGAAGAAGAAGAAGAAGAAGAAGAAGAAGCAGCAGCAGCAGCATCAGCAGCAGCTCTGGTAACATAGGGGTAACAGCCCAATCCACGATGGGCTGATATGTACAGAATGATTCAAACAGACACAGAAGCATACTTTCAAAAGCCCCAGGAAGGAATGCTGACTTGACGTTCATCACAACCGCAGCACCGCTCAGAACTCAAATCCAGAAACAGCCGGGATCAAAAGTCGACTTCTCCAGGCTGTCTGTTGCTTCTAAAAGCCAGGCTGAACTAATGGACGCCTCCAGGGAAGTGCCAACGACGAGCGGCGTTTCTCGGTGGGCAAATATGCTCAGTTGCGCAGAGAATGTCAAAGACACACATACATTAAATACATCGGCGTTTCTATTTCTAGGTCTCATGTTTGCTGTACGCAAATAGGGGTGGTCTGTTAACAAATCACGGAAGTCCTCTGCCTTTTGTCTTTGTGAAAACTTCTTTGACACAGAAGTTGCAATAGGTAAAACTTCGGGGGGAAAAAAGAATTTATACGTTCGTTCGTTCTTCTTCTTCTTTTTGTTCCCTCGCTTAAACTCGAGCGTAGTCCTTACACACTGTTTAATGTTCCTTCCTTCCTTCCTTCCTTCCTTCCCTCTTCCCCTCCCTCCCTCCCCCCCTCTCTCTCTTTCTTCCTTCCTTCCTTCCTTTCTTTCTTTCTTTCTTTCTTTCTGTTAGTCTGTCTGTCTGTCTTTCGCATGTATTGATGTTCAGCTGGCATCCATCGGAGCGAGGATGATCTAGAGCAGTGGTTCTCAACCTTTCTTGGCCCGTGCCCTCCTTCACCATATTTTCAGAACGTCATTCCCCCCCCCCCCTCTTCGTATTTCCTACCTATTCCCCCCCCCCCACCAGCTCCTACACAGTATACGTAATAATGGAAGCTAAATTTAATAGCACATACAAAAACAAGTCTAAACGTCCACATAAAATGTGATTTGTGGGTCTACTTACTTTATAAAATGAATTGTATGAATTGTATTAACACGATCTTGAAATAATCTTCACCCCCCCCCCCGGAAACCCTAAAATTCCCCCGGGGGGGGGGGATTTTCCACCGGTTGAGAACCACTGATCTAGAGACTTTTCACCCGACCCTGTATCAAAGTGCCAACTCCCCAGGAGACACGCAGCTCTCCGTCCCCTCTCCATGTTCAGAAACCAGGGGGGGGGGGGGTGCAAGCCAAGTACTGAACTGAAACTTCACATCTGCAGACGGGCATGGTCGAAAGAGAAAATGATTCAGCACAACACAAACGGGTTAGTTGGGATTGGGCCTGGCTAGGTTTCGTTGTCTCCGCGAGTTTTATGTATTTCACAGTCAACAGACCTCAACCCATTTCATAGTCAACAGAACGTCAACCCAATTTCATAGTCAACAGACGTCAACCAATTTCATGGTCAACAGACTTCAACCCATTTCATGTTCAACAGACTTCAACCCATTTCATGGTCAACAGACTTCAACCCATTTCATGGTCAACAGACTTCAATCAATTTCATGGTCAACAGACTTTAACCCATTTCATGGTCAACAGACTTCAACCCATTTCATGGTCAACAGACTTCAACCCATTTCATTGTCAACAGACTTCAACCCATTTCATTGTCAACAGACTTCAACCCATTTCATGTTCAACAGACTTCAACCCATTTCATGGTCAACAGACTTCAACCCATTTCATGGTCAACAGACTTCAACCCATTTCATGGTCAACAGACTTTAACCCATTTCATGGTCAACAGACTTCAACCCATTTCATTGTCAACAGACTTCAACCCATTTCATTGTCAACAGACTTCAACCCATTTCATGTTCAACAGACTTCAACCCATTTCATGGTCAACAGACTTCAACCCATTTCATTGTCAACAGACTTCAACCCATTTCATTGTCAACAGACTTCAACCCATTTCATTATCAACAGACTTCAACCGATTTCATTATCAATAGACTTCAACCTATTTCACTGCCAATAGATTTCAACCCATTTCATTGTCAGCAGACTTCAACCCATGTCATTGTCAGCTGACTTCAACACATAACAAGTTTCATTTTTAAATTGTCGTTTATTTCTTGTAAGATCAATGTGCACAGCCAAATAATAATGAGATCAATACAAGACATGCCAGGAATATCGGTTGGTGCGCATAATGTAAACAAACTGCGCTATGCTGATGATGTGGTTTTGATCGCTGAAAATGAAACGCAGTTACAAGAAATGATAGATATAATTGCAACAGAAAGTCAGAAACAAAGGACTTAGTCTGAATAATAGAAAAGCAGAAGTAATAGTTATTACAAAGAAAAAATGTACACACCCACAAAAAACATCAAACTGGATGGAAGCAATCTCCGTAGCTCCAGCGACGACTCACAGGAGTCTCCTGAAAAATGAACTCGTGAACCGAAAAGGCAAACCAGTCAATTCAGCAACAGCCGGCCGCCAACGTTCCGAACATGCAGTTCACGCTACAAACAACCACGGACAGATGTAAAAGCATTCCACGCGAAATTCACAGCTCACATTGTCGCGCCACGCGCTCACTCAGTAGCAGGGCGACGGAACCATGAAATATAGTAGAATGATGAGGACACCGTGGACGGACAGAAAGAGCAACGAAGATATCTAGAAAGAAGTTTATGCTTGCAGCTACGGTTTGCAATCGCATTTTCCTCATGTTGGACTGATAGCACATGGTTCCATCGTCCTGCTACTGAGTGAGTGTGTGCGCGACACTGTGAGCTGTGAAATTCGCGGGGAATGCTTTTACATCTGTCCTGTACAGTGACCTGCATGGCCACCGGCTGTTGCTGAATAGACTGATTTGCCTTTTCGGTTCACGGGTGCTTTTTTCAGGAGACTCCCGGGAGTCGGCGCTGAAGCTGAGGAGTTTGTGCTTTATGCGACACTTTCGGCGGGTCACCCTGAGGTAAAAGACCAAGCAATGTGAGAAAACCCGGGTCAATGAGGTCTTTCTGGTGACTGCCGAGTCCATCGACCATGAACTGTGGTTTTCGTGGATTAATTTTGTGTTGGCATTCTGGCTGCGGCATTATGCACAGTGTACCTGTGCGGGCTGTTGGATTGCCGAGACTACTGCCTATTCCACTTTTCACACTGGACAGTGGGGAGCATTCTGTGTGATGTTCACTGGCACAGGAACGGAGCATAATGGGGACGACCCGTTGCCGTGAAGTTGGAACCTCGACTAACTAACTAACTAACTATCAGAATACGATATTTCGGAGAAAAAAATGGCGTGGCTGGCTAGAAAACATCTAGAAACTGAACTACAACATCTAGAAATATCGAGACTTTGTAGGCTAACATCTGGTTGGGATAGTGACTGCCGCTTCCATCAAGGATGAACTGCATGTTTCATAGTGGACTTTTGTGTTGGCATTCTGGCGACGGCATTATGTACAGTGAAGGTTTTCACATCTGTCCGAGGCTGTTTTGTTGCGTGAACTGCATTTCGGAGATAGAATGGCGTGGCTGGTTAAAAAAACATCCAGGAACGGAACACCAACATTTAGAATCATCGAGACTTTGTAGGTGAACATCTGGTTGGGAAAGTGACTGCCACTTCCATCAAGGATGAACGGTATGTTTCGTGGAGGACGTTTGTGGTGACATTCTGATGGCGGCATTATGCACAGTGTTCCTGGGCGGGCTGTTGTTTGTCGAGACTCCTGTCTTTTCCACTGTTCACACGGGACAGAGAGGAACATTCTATATGATATTAACTGGCACAGGAACGGAGCATAATAGCGACGACCCGTTGCTGTGATGTTGGAACCGCGACTGAACTGAACAGAATTGAATCAGAATACGACAAGCCACATTCGTTTGGCATGTCATGAAAAAAGGAAAGCTTAAGTATGATGTCACAATGGCAAGGTTCGTTGGGGGTGGGGGATAGACTAAGAGAGAAAATTCTTGACCGTTTGACATCGTGGCATGCAGGAATTTCGGTATTAGAAATTATTGTCCGCGCAAAAGACAGAAGGCTGTGGACAGACATGCGCCACACGCATGGACTATAAAAAGATTTCTTACAAACTGCATTGTGGAACAGAAATCAGGTAACAGAGAGTTAACCAATTCAATGCCAAACAGAATTAAGTTTGGACCAAACATGGTACACAATCAAATGAACAAGTATTAAAGTGTAAATTTCCATTCACTGAACATTGAAATTGCGGAAGATGCCACGAAGCAAAACAAATAAAACAATGGCCCTAGTACGGCACATGGGAGTTCACATTTGACGATATCCTTCGGCGCTGAATCGGTTAATCTGATGAGTACGACCGAATATAAGATAAATAAATATCAAATAGGCACGTACAAGGCACTAACTAATCCTTACCTTCGTTTCCACGGCCAGCAACCAGTCTTGAGCACAGGTTTCATAACAAATCTCCAACGCAGACTACAACAGTTAAAGACAATGGCAACTACGGGCACAGGTGAGAAGGCTGTTACCACCAACCATTCACCTCAAAGGTGTGCAGCAGCAAGGGCAGACAAACTGCCTGCCGCGTGCCGAATCTGCAGTGAGCAGCGCTCAAGAATCGTTTACTCAGAGTTGGAATAATCCACCGCGCGAACACCAGGTAAATTGCAAATGCAGAGCTCTGTGATTACAGGTAGAAAGAAGATCAAGTGAATTAACAAAGCTGAAAATGCGTGGTGAAATGCTATGCTTTGTTTCTATACGCAGTATATATGTTTGTGGACAAAAAGAAAACTGCCTGAAAACAGACGAAGCAGCGGCGATAACTCGGGAAAAACGCGCGAGCTACACGTGATGCCGGTATGCACATGAATGGAGCAGAAATTATCTGCACAGTATGGTTGGCAGTGTGCGCCATTTTTTAATGTTGCTGTTTTCTGTTACTCCTTCACAGTTTCAGTCACCTTCTCTCGCTCTGTGCATGGGTATGTGTGTGAGAGACAGAGTGAGTGAGTGTGTGTGTGTGTGTGTGTGTGTGTGTGTGTGTGTGTGTGTGGTGTGTGTGTGTGAGAGAGAGAGAGAGAGAGAGAGAGAGAGAGAGAGAGAGAGAGAGAGAGAGAATACCATGTTTTTTTTCTACACGCAACTGACTATGCCTGACATTGTTACAATAGATTCTCTATAAGCATTTCAAACATACTATTTCTTCTTCCTCTTCCTCCTCCTGCTCCACTTGCTTCTTCTGCTTCCTCTTCCTCCTGCTCTGCTTCTCCTTCTCCCCTCCTCCTCCTCCCCCTCCTCCTCCCCCTTCCTGCCGTCCCTCCTTCCTTCCTCCCCCTCCTCCGCCAGCCTTCCCTCCTCCTTCCTCCCCTCCTCCGCCCCATCCACCTCCTCCCCTTCTTCTTCTTCTTCTTCTTGGTTCTTCTTTTGATGGGAGTATGTGAGTGCGTCTCACCTAGTTCTTCACCTCAACATTCAGGGTGCCAGACTTCGGCCTACATTTGTGTTAGGTTTACGTCCTCTAGACAGATCCCTTCCAATGTCACGGCTCTATCTACCCCTGGTAGGTCAAATTTCCCAAACAATTATGCCAGGACAGCGGCCTGAAGCTTACTATTAGCGATTTCCAACAGATGTGGGTTTGTTTTCATGCACAATTTGCACACGAACCCTTCTATTTCTCGCCCGTATTCCAGACGACTATGTATCCTATCCACTATTCAAGAGATCAGAGGGACGTATGATATCATTCAATTATAATGGTTCTTAGAAAAACTCCCAACGTTATGCAATTCTCGAACCCGGTACTTCCTGAGTCTAAAGCCGTCACTGCAACCTCTCAGATACGGCGCCCAAAACTGTGTAATGATTAAAATAACGTATGGTGGTATAAAGATATTAAAATAGGGATACAAGAAGCCAGAAACAACTGGAAATATAATATATGGTAGTCAAAAAAGAAACTGGAACCAGTAGCTAAGATATTATGTCACTTTACAGTCAGATCAACACTCCAGGATCAGGACCAGGACAAAAACAGTTGCTAATGCAAAATTTAGGGCACGCATTTGTGAAAGGTTTGCTTTTTCTAGACAGATTCCATTCCAGGCTCTTGTTATCCATGAATAAATATTCTTTCCTAACAATTTTGCCAGGGCATTAAACTTAAGGCCTACTCTTTACGATTTCCAGCTGCTTATGATTTTTAAACGTGCGCAACTTATGCATGGGATTGACTTCTTTCCCTTATCCAAGACGACTAGATATTATAACTCACTACTCAAGAGACTAGGAAGGGGTGTAATATCATTAGCTACATATCGTTCTTAGTCCTGGTCTATCAAGCATGTATTAAGAGAAACGTTTAAATAGCTTTTATATGCGGTGTCTGCGAAGAATATTTAGTATTAAGTGGCAAGACAAAATCACAAATACTGAAGTATTGAAAAGATCGGGTTTGTGTGACGGTTTGTTCAATGCTCAGCCTTTGTAGAGTTAGATGAATATGACGCGATAGGAGAATGGATGACGGTGGAATACCAAAGGACATCTTTTTTTTTTTTTTTTTTTGAATTAAAGATGGGATAAAGATCTCAGGATCGGCCTCTACTACAGTACAAAGCTGTGAGTAAGCGGGACATGGCTGATACAGGTATTAATATTGCACTTTGAGAGCAAGTCACCGTTGATCGTGTTGCATGGAGGTCAAAGATCAGGAATGGAATAAAGACAAAGGAGAAAATGGCTGCAGATAGGTCACACACCGAACGTGTGAGACGTCAGATCGTGCGTGATGGTGGAAATGGCCATGTGTTCACATGTATCCAATGTGGACGAACATTTATCAGTTACGCATTGGCTACCGCCAAAAGTTATAGTTAATATTTTTGAAGCGCAGTGTAACTACCACCTGTCAAGACGACAAGGTGCCAGTCGAGTCGACATTTTGTGCTTGGGCTGAGAATATGTCGAAATGTTGACATAGGTTTCGACTTCAATCAAATGGAGAGTCAAACGGATATTTCGCCCTGGGTCGCACGTTGATTACTATTCAAGTATCCCAAATATCTGAACAATAACACTGCACTATAGTATTCAAATGACAATTATCTGCTCTTGTTGCAGCTCACAAAAGGTCTCGAATATCCCAATCGATCCGGTCCTTAACTGAAGAACTGGGCTTGATTCTGAGTGGAGTTAGAAGACGGAAGCATTCGTCCACCAAAATCCCACCCTCACGCATCAAAGCTATTTCCGGATACATATAATTTCCACCACTCGGCGCTAACAAAGTGTCGGGTGTGTTAAAACATCCCAGCTTTATTTTGAATTGCTCAGGGTTCGATAAGTATTCAAAATGGTAATCATCATCAAATTGGAAAATACAACAGCTTTCTTCTACCCCCCCCCCCCCACCTTCTCTCGCTCTCCCTCCCTCCTTCCTCTCAGATGCCCTTCTCCAGTGGCGGACTGGCTCTAAAAATATTGGTTGCCAGAACTAAAAGGGCATTAATATGTTTAATCTATTATCTAATGTTGAGAGGGGAGCACCCGAGCCAGTCCGCGTCCTCTCCTACCCTTTCATTATCGCCGACTGTCAGTAAGTACAAGGTGTTTCTGTCTGAGTTACCCACATAGTTAATTTCTCCTGGCTTCTCGCTTGATATCTGCTGACTGCCATGACACCCAGCAAGCACTAAGCAAGCACTATGAGCTGTAACGTACTGATTCTTTCAGCGGGGCTTCTTCCTGGCTTGTCGAAACTTCCAGGGTTATCTGGGTGTTGTGTTGTAGTCTGGGAGAAGCTGTCGGGCTAAGCCAGCTTCTCACAGCCTACATCTGTAATTCGTAACAACAATTTTTTGCCTCGTATTTTAGGTTGATACTACTGCTGTTGCTACTACTACTAACTACTGCTAATACTACTACAAACAACTACTACTACTACTATTGCTACTACACACTACAACTACTATACTATTATTATTATTATTATTATTACTACTACCAACAACAACAATAACAACTACTAATACTACAACAACAACTCTACTACTTCTAACAACAACAACAATAACTGGTGGTGGTGGTGGTGGTGATGGTGGTGGTGATAGTGGTGGTACTACTACTACTACTACTACTACTACTACTGCAACTACTACTACTACTACTATTACTACTATTACTACTACTACTACTACTACCACTTCTACTACTACTACTACTACTACTACTACTACTACTACTACTACTACTACTACTACTGACACTATTGTCTACTACCACCACCACTACTATTACTGTTTTGGTGTATATTATTGGTGCTACAATTACAGTTACTACTACAACTACCACCGCTGCTATTACTATTACCATTACAATCACTGTCACTACAACAACTACTACTACTGTTGCTGCGAGAATAAAGAAAACCGTTCTAGTATTGGTTGGTTCGTTGGTTGGTTGGTAGATAGGTTAGTTGGTTGGTGAGTGAAATCTCTCAAAGACTGAGTTATAACTCTTGAGTCCGATACGCTGACGCTCAGTTCGTTTGAGCCCTACAAAAAAAAAAAACAGCTTGCATAAACCGAAGTGCTATCTCCAATGGGGGCTGTATTGCATCGCTTTTCTTACCCTCTCCAAACTCAGAAACCAGCGTGGCGGGCAAGACAGGTGCCCAACTTCACGTCCTTACACTGACATCGTATACTGCAACCTGGTCATGATTCAACATACACATACGGACTGCCCGGACACATACGGACTGTTATTATTACTATTATTATTATATGTTTCCTGTTGTGGGGCTATCATGTGACAGTATCATCATTTCTTGTTGGTCTGAATGCCAATCTTGCCCTCACTTTCGCAGACGACATGCCCAGGCGTCGAACCCACGCCCGACAGAACTCCTGACATTACCAGCGCAATTCACTGTCATTAACGCTAGCGGGCGCGCGCTCTAGGCCTGGCAAGGGCTTTGTGTATTTTATTGTCAACAAATACGACCCCAATGCCCGGGGGGGGGGGGGGGAGCACAATCCTTGCACAGACATTGATAATCTAGTACAGACCACAGCTGTAACCCAAGCAGCATTGATGGACGCGTTAAAACGGCTTAGTGTGGGATGCGGATCACCATCAAATAGTTCAAATACACATCAAGGGTATTAACCGCAATATACGAAAATGCATCGTCACCCTCATCATGTGACATGAATGAAGGAGCAGGCGATTAAATGTTCACTGTGTCCTTGATAAGTTTCTTCGCTGATCTTCTTCCGTGTCACTCTCAGCAACATCCCCCCCCCTCTCTCTCTCTCTCTCTCTCTCTCTCTCTCTCTCTCTCTCTCTCTCTCTCTCTCTCTCTCTCTCTCTTTCTCTCTCTCCCCAGCTACCACAACCTTCCCCATACATGCAGATAATCGTACTACTGCACAAATGCTAGACTAGGGCTACCTTGTGCACTCGCTGAAACATGTCGATTATTTATTAGTAATTGCGATACTTCAACTTCCTAGCTAAGTATTCGTTTCTCCTTCTTCGATGATAAAGATGTGACCGAAACGTTCGCGTGTATCTGTGTACTGTCTTCCGTTTCCTCTATCTTCCTAGTTACACTTTGAATTAATTCGGTGTTAGTGTCGAACAAAACTGGTACAGGACATTAACTTACAAAGTTCAGTAGCCGTGCCGTAAATAATTATATAACTGCCTATATAGTCGTTCATTACTTTGTAATTGACATAGGTTTCTCACTTACTTCTGTCCCTGGGGTACAGATGCGTAGGGGTCGGGTTTTGTTTGTTTGTTTGTTTGTTTTTTTGCATTCGCTCGCTTTGAACTTAAGCGTAGTCCATACACACCACTTCTAGTAGTGCTGGACTGAATTTTGCGTGTGGGTTGGCTTTCCCCATTAACAGTGCTCCTCGCCATCAGACGAAGGGATTCCGACTTCAGAGGTACTTGTCATTTAAGTCCCCAAGACAAGGACGATAGGTCAACATTTTAGTCCAACTATCCGGTGTAGAGGTTTAACCCATTACCTCGGCATCAGCACACCGGATGTTTACGAACACACGTTCTTATCCATTCGGCCATGCTGACCTCCTATCGGGGTTTATTCTGACCAAGACCTACTCTCCCACCTTCAGGTGGGGCATCCTGGACAGACACTAGTCTAGCTAACGAAGAGAAGATCAGTCATGATCTCCGCTGTGATGAAGCCTGTCGAGCACTCAGACACTCACGATGTGCATGCTACGAGACTGCGGGAGAACCACAGCTATTTCTCACCATGATGGTACACAATCAGACTTAAGTCTTGCACTCACCGCTTGGGTAGCTCACGACCATGCTTCTCGGGGTGGGTGTGTTCGAAACCAAGTCATCAGCAATCCCCAATTCTTCGTATCGCACAAGTGTGAACAGCATCGAGGAGGTCATTTAACTACAAGAATGTGTATCCCGGTTGTTACATAATCCTCTTTAGCCAAACTGCAAATTTACTTCTTCTGTGCCCCTCCTCCTCCCCCTTCATTGTCTTCTCTTCCTCCTCCCCCCATCTTATTCTTCGTCTTCTTCCTCCTCTTCTTCTATCCTGTATTCCCTTTGGAACAAAGGCCCTGAGCCAACCTACGCCACGTCGTCATATATAATTATTTTCTTTTCGCTACCTCTTTGAACTCCCCCAAAGTCCTTCCCACATTATTCGTGTCTATATCTAATTCTCTTCACCGTGTATTTTAGGTCTCCTTCTATCTATTACGCTGGTCCTGTGGGTACAGACAAGGGGCTCTCTAGTTAAACAATTATCGTGTTTTCTCAATGTGTGCCATATTCAGCGCCAGCGTTTTTTTTTCTTTCTTGCCTTTTGATTCCCTGGTATTTGTTTAGCTCACTTCATAACCTCCGTAATGGTGATTCTGCCATGCCACTTTAACCCTTTTATTGCGAGTAGGCACCAGATGAATGGGTGTTGCTCATTAGCAACTGTGTTAGTCGTTCTTAACATTTCTGATCCTGACCCGTACAATGGTACTGATCCTGCTGTAACGCTGTACCGTTGTTGTTTAACCCAACTCATACATGCATTACTTCAATTTAGGATGTACGGAGTCCAATTAACTGCATAGGACATAAATAGCTAATTACGAGAAAGGAGTTATGAAATGACAATGACTGCTGTATCATCAATTAGACCCACGAATTCCAGATAATCAGAACATTCCTTCCTTCCTAGCTTCCTCGCCAGTTTTTAGCTTCTCATTTATTATCAGTTAGATCTCTCAGAAGTTGGTAGAATAAGATACCTACATGTCTTCTTTGCCAGCTGTTACAGTTGTTATCAGTTATATCTTCCAGGAGTTGGCATACTTAAAAGAAAAAAACTTACATCCTTCATGTTTTTCTCACCATTATTATCTTTCTGGCACAACTGGCTACTGACAGGCGACTCAGTTCTGCAATTATACCCGTGTCGCGAAGATTAAGTCAACAAACTGAGTACTCTAATTATACACCTTAACTGCTGGAAATAGAATCTGACTAGGTGGTTAATACTGAGGTTGTGAATGTAATTATTGTCGTTTTCTATTACCAATTTGAAACTAAAGCCTGCGGGTTCAATGAGACCGCAACTTCACATTAGGCGGCGAGCCAACATGTTATTAAAGTAACAATTAACTTTTTTTTCGTTTGTAAAAGGATAATTTCAATGCGCACGTGCGTGTGCCAGTATCCTCTCATAGGAAACACAAGGAGTGCTTCAACACAGTAAATATGATACAGCAGTCATTGTCTTTTCATAACTCCTTTCTCGTAATTAACTATTTCTGTCCTATGCAGTTGTTAATTGAACTCTGTACATCCCAGATTAAAGTAAAGCAAGTATAAGTTGGATTTAAAAAAAAACAATAGAAATCAATGGGCGGAACCGTTGAGGCCACTAAGACAATTACATAAACAAACACACATAGTATTATTTGGTGCTCACAGAAGGAGAAGAACGAATTAGAGACTACAAGACGCACTAGACAACATACAATTTGAAAGCTATAATAGTTACCCACCGGGATCGAACCTGTTGCCTCCAAATGACGACGGCGCCTGGCTGCAGGAACAAGTCCTAGACTGTGTCTAGTTGGTCGTGCGTCGAAGTACACTTGTTCCTGCAGTCTGGCCCCGTCGTCATTTGGAGGCGACAAGTTCGATCCCGGTCGGTAACTATTATAGCTTTAAAATGCTATGTTGTCTAGTGCGTCTTCTAGTCTCTACTTCCTTCTTCTCCTTCTATGAGCGCCAAATAATACTATGTGTGTTTGTTTATATTTTTAAAAAATGGTACAGCGTTACAGCAGGATTAGTATCTTCTGGCAGTCAGGATCAGAAATATGACGAATAACTAGCAGTTACTAATGTTATATATACAATTTCATATTACTGGCGACGTTCAACGTGATTGTACAGTTGGATATGCTATGATTTTACAACGAAAGAATATTATAACGAACAAGTTTATCAATAATAGCAGGACTGTGTGTGTGGGGGGGGGGGAGGGGGGGGGGGGGGTTAAGGGTATCGTAAATAAAAGGAGTACAAATGCGCCTTCTTTACCCTAGCCTACAGAACACCCTTGGATAAGGTGGAGCATTCGGTTATCCCCACGACCAGGGTAACGTGAAAATACAGAAACAGGTGGTAGACTGAGTTTGAGAGCAGTTGGCTGGGGTTATGGTCTCAAGTTAGGGGTAGTGGGCAGAGGATTTCTTTGTAGAGGCAATGGCTACGGTTGTTGACGAGTATGGTCTTTGACAAGGAATAAAGCAATGACAGACTATTTGTTTTTACAGATGCCTGTGAGACAGATGAGTAATATATCATGTCTGAGGACGTGAGAAGTTAAGTTCCATGTTATGAAAGAATCAGATCCGAGCTGGAGGACATCAGAGGATCTGGTAGGCAGTTGTCACTCAGAGGTAAAGTAAGACGGACATATAATCAGATTGCAACGGACAGCATTTATACTGGAACTCTACGCTGGCTGTTGAAAAAGAGGACTGAACGCTTATGGGAATGCCCCGAGTGCAGTAATGTCGGTTCTTGACTCAACTCAAATACATCTGTTTACAAGACGCATCCCTTGCTTCTGTAATACATCTATTTATATAGCGCATCCATTGTTTCTGCGAAATATATGTTTACAGGACGCATCCCTTTCTTCAGTAATATATATCTTTACACGAAGCATCCCTTGTTTTGAAACTATCACACTGGATGTTTCTGTTGAAGTATCACTTTCACTGCACAAGAATAAATATACATTTCCGTTCACTGAGCACTGACATTTGGTAAGATATCACGAAGCAAAACAAATTACACATTGGCCATAGTATGGCAATATAACGTCCTTCGGTCCAAATAAGGGGGGGGGGGTATATTTGGCGATATAAAGAGTCATAAACATATCTTAAAAGAAGTTAACTCGCAAAGTGAGCTGGTTACTCGCATCGGACGCGGACAGTTCATATTCTTTAGGCATGACATCACAAGGGGAAAGTTGAAGTATGTCCACAACGGGAAAGTTGGAGGTGAAGATAGGCAGGGGAAAACCAAGAGAGGAGATGCTGGACAGTTGGACATGATAGCATAGAGGAATATCAATATAAGAAATTATTAGCAACACGCGAGACAAGGCAGTTGACGGACATGGTCATGAACGCCACACGGGATAGCTATATCCAGTTATACTGTTTAAAAAAAAGAAAGAAAGAAAGAAAGAAAGAAACGCAACATTTTTGGTGTTACTTTTATAAAAGATACTCGCTGATTGGACATCAGTCAACCTATCGACTGTGTCCATCTGGTCATTAACTTCTCGTGATTACCTGAATTGTACTTACCGCATGGTTCTTGAGGTCATGAAAGAGGTCAAGGTCAAAACAACATTTTTGACAATAACTCGTGTCAGGTTCATGATAATCCCGTGAAACTTACTGAACACAAAACTCTCTGACCATATTATTGAATGCCTATAAAAGATTGACCCTCCTCGAAAAAATTCAGTTGACAATTCAATGCGCAAGTACGGCTGATCTCACTACATAACAACGACACATCATTGACACAAACTCTTTTGTACCAAAATTAGATTGGTTGTTGTCTAGGGTCTAATGCTTCTACTATCTCACTGTAGAGGGGAAGCTGAGCTTGCCACCTATCTCACACCACCAGTCCTCACTGCAGCACACATCCGCGAGTCAATTAACAAGAGTTAATTTGCGCACATCAATTACTTTTAATGACGAATGAACACGGACAATGTAACATATAAATCCAGGAACAATAATTCTCTCAGAATATATCTTCATCCCAATGGAACACTTCGAATAACACTGCCTCTCAAGGCCTACTAAAACTCCTCCAACACGACAGGTCTACTAGCCTCTCTCCAGGCCCGAATTCACTCGATCCACCCCACACTGGATCTAAGCCTCCGATAACTATCCGACCCTCTCAAGGGCTAGGCTTCAATTCCCTATGTATGCTGATAACCGGGCTCAGTCTTTAATCCTTAGTCTCAGAATTCCCATCACTGAAAACCACAGGGCAGAATTCTATCACTAACTCCCCTCTCATTCACTTCGCAGACCACCGACCTACACTTGTCGGCTCTCAACACTCAACTCTCCCAAAACGATCCAACCCTCTCTCGGGCTCCACTTCAACTGTCCCCTACAATGTTTGTCACTGTCTTTTTTAACCCTTCTGTGCAGCCCTCCCTAGGCTCCACACACACTACCCCACAGCTCAAGCTGTCTGCCCCAAAATCACTGTCTTCTCATTTGCCCCCTCCTGGGAACTTACTACCCGGCCCTATTTTACCTCGTGAACTTGTTTATGTGTACCATTGCTATCCAGGACACTGACCTTACTGATAGTGAACCCAGGCATGTGTCAATCATCATTGGACGTTTATAGGCAGGATAGTCACAAAGTATAGTAGCCAGAGAATTTAACGTGGTTAGAAGCACCATTAGTCGCCTTTGGGGGTGTTTTCAAGAAACTGACTCAGTAGCAGACCGGCCGCGCAGGGGAAGACCCCGGATCACAACTGCTGTCGAAGACCGCTTTATACGGCTGCGTCACCTTGGGAATCGATTTGCATCTGCGTCCTCCATAGTCCAGTCAATGCCAGGAGCTCGTCGAATTTCAGATCAAACAGTCAGAAACCAGCTTCGCGACTCTGGTCTTTGGACTAGAAGAAACAGAGGTCCTGTTCCTACGGACCGGCATCGCCAGAACCGACTGCAGTGGGTGAATCAGCATCTTCAATAAAATGTTGGTACAAGTTTGCAATTGAAACTGCAATAATGTAGCGTTTCTTTTTTTTTTCTTTTTCTCTCTTTTTTTTTTTTTTTTTTTTGTGTGAACAGTATATAAAGTAAAGATTACCAGTATAACAGGGACAAACCAAACAAAAAGTTTATAAAAGTTACTACTACTGGTTTTCCACTGTCCGCCTAAAATACTTGCTCTTCCGCCTTAAAAGTTAACACAAGCATATACTGTGGCCAGAATGCAAATTAAAAATTAAAATGAACACACAAACGTGCGCAAATCTTCAAACCGATCAACACCAGCACAAGATGATTCCATATTATGGACAAGGCAGAACAAATCATCATTCTGTGCCGCAGAACAGGACACAATGAAGTACGCAGTCACTTGTATATCAAATTAAAGAATGGCAAATCAGCCATGGTGTGTGTCGGATGTTTTGGGAAAATCTCAAAGTAATAGAGGAAAGCTGAAGTTCCTCTCTCCCAATGTGATCCTGCCCGTTGTATTTATAATAGACTTCAATGGCTCACTTGTTTGAGTCCATAAATAGAGCCCAGGAGAGCCAAGGGTAAAGATTTTCTTGAACAATAATAATCATGTGGAGTTTCCTTGCCCCTCTGCTCTCAGCTACTTAATTAATATCTAGGGTATATTAATTAATACAACGATGATATAAACACTCAATGAATTCTTGTAACGCTCAAAAGTGGAAATGACATATTTGTAACATTTTATTAATCAACAAGCCGGGTTTAAGGTTTGGCCATTTCATAAAACAAATTATTATCCAGTCCAAAGGTATTGTGTATACTCATTAATCTTACAATCATTCACTTGGTTGTGATATAAACACAAAAACCCCAATTCCCCAGATTAACAAATACTACACATCTATCAGCGGAGTGATAATAATCATGAGTCTTGATCATGAACTCGAGCTCCCCCACTCCAGGGTTTTTGAAATCCACTTGTGTAAAGAGTTCTGTCAATTTAACTACAGTTGGTCAACTGTGTGAGTGTCATTCTGGATCAGGTTTGTTGATAGTTGAGTTATCTCTCCACTTCACGGTACAAGCTAAGGTTCCCTTGATTTCCTCAAGGCGATACAGATTTACCTGGTTTTTTGGTGGTTGGATGACTTCTTGCCTGTAAGTTCTTTCAAAAAAAAAAAAAAAGGCTTCATTATCACCCCAGTCAGGAGCTCACATCAAGAGTCAGACCTGGATCGATATGGATCCAACCACTACCTGAAATTCCATCATCACACATATATCAACTGATATTATCAATACATCTCTAAGATCATTAGAAATTGAAGAAGGTAAAATCCCAAAGAGCAAAAAAGGAAAATAAATAAAGGAAGCTTTGACCCAAGGGAAAATTAAACAAGGGGGAGAAGAGGATCTTAGTGTTCCCCAACAGTTATAAACTCCATAGCTAGTCCCTCTCCAGCCAATCCTCCATTACAGGGCGCTCACGGTTTAGACTACCAGATAAGCAGTGTCATCTTCGCCCATGTCTGTCAACATGGTTTTCAGGTTGAGTAATATCTTGATCGATTCGGAATTTGATAACCATGTTCATAATTCCCTCTTGTACGTAATTATTTTTCCTAGTTATCCTTCCATTTGAAGGGGCATATAGAAAGAATGGAAGATAATAGGGAAACAAAACTCGCTTACACTCAGGAAATAAATGACCGTAGACCCCGAGGTAGACCAAGAAGACGGTGGAGAGATAATATACATAAGACCTACTAGCACTTGGAATCAGCGACTGGCAAGAGAAGGTCAACCAGAGAGATGAATGGAGACGGCTTGTATCTGCAGCAAAGAACCTCAATGGCTCGAAATGCTGAAGAAGAAGAAGAATCCTTCCATTTAAAAGAAAAGGCCTCACACATTAAGAATCTTAATTCATTCCTAAATGCAATGAGTATTTACTTATACACAATATAAGTACATTATGGTATCATCTCCTGTATAACATTCAGGCGAGTTCTTCCCAACCAAATGCTTTGAGGAGTAGCATTTTCCCTCCTCTTCAACATGTAGGTATATGCCTTTACCTTACTCATACTTGGTAGAATCAGCGGGGAAAGAAGACCCTGTTGAGCTTGACTCTAGTCCGACTTTGTGAAGACACATGAAGGGTGTAGCATAGGTGGGAGCGCAAGCGTAATTGAAATACAACTACTTTTATCGTTTCTTTACTTATTCAGTCTCGGTAGAGATGTGTTCGCAGCAGACGAGCATAATCTCCGGCGGGCCTATTCTCGCCGGTCGCGAGAGCCGCACAGTGGAAGGATAGGAGATATTGCTCGCAATAGACAAGCAATATCTCCTGCGGTAGCTCTGGCGGGCCTATTCCCGCTGGTCGCGGGGTCCGCTAAAGTCAGGTGGAGAGTCTGACGATAGAGCACGCTTTACACAGGCCCGGACACTTGTGATTGACAGATGTGCGCGCCCTTATGGTCCGGGCTCGTACGTGGCCCTCACCTGTGGGACTTGGTTGAACGCCTCTAAGCCGGGTCCCTTGGGTGTCAGGGTCTGGCCATCACTCGCCACCTGCTCGTGGTGGCGAGGTCTTGGGGTTTGACGCTGTGCCGCCAGCGTCTGCAGCCTACCTTGTGCCAGACGTATTGGTTACCCATTCCTCTGGAATACACAAGAATTAGGTCGAGAGAGGGATCATGTCGTTTGGGCACCACATGTTTCTCTGAAGCTCTGCCCAGGCATTGTGATGGAATATTGGCCACATTCAAACTCACATACTTTAGTCTGTTAAGACTGCAAGGTGCCACTCACTTACTCATCTATAAGATGTATCATCATCATACATCAAACACAATTCAAAAACATATAATTGTAACATGAGTGATATGGAATACAGAGTGGCGTTATGCAGAGAAGCACACTAAATTATCCTTAGTGCATGTGTACCTCTGATAGACGTGGCAGTATGCCTCAAATTGCCTACTATCATGTGATTGATTGATTGATCAAACACATCCTCTGTATGTCTCTTCTCTTCGCCCAATCTACAATCATTCTTCATAAATTATAAACATACTTGCATGGATGATGAATAGGCATAATTATGTCACTCACAATCAATAAGTTA
>CAWUFQ010000213.1:72500-208614 GCA_963921405.1 Cepaea hortensis | reverse complement strand
AAGATCCCGTTCCCGACTATCTGTCTGACTGTCTGTCTGTCTTGGGTAAATGGAGGAGGGAGGAGGAAGAGGGAGGTGGAGGAGGGAAGAGGAGGGAGGAGGAGGGATTAGGAGGAGGAGGGAGGAGTAGTGTGGAGGAGGAGGCGAGGAGGAGGGAGGAGGAAGAGGGAGGAGGAGGGAGAAGGAGGGAGGAGGAGAACGCAGGAGGAGAAGGGAGCAGGAGGAGGATAGGGAGGAAAAGGGAGGAGGAGGGAGGAGGAGGAGAGAGTAGGAGGATGGAGGAGGCGAGGAGAGGAGGGAGAGGAAGAGGGAGGAGGAAGAGGAGAATGAGGAGGGAGAAGGAGGGGGAGGAGGGAGAGGAGGAGGAGGGAGGCGGAGAGAGGAGGAGGAGGGAGGAAGAGGGAGGAGGAGGAATGTGAAGGGAGGAGGAGGGAGGAGGTAGGAGGAGGAGGGAGGAGAGGAGGTAGAGGGAGGAGGAGGAGGGAGGAGGCGGAGAGGGAGGAGGGGGAGGAGGGAGGAGGAGGAGGGAGGAGGAAGAGGGAGGAGGAGGAATGTGAAGGGAGGAGGAGGGAGGAGGTAGAGGGAGGAGGAGGGAGGAGGAGGAGTGAGGAGGAGGAGAGGGAGGAGGAGGAAGGAGGAGGGGGAGGAGGGAGGAGGAGGAGGAGGAGGAAGAAGGAGGAGGAGGGAGAAGGAGGGATGAGGAGGAGGAGGGAGGAGGAGGAAGAGGGAGGAGGAGGAATGTGAAGGGAGGAGGAGGTAGAGGGAGGAGGAGGAGGGAGGAGGAGAAGGGAGGAGGAGGGATGAGGAGGAGGAAGAGGGAGAAGGAGGGAGGAGGTAGAGGGAGGAGGAGGAGGAGTGAGGAGGAGGAGAGGGAGGAGGAGGAAGGAGGAGGGGGAGGAGGGAGGAGGAGGGAGGAAGAAGGAGGAGGAGGGAGAAGGAGGGATGAGGAGGAGGAGGGAGGAGGAGGAAGAGGGAGGAGGAGGAATGTGAAGGGAGGAGGAGGGATAGGGAGGAGGGGAAGAGGAAGAGGGTAGGAGGAAGAGTGGAGAGGAGGAGGGAGGATGTAGAGGGAGGAGGAGGGAGGAAAAGGGAGGAGGGAGGAGGAGAGAGGAGGAGGAGGGAGGAGGTAGGAGGAGGAGGAAGAGGGGAGGAGGGAGGAGGAGGAGGAAGGAAGGAGGAGGAAGAGGGAGGAGGAGGATGGAGGAGGGAGAGGGAGGAGGAGGAAGGAGGAGAGGGAGGAGGAGGATGGAGGTGGGAGAGGGAGGAGGGAAAGAGGAGGGTAGGAGGAGGAGGAGGGGAGAGGAGGAGAAGGAGGGAGGAGGAGAAGTAGGAGGAGGGAGGAGGAGGGGATAGGAGGAGGGAGAGCAGAGGGAGAGAAGGACGGAGGAGGAGGAAGGAGGGAGAGGAAGGAGGGAGAATGAGGAGGGGAGGAAGGAAAGGGAGGTGGAAGAGGAAGAGGAGGGAGGAGGAAGAGGTAGGGGGGGAGGAGGTGAGGTGGAGGGAGGAGGAAGGATGGGAGGAGGAGAGGAGGAGTGGGTGGAGGGGTGGTGGGAGGAGGAGGAGGTAGAGGGAGGAGGAGGGAGGAGGTAGGAGGAGGAGGGAAGAGGGAGAGGAGAGAGTGAGGAGGAGGAGTGAGGATGGGAGGGAGGAGAGGAGGAGGGAGGAGGAGGAGGAGGGAGGAGGAGGGAGGAGGAGGGAGGGAGGGAGGGAGAGGGAGGAGGGAGGAGGGGTAGGAGGAGGAGGATGGAGGAGGAGGAGGAGGAGATGGAGAAGAAGAGGAGAAGAGGAGGAGGAGGGAGTCGGGAGAGGGATGAGAGGGAGGAAGAAGAGGAGGAGGGTAGAGGGAGGAGGTAGAGGGAGGAGGAGGGAGGAGAAGAGAGGAGGAGAGAGTTCGCCATTCCGAATGCATACTCGTCTAGTTCTTCCCTTCTACACGACTGTAGATAACTTCCTTACACATAAAAAGATGAATTGTTATTGATATTGCCGTGGCATGGAGGAATATCAGCAGCAGAGTTGATCCAAAAAACCAAAGACTGAGATCTACGGAGAGCCATGAACGCCTACGCCAGCCGGCACGGCACTTGATGATGATGATTGCCGTGTGACGATTCTGTGTAGTCACGTCATTTTCTTCCCTTTCCCTAGCGTTTTGGTTCGGGGATTCTTTCATCATCATCATCATATATTTACGTACGTATTTTGGGAGGGGAGGAGGGAGGAGGAGGAAGAAGAAAAAAAAACTATGACAGTTGACAGCTCTGGAATGAAAGGAAGGTGTGTAGAAAATTTCATCTCAATCGGATGGGCCGTTCGCGAATAAATAAAGGACATACATATTTACATATTTACATACATACACTTTGTTTTATAGATATAGATATATATCTATATATATAAATCAAAGTGTATGTATGTAAATATGTATGTATGTAAATATGTATGTCCTTTATTTTTTCGCTAACGGCCCATCCGATTGAGATGAAATTTTCTACACGCCTTACTTTCATTCCAGAGCTGTCAACTGTCATAGTTTTTTTTCCTTCTTCCTCCTCCTCCCTTCTCCCCCTCCCAAAATACGTACGTAAATATATGATGATGATGATGAAAGAATCCCCGAACCAAAACGCTAGGGAAAGGGAAGAAAATGACGTGACTACACATTAGCTAAGGGACTTAACTCTAGAAAAAGTTATTTCAAGGGGCATAACTTTTAATAACATTGTTGTATAACTTATAGTCATATTGTTGTATCGTTTTCAATGATTTATAAACTCTTTGTCTATAGTTATGTACCGGCATATGAGTTATAATAAATAATGATACAATCTTTTAGACATTTTCAAAGTTTACATAAAAATAATGCATAATGCATAACATTGTAACTCATCTTTCTATACTTAAGAAAGTCTAAAAGATGTTGAACAATATCATGGCATCTTTAGTGTTTTCCGCCATCATATCGACACGATTCGCTTGACAGCACTTCTCAGCGCTATCAAGCCAAGACGCCTTACACATTTCAAGCAGTCTGATACGGGGGGAAAATGGCACGTCGTAATAGCACAAAGAAACAAGCAGCTTCCAAGATGCATAGTGAGAAAACCGACCAGACTATCAAGAAGACGAACCTGCCTTTGGAGAGTCTGCATGCAAGCTGTAATAAAGTATCTGAACCTACAGTCAATGAAACTACCAATAAGAAGAGCGACGACTACCCACAGACGAACACAAAAACTTGTGAGAGGAAGGAGGACCAAGACACCAGAATCAGAAACACTGATTCAAACACAGTCAGATGGGTGGTCAAGCGGCTAAAAATGGAGCTTACTGATCAACAAATACAGAAGCAGCTGCAGGAAGAAAATCTTCACGTCAACATTTTGAAGGCAGAGCGGATTCTTACCTACTCAGAATTAAATGAGATGCTCCACACCAGGGACTGGGCGAACCCGGGCCGGGTCAGGCAGACTGACAGACAGACAGACAGACAGACAGACAGATAGATAGATAGATAGATAGATAGATAGATAGATAGATAGATAGATAGATATATAGATAGATAGATAGATAGATAGATAGATAGATAGATAGATAGATAGATAGATAGATAGATAGACAAAAAGACAGGGAGGGAGGGAGGGATAGACGGAGGGATGGGTCTATTAGACAGACAGACAGACAGACAGACAGACAGAGATAGATAGATAGACAAACAGACAGACAGACAGACAGACAGACAGGGAGGGAGGGAGGGAGGGATGGAGAGACGGAGGGAGAGACGGAGGGACGGGTAGGCAGACAGATAGACAGGGAGGGAGGGAGGGATAGACGAGGGAGAGACAGAGGGATGGGTCTATTTGACAGACAGACAGACAGACAGTCAGACAAGCAGACAGACAGACAGACAGATAGTCGGTAACGGGAACGAGAACTTATATGACTCATCTTTTGGTGCTTAATTGAAGAAGTTATCTACCGTAAATTTATTTGTACATGTAATAATTTTTATCTGGCCTTTTATAAGGGCCAAGAAAATATGAATTAAATGAGATTCTCCCCACCTTTTCGCTGCACAATGAGATGCTCCACACCAGGGACTGGGCGAAACCGGGCAGGGTCAGGCAGACAGATAGACAAACAGATAGACAGACAGATAGACAGTCGGGAACGGGAACTTATATGACTACTTATATGAATTAAATGAGATGCTCCACACCAGGAGCTGGGCGAAGCCGGGCCGGGTCAGACAGACAGACAGACAGACAGACAGACAGACAGACAGACAGACAGACAGACAGACAGACAGACAGACAGACAGACAGACAGTCGGTAACGGGAACGGGAACTTATATGACTACTTATATGAATTAAATGAGATGCTCCCCACCAAGGACTGGGCGAAGCCGGGCCGGGTCAGCTAGTATATATATATATATATATATATATATATATATATATATATATATATATATATATATATATATATAGAGAGAGAGAGAGAGAGAGAGAGAGAGAGAAGTGGCAGGTGTCACTGGATGTGACAAGGAAATGCGCCTCATATATACTAAACTGCGTTTGGAGTTGTTGTTGTTTTTTTTTTTTTTTTTTTGGGGGGGGGGTGGTATTTGGAAATACCGATGTCAGTAAAGCAAGAGATATAAATGAAACAGTCATGTCAAAGTAAGAAAGACAAGCAAGATCTAATGGGTATATACGTAATAAGTAATAAGTAACGTTCAATGTGAACATACTCAACAGTTGTTTCCCCGCATATTCTTTACAGGACATCGCTGTGAACGCCAACATTTTACCACTGTCGTCGATTTCTTGTCAAGATTTTGTCAGTAGTTTGCCATTGTATTCACTGCATATTCAATCAGCCAGGAGTGAGTGCACACAGGCGTGAACATGGCCGGTGTTGGAGATGCCCAACTGTAATATCTCTCTCTCTCTCTCTCTCTCTCTCTCTCTCTCTCTCTCTCTCTCTCTCTCCTCTCCTCTCTCTCCCTCCCCTCTCTCTCCCTCCTCCTCCTCTCTGTCTCTGTCTCGGTCTCTGTCTCTGTCTGTCTGTCTGTCTGTCTGTCTGTCTGTCTGTCTGTCTCTCTCTCTCTCTCTCTCTCTCTCTCTCTCTCTCTCTCTCTCTCTCTCTCTCTCTAAATCACATGTTTGCCACTATTATATTTTAAATAACTGGTATATTGTTTACGCAATTCATTCATAGGAGACATGATTTTAAATATGGAAAACAACCGAGGCTGATATATTATAGGAATACATTGCTAATACACACTTCCTCCTACATGGGACTGGTCAGTCTCTTATAGCATATTCCATATGATTTTTACAAAGGACACAGACCATCCGTTCCCTCCCTCGATCAGAAAGCAACTGATACATGCTGCTTTCAGTCAGCGCTCAATGAATGACGCATGCTACTCCCTACCCTAGAAGGATACACACTAGCCCAGTGGTTCTCAACCTTTTTTGGCCCGTGCCCCCCCCCCCCCCTTCACCCTATTTTCAGAACGTCATTCCCCCCTTCCTATAAAAAAATTGGCCCGTTCCCCCATTCACCATATTTTCAGATTGTCATCCCCCCCTCCCCTTCATATTTCCTACCTAAAATTCTCCCACCCCTACACAGATTACGTAAAAATGGAAGGTAAATGTAATACCACATACTAAAACAATTCGAGGCATCCACATAAAACATGATTTGTGGGTCTACTTACTTTATAAAATGAATTTTAGAAGGATGAGACGCACATAACTGTAAAGTATGAAGGTAAAAAACAATATCAAGTAATCGGTTCTTGTATTAACACGATCTTGAAATGGTCTTCATCCCCCCCCCCCGGAAACCCTAAAATTCCCCCCTGGGGGGAATTCCCCACCGGTTGAGAACCACTGCACTAACCTACAGAAACACATAAAACTGCACCATATGTATATCAATTTATTAATTATACATATACACTAGATATACATATGGTTTATTAGTAGGCGATGGTTGCTATTGAAGATCATATCTTGCTTTGATCATATAGATCTGCACGAACCAAGAGTCTGATGTTATGTGATGTGTGAATGAGTGAGGAAATCCGGGAATAGTTGGGAGTATCCACACATTTTTTCCTGTTATTTCGGGATTCCCCTGATGTTTATGAATATTCTGTTGAGTGATTTATCATCACCCAGCAGCTACGCATATTTGCGAAATCGTCTATTGCAATTTACTCCGTGCAAACAAGATCATCAGCATGTCGTTTGTGATGCTGTTCTTCGAACGAGATTAATTGTCATCGATAGACTGTGTGTGATGATAGTGTGTATTTCTACCAGAAAGCCGTAGCTGTGCAGTGTCCTTCAACCATCTCTATGGAGCAACCCAATTAGGTGATTCCAAATCCAGTTTGCATTCGGAATTCTGTATTTCACACATCCACCTCGAACATTCACCTTTTTTAACGCCTTTGTGGTGAGTTTTTCAACGCAACGAACGCATAGACGTCTCCTAGTCTCTCATTAATGACAATATGACAATACATATTTTAGCTTTATGAGATTCAATAACTTCCCATCCATGCGGTAGTTGATGTCTATTTCAATGTCGTTGTTCTCTTCTTCTTCTTTCGTTCGCTTGAAACATGTCTACAACTGCAATGTCGTCTCTTGTATGAATCTAACAAACTTTAAAGCTTTTAATGACAGGATTAGTAAATTACGAATAAAAGGTAAATGGAAAAATATAACGATGATTAATGTACATGCACCTACTGAAGAGAAAGAAGATGATATTAAAGAAGACTTTTATAATGATCTGGAAGATATCATAGAAGAAACCCCCAAACAGGACATCCTGATTGTGCTGGGAGACTTCAATGCAAAAATAGGTAGAGAGCAAACTAATAAAAAAGTGGCCGGTATGGAAAGCCTACATACAACTTCAAATGATAATGGATGGAGAGTCATCAACCTGGCAGAAGCCAAAGGACTGCAGGTTAGCAGTACCAGACTACAAAGAAAGGATATACACAAACAAACTTGGAAATCATGTGACAAGAGAACCTATAATCAAATAGATCACATTTTAATTAACAACAGAAATGCATCAAACATACAGCAAGTCAGAAGTTATAGAGGAGCTGAGTGCCACAGTGACCACTTCCTCGTTGGAGCAAAATTTAAAATAAAACTTAAGAGAGCTTTCTATACTAAATTACAAAGATTACACCAAACATATAACAGAGAAAAACTGCAAGACATTACAGTCAAAGAGAAATTTACAGATGAAATAAAATGTAAACTTGAAACTCTGCAAAACCCTTTGGAGGAAAGCGTTGACCAAACTTGGTTGAACATCAAGAATACAATTCAGTCTACCGCAGAAGAATGTCTCGGTGTGTTAACCACGCATAGAAAGAACAGATGGTTCAATCAAAAATGTGAAGAAGCAGTCATTAGGAAGAAGAATGCCAGACATGTATTGTTAAATGACATCAATAACATCCAAAAGGAAGAGCATTATAGAAATGAATGTAAAGAGGCTACAAAAATAGTCAGACAGCAGAAGCGAGAATATATGAGTAATATAATCAAAGATATGGAAACTAATCACCAGAAAAATGAATCCAGAAAATTTTTTTAAAGAACTGAAGTCAATTAAACGAGGGCACCAACAAAACACATATGGTTTAAAAGACAAAAATGGGAATATGATAAATACCAATGAGGAAATGTGCAACACATGGAAAGAATATTTTATTGAATTACTAAATTGTGAAGCTCCAAGTAACATTTTCTCACAAGAAGAGGTTCTAACATGCGAACCACAAATTGAAGAACCTACATTTGAAGAAATCCTATATGTAATCACACGACTTAAAAACAATAAGGCAACTGGGACTGATGGAATTGCTGCTGAATTTATAAAGGCAGGTGGCCATGCATTACATCTAAAGCTATACGAACTAATAATAAAAATCTGGAGGACAGAAGAATTACCCCATGACTGGAAAGAGTCATTATTGATACCTATCTTTAAGAAAGGAGACAAGTTCCAATGTGGAAATTATAGAGGAATATCACTACTGTCCACAAGCTATAAGATACTATCCGCAGTATTACTAAATAGACTAAAACCATATTCAGAAGACATATTAGGTGACTACCAGGCGGGTTTTAGACAAAACAGATCAACAATAGATCAGATATTTATCTTACGACAAATAGCCGAGAAACATTGGGAATATAAAAGAGATCTCCATAACATTTTTGTGGATTTTAAAAAGGCTTATGATAGTGTCCATAGGAATAGTCTATGGAATGCTATGCAGGAATTTGGAATACCAAGGAAGTTAATCAACATGACCAGACTATGCATGGAAGATACTTATAATATAGTAACATATAAAGGCAGGAAATCAGACACCTTCCAAATAACATCTGGCTTGAAACAGGGTGATGCACTATCGCCGCTACTCTTCAATCTGGCTCTAGAGAAAGTTGTAAGGAAGGTAAAGGAGGAATGTGATATTGGAGGAACATCCAAGCTGCTTGGTTATGCAGATGATATAGATATTATAGGGCAAAGTGAACAAAAGACATTGGAAATATTGACTCACTTAAAGGAAAAAGCCCAACAGATGGGGCTGGTTATCAACCAAGATAAGACAGAATATATGGTAATTTCAAGAGACGGAATGGCTAGAAACTCTGGCCACATACAAATAGATAATATGACCATTAAAAGAACGGAAACATACAAATACCTGGGTACGATCTTCAACTGCTCCAACATCATAAGGGAAGAAATACAAACAAGAATCAACTCTGGAAATAAGATATACTATGCACTACAACATCTACTAAAATCAAAGGCGCTATCTCGTAACACCAAAATCACAATATACAAAACACTGATCAGACCAGTTGTGCTGTATGGCTCTGAAACCTGGAGTACAACGAAAGGAGACGAAGCCTTGTTACAAACCTTTGAGAACAAAATTTTAAGACGCATCTTTGGACCCATTAGGGATACACAAAGTGGAGAGTGGAAAAGAAGAAGTAACAAAGACATTTATGATCTGTTTAAGTCCCCGCTAATCACTGGTATCATGAAGGCTAATAGACTACAATGGCTGGGGCATATAGAAAGAATGGAAGATAATAGGGAAACAAAACTCGCTTACACTCAGGAAATAAATGACCGTAGACCCCGAGGTAGACCAAGAAGGCGGTGGAGAGATAATACATGTACAGACCTACAAGCACTTGGAATCAACGACTGGCAAGAGAAGGTCCACCAGAGAGACGAATGGAGACGGATTGTATTTGCAGCAAAGAACCTCAATGGCTCGGAACGCTGAAGAAGAAGAAGATGTACACTCCCGCTCCTCCATTTCGAACAGCATTTTGTGCTGACCCATCTGTGTAGACTCGGATCCAGAGGTCCTGTGGGTATTCATCATCAAGGAAGCTGAGAGTGGCTGTTCTGAGCTGTACACTGTTCTGTTCTTCCTTGTCCAATATTCCTCTCACTTTTGACTGGATTTGTAGCGATATTCTATGCTCATCTTTCCACGGGGTTCGCTCTGGAATAGTTGTCAGGGGGATACCAACTGTGGGAAGATCGATGGATTCTCTGCAGAGTTGTTTGGCCTGGTGGATGAAACTACTTCTTTTCAACCACCCCATAGCTAAGTTTTCAAATCGGTTCTTCATAGGGTGGCCTGGCAAGCTGAGAAACTTTTCTGCTTGTATTAGTGTTTTTGTATCTCTGCGTTCTCTTAAAGCTTGTGTCCTCCCCATTTTCTCCATTGTTCTCGAAGACACTCGTCAACATAGCTAAAAACATGAGGCCGAACAGTGTTGGTGCCAGGACACATCCTTGCTTCACTCCATTGGTGACAGGAAAGGGCTCAGACAGTTCACCATGTTCCTGTACTCTTGCCTGCATACCATCATGAAATAGCTGCACTATTTGAACACACTTTTGTGGACAGCCATATTTTGCCATAATCTTCCACAGTCCTTTTCTGCTGACTGTATCAAAAGCCTTGGTAAGGTCAATGAAAGTGAAGACAATTTCGCAATTTTGTTCCTGACATGTCTCTTGCAGCTGCCTTGCAGCGAAAATCATGTCAACAGTTCCACATTCTTTTCTGAAGCCACATTGACTCTCAGGAAGAAGACCTTGATCGTGATGGACCGTGAGGCGATTTAGAAGAATCCCTGCAATTGAAAGCAAGGAGATGCCTCGGTGGTTGTCACAGCATTGGCGGTTTCTTTTACGTTTGTAAAGGTGGACTATTGACGCGTTCTTGAAATGTTGTGGCATGGTCTCGTTCAACCATATGTTTGTAAAGACTTAGTGAAGCTGCTCATTTAGGACCGGCCCACCTGCTTTGTATATCTCTGCCGGGATGGAGTCAGGATCAGGTGCCTTGCCGCTGGAGAGTTGCTGGATGGCTTTGTTTACTTCCACTATGGTTGGTAGGTCAACAAGTTTATCATATCATTGGTGGGAACTTGAGGAAGGCAGTTGATGGTTTCATCATCGAAGAAGGAAGTTGCATTCAGGATGTTGCTGAAATGCTCTGCCCAGCGTTGGAGAATGTCTTTCTTATTGGTGACCAATGTTTCCCCATCTGTACTGAGAAGGGGAACTATGCCTGGTGATGTAGGAACATAGACCGCTTTTAGTGAGTCGTAGAAGTGTTTCATATCATGTCTGTCGGCAAAGCCTTGAATTTCATCAGCTTTGCTGCTTAGCCAGGAGTGCCTCATGTGCCGAAGTTTCTGCTGCACTACCCTCTGAATGTTCTTGAAGGCATCTTTTTTCGATGTTGACTTCGGGTCATTCAAATGTGCCTTGAGGAGAAGATGTTTCTCGGCCAGAATGTGGTTGGTGTCTTCGGAATTTTCATCAAACATGTCTTTATGCTTTCAGGGGGCTGGACCCAGGATTTCCATAGCAGTGTTGCAAATTATGTCCTATAGGGCTCTCCACTCTGTTTCTGTATCCTGTTTAGCTGCATCATTGGACTTGAGGCGGTCTTCCAGCATAATTTCAAACGACAGCTGCATTTTCCTGCTGTTTAGGCGGGTGACATTTAGTTGTTTTTTTTTTTCTTTCATTTTTACTTCTTGAGGACGCGTGGTGGTTTAATGTGTATGTTTATTTTCGAGATAATCAGATGATGGTCTGTCCAACATTCAGCACCACACATGGATTTTGTCACCCGAACGTCTTGTCTGTCACTCATCCTGACGATGCCATAGTCAATGAGGTGCCAGTGTTTCGAGCGAGGGTGCATCCACGATGTCCTATTTCTCATAGGAAGACGGAAAATTGTGTTGGTAATCGTGTTCGGCACATGTCTGAAGGAGGAGGAGGATTCCATTGATGTTACATTTCCGACTTCGTGGTTTCCAATATTGCCACTCCAGGAGGTGGTGTCCGTGCCCATTCTGGCATTGAAATCCCCAAGGAGTATAAGTTTGTCTCCTTTGGGAACAGTTTTAATACATTGTGCAGGTCCTCATAGAACTTGTTCTTGACATAATCTTCATTGGTCATAGTTGGTGCGTAGACACTCACAATGGTTGCATGCTTCCTTCCATTCAGCAGGGGCAACTTAATGGTCATGAGCCTGTCGTTTATAGCCTTTGGTAATCCAGCTAATTTGCCGACCAGTGCCGACTTAATGGCAAATCCCACACCGGATTGGCGTCTTTCCTCGCTTTTCATTCCATTCCAGAAAAATGTGTAACCGGCACCTACTTCGCAGATTTGGCCTTCTTCTGCAAGTCATGTCTCGCTCAACGCTGCAATGTCGATGTTGTACATGCCCAGCTCTCTCCCAATCAGTGCTGTTCGTCTCTCTGGACCCGACTCTCCATCTCTGTCAAGTAGGTGGCGTACATTCCAAGTTCCGATTGTTAAGGGGATATGGTTTGCTCTTTTAGCTTTATCTGTTTTTTCTTTGTTTGTATGTCGACCGAAGTTTAGGGTACTCACCAACCGCGGCTAGCTGGTTAGGTAGTGAGGGAGCAGTCAATGTTTAAGGCACCTTTTCTAGCCCCTTCCTCATGCTATGGAGGTGAGCAGTGTGTTCCTATAGAGGGCTGCTCAGTCGCTTAGGGGGCTGCCGAATCCCACTGCTGCTCCGGTCAGTAGAAGACGACCATATGACCTGAGCCGCCTGTGTGCAGGTCTGCGACTACAGCTGCCAGCGTACCAACGCCTGCCGCTTCGCCGCTCGCCAATCGCCACAGGGCTTGAATGTAATATATGACTTTGGATGAAGAATGAATTGCGCGATGAATTGGATTAAAGTGAGGAAGAGTTGCGCAATTCGTCGACTTCACTCTCTCGTCTGAGTCTATCTGAGTCCAGTGGCAAAACAAGTCTAGACGACCGGAGACGAATACAGGTGCAGTGGATGACCACGACGCTCTACGTGCCTTGCCGTGCTCATTACGTTCCACAAGCCTTTGCAGGTAAACGCCGTCTTGCCCGTTGAATCAGTAATGATTTCTTCCGCGCAGTCTGCCGAATCTATATATATATATATATATATATATATATATATATATATATATATATATATATATATATATATATATATATATATATATATATATAGCAGGCGTGCAACTTACCCACTCCGGCACGGGGAGGTAGTGACGAAAAATAACAATACGGGACTCTATCGAGGCCCCGTAATTGGAATGAGTACACTTTATAGTCGGTCGTAATTGGAATGAGTACACATTAAACCCTTTGACCAAAAACTCTCTGAGGGCAAGTTTCAATTTCCAAACTCGGTCGGTCAGTGATACCTGGCATAGCACAAAGCTATCCAGCAGGTGATCAGTGGAAATGACATGGTGGTTAGTAGCAAATATACATGGGTTAAGTAGGTAAGGAACCTACGTCTGGTCTAGCAAACCGGTAGGGAATTTACTTGATCCTAAACATTCTGCTGAAGATTTATGGAGAAAATTGGAGAAAAGGTACTAGTCACGGCGCTGGAACTCCAATTAACTCTCCCCACGACGCTTAACAGCATAAGTGGAAGTAAACAACAACACACACACACACACACACACACACACACATATATATATATATATATATATATATATATATATATATATATATATATATATATATATATATATATATATAGACACACACACACACACACAAACACACACATGAACGCCCACAGCTATTGCCTGTAGTATAACCTAGCTGTTCATCAATGTCTCAATGATAAGTTGAGGCTGCCTTCTCTTTAACCCGGAAAATGAGGATACGTGGGTAGTAGAGGTATGCTTTTATATTTTACGGCACCTATACCTCTGAAACGACATAGGTCATGTGGCTGTGATCACATCTTGAAAACGGCGGACAAAACACAGTGCATTAGTCTCGATGCTATAAGAATTGGTGACATGTTGCGCCGTTTATTGACTGGCATGGTTAGCTACATCTCGTCAGGTGCATACTGAAAAGTTATATATCGCGTGAACTGAATAAGTTCGTAAAACTTTAGCTGATAATAATTAAAACATATATTTACAGGTATTGTTCGAATGTGGAGTATTTCGTCATCCACGCCGTGATCTGACATTTGAAACGACACTTTGCATAAAACTGGCTGGAACCAGCAAACAGATATATGCTGTATGCAGGCTTGAGATGTTTTTCACTAGCATGTCACTGGTCTGAGCACTAGGCACAGTTTCAACCCCTGCCTGGCGTCAGGAGTAAAGTCTGGATCTCTTATTCTTAGGACAGTGTCAGAGGTCGGTAGGATCAGACTTTAGCTTTCTGAAATAGTATTGTACTTTGCTGACCTTACTTCTGCTGTCTCAAGTCCTCAAACCTGCATCGAGCTTTCAGTCCTATTTTATTCGATGTGTTCCATGGAGTTCTGGCTGATGTTTGTTATAGTTGTTTGCTATTACTTACTAGTTAATGTTAGTATGTTTTAAATACCATAAGGGCATTTATTCTAAAACCACTAACGATACGCCGGCTTCCTGGCCTAGAGGTTAGCGACTTTTCTTCGTAATCTCGTATACTCTCGTAAGTAACGTGACGACGGTGAGAATCAGCAGTGGTTCGAATTGTGTCGGTAATTACCGGGTATGTGAGCCGGCCGCTCAGAAAGCATTGGCAAACTACTGAGCGTAATCGTGCCAAGAAATCAACAATCAGCTGAAAAATGCTGATGTTGACAGAAATGTCCTGTAAAGGATATGCAAAACATTTTTACTAACGACAGTCTGATTTGTTAAAACCACGTCACAGGAGACCGACACGTTTCACATCCTGTAATTATTGATCAAATCAAGAATTCAATTCACAATCAGTACAAATATAATGCACACTCATTAAAATCATTGTCAAGAGCTACTTGTGTTTTGGGTACGCAATAGGCTGTGAGCGAATTGCTCACTTTGAGTGAACACAAGTTATTTAGTTAGTTAGTTAGTTAGTTAGTTAGTTAGTTAGTTAGTTAATTAGTTAGTCGACAGATCATCCTCATCGCACTTCCAACCATTCAATCCATAAATCCCGCAGCGTGTAGCGGCTCACGACACCAGTTCTGTGTTGGTTTATTAATCTTCTTTGGCTTCCTGCATAGTGTTCTTGTTTGGTCACACCTCTTTTAACTTGATGTTCTCGCAGTCTACCATGGTTGTAGACGCACAGTCATTACCCGGTTCTCGCAAACTTACTTCTTGTAGAGCATTCAGAATGGCAGCCTGGTCCATGGCTAATCCACCCTCTACAGTAGCCTTACCTGCAAGCCTGTCAGCCTGCTCATTTCCTTGGTATATTGTGTTGTTTTGTAGCTGCGTCTTCCGGTCTCAGATTAGCACCAGATTGGGTTGGGAGAGTGCAGTAGTTTACTGCCGCACTGTCTGGATAATTGTGCCAATGCCTGTGTTTACGGAGTGGATTACTAAATACAGTTGAAATGTCAGGTCCCCATATCGAGGAGCTACCGGACGGCGTTCCTTATTACACTGTCTGCAAAGACACACGGATTTTCCTGTTTTCGTCTGAATAAAGAGTGATACCCTCTTCATGGACCAACCGCCGGGTTTCACCTTCAACTGGCCCATAAAGGAGGCTGATCGATAGTCTATGTTTCACAAGCCTATAGCAGTGTGGATACTATGACTGCTGTGTGGACTGTCGTGTTCTCCTTTAAAGTGTCGTCCCTGGAGTGAAGAGAGTCAACACCCACATTATAATATTTTTTTTCTTATCAATATCCTGGAGAATCCACCAGCTCCCGCCCAACACACTCCATCAGCCCGTAGACACCTTTTCCTATCACTCTCTCACTGTCGTACTATGCCCCCTCTCATACTTCCCCAACGCAACATACTCAACAACTCTTGCTTCTAAACATTAATAAAGATTAATTTATTAAAAGAAAAGTGTAACGTATATGAGACGTGTATGCGAAGAAAATGTGTGACGTGTTCTATAAAGTGTGTAGAATCGGACTCTCAGACAACAACCCAGTCAGCTCATCCTAGCAAAGCTAGACCACAGCACGTTACGTCAGAACAGGTACATCTCACCCAGTGCCGAAACCATCTTGCCGGATACTGACTTGCCTCTGTAGACCTCTGGTAATCCCCTTTCATGATCATCCGATCTCGTGACATAGGCCCCCTCTTAAGAGAGTAGTCCATCTCACTCTTGTCCACCGTGAGTTTAATCCAGATGATTCATTCTTCTTCTTCCGGAGCTGGGTGTCTTGACAAGAAGTCCGCTCCAACATTTTCCTTCCCAGGAATGATGGTGTGACCTAGATATTCCAGAGTCTGGTAACCAATCATGCACTTGGTTGGACGAGCAGTAAGCCCTGCTTACCATCTTGCCGGATACTGACTTGCCTCTGTAGTCCTCTGGTAATCCCCTTTCATGATCATCCGATCTCGTGACATAGGCCCCCTCTTAAGAGAGTAGTCCATCTCACTCTTGTCCACCGTGAGTTTAATCCAGATGATTCATTCTTCTTCTTCCGGAGCTGGGTGTCTTGACAAGAAGTCCGCTCCAACATTTTCCTTCCCAGGAATGTACTCCACTGTGAAATTTTAAGGTTGAAGTAACAACGACCACCGCATCAAACGTGCGTTGAGCTTCTGAGAAGTAGCCAGGAACATCAGGGGCTGATGATCCGACTGAACTCGAAACTTAACTCCATACAAATATGGCTGGAATTTTTGCACTGCCCATACGAGAGACAAGCACTCTCTCTCGACACTCTCTCTCTTCGTTTTTTGCCTTGGTGCATTTCTGATTTTCTCCAGGTTCTTCTCTTCTGGGACAATGTGTCCTGGAGTGATGGTGTGATCTAGATATTCCAGAGTCTGGTAACCAATCATGCACTTGGTTGGACGAGCAGTAAGCCCTGCTTACCATCTTGCCGGATACTGACTTGCCTCTGTAGACCTCTGGTAATCCCCTTTCATGATCATCCGATCTCGTGACATAGGCCCCCTCTTAAGAGAGTAGTCCATCTCACTCTTGTCCACCGTGAGTTTAATCCAGATGATTCATTCTTCTTCTTCCGGAGCTGGGTGTCTTGACAAGAAGTCCGCTCCAACATTTTCCTTCCCAGGAATGATGGTGTGACCTAGATATTCCAGAGTCTGGTAACCAATCATGCACTTGGTTGGACGAGCAGTAAGCCCTGCTTACCATCTTGCCGGATACTGACTTGCCTCTGTAGACCTCTGGTAATCCCCTTTCATGATCATCCGATCTCGTGACATAGGCCCCCTCTTAAGAGAGTAGTCCATCTCACTCTTGTCCACCGTGAGTTTAATCCAGATGATTCATTCTTCTTCTTCCGGAGCTGGGTGTCTTGACAAGAAGTCCGCTCCAACATTTTCCTTCCCAGGAATGTACTCCACTGTGAAATTTTAAGGTTGAAGTAACAACGACCACCGCATCAAACGTGCGTTGAGCTTCTGAGAAGTAGCCAGGAACATCAGGGGCTGATGATCCGACTGAACTCGAAACTTAACTCCATACAAATATGGCTGGAATTTTTGCACTGCCCATACGAGAGACAAGCACTCTCTCTCGACAGTTGAATAATTCCTCTCCGCCTGTAGAAGTTTCTTACTTGCGTATGCTACAGGTTTCAAAACCGAAGCATCGTCTTTTCCTTCCTGTAACAGAGCTGCCCCAATCCCAATCCCACTCGCATCTGTTCTCAACACAAAGGGTTTGGAAAGGTCAGGGAGCTGTAATACAGGTTTGCTGACCAAGGCCTCCTTTAACTGACTATAGGCATTCTCACATTCTGGTGTCCAAATGATTTGGTCCGGGAATCCCTTTTTCAAGGTTTCCGTCAACGGAGCTCCCAGTTCAGTGAAATGTGGGATAAATTTATGGTAGAACCCACACAACGAGAGAAAAGATCGCACATCCTTCTTCGTTTTTTGCCTTGGTGTATTTCTGATTTTCTCCAGGTTCTTCTCTTCTGGGACAATGTGTCCTGGAGTGATGGTGTGACCTAGATATTCCAGAGTCTGGTAACCAATCATGCACTTGGTTGGACGAGCAGTAAGCCCTGCTTCCTTGAGCCTATTAAACACTCTCTCCAAGGATTGTAAGTGGTCATCCAAGCTGTCACTGGAAATCAGAATATCATCCATGAAAGAGATGAGGGACGGATCCTGTAACGGATCTAGTAAAGTCCTCATCATGCGTGTAAACACACTAGGTGCATTGCTGAGTCCAAAAGGCATGACCTTGAATTCGTAGTGTCCACTGGGTGTACTGCAGGCCAACAGTGGTCGAATCTCCGGTTTTACTGATATCTGATAGTACCCACGACTCAGATCCACCTTTGAAAAGTACCGAGCCTTATGGAGCCTAGCGAATAACTGAGTTGGATTCGGCAAAGGTTCCACCTGAAATTGTGTATCACTGTTCAGAAGTCGGTAGTCTATACACAACCGGTGTTCTCCACTTGGTTTCCGTAACAAAACTACCCCTGCATTGTATGGGGATGTGGATCGTGCAATCACGTCATCCTCCAGCAGTTTCTGTATTTCTTCCTCCAGGGCCTTTTCTTTAGAGAATGGCACTGGGTAAACCTTTTGACGAACAGGTTCCTGTGTGGTCAAAGTCATCTCGAACTCCACCAACCTCGTTCGTCCTGGTTTATCAGTCAGTATCTCCTTACAAGACTTGAGAACCTGGGTTATCCTTTCCCTCTCCTGTGAGGTCAGATCAGGGTTCACTTGCACATCCCTATAGGTTTCCTTATGTACCAAGGGATATTCCCTGCCCTCGCATTGCCATGAGGTGAGCTGCCTTGTCTCCAGTTCTCTCTTCGTATTTCCGCAAGAGATTGATAAGGAAAATCTTTGACTTTCCCCGGATCCGGATCTGATAGTTGGTTCTGGATATCACCCTTTCCACGGGAAATGGTCCTTGTCAACCTATCTCCAGTTTGTTGTTTCCCGTTGGGAGTAGCAACAAGACTTTATCTCCCACCTCTAGAGATCTTTCTTTAGACTTACGGTTGTAGTAAGCCGCATGTCTTTTCCTGGCATTTTTCAAGTTTTGATTTGCCAGAGTCCATCCCTTGTGGAGTTTTTCTTTCCGTTCCTCCACGTATTTATAGGATGAGATCACTTTTTCTGACGTCCCCTCTTCAGTCCAACTCCTCAACATGGCTTCCAACGGTCCTTTGATTGGACGACCAAACAGCAACGTAGCGGGTGGTAGTCCTGTTGAGCCATGAGGAACTTCCCGATAGGCAAAGAGTGCTGCTGGGATATATTCATCCCACCTATCAGGTTTTTCCTGCGCTAGTTTCCTGAGCATTGTCATCAACGTACCGTTGAAACGCCCTACTTGTCCATTGGCTTGAGGGTGGTAAGGGCTGGTATGTATGTGGTTAGAGTGAAACACCCTAAATACCTCCTCCATAAGTTTTCCACAAAACTGAGATCCATTGTCCGTCAGAAGTTGATCTGGAAAGCCTAATCTGGTAAAGGCCTCCATCAGTGCGTCCGCCACTCTTTTCGAGTCAATCGTGGTCAACGGTATGGCTTCACCCCACATTGTACAGCAATCCACCATTGTGAGTATATACATGTTCCTCTTCCTAGTCCTGGGAAGTGGGCCCACGATATCGATGGCTACCCTCTCGAAAGGAGAGTTCATGATGGGCATCTCACCCAACACCACCAGTGCTGTCCAGTGTTTCGGTGCCACCCTCTGGCACTCAGGGCATGACTTCACATACCGACGCACATCATCTGTCATTCCCGGCCAATAGTAATGGCAGGAAATCCGCTGCATGGTGGCGGCAATACCCATGTGTCCACTAAAGGAGATGGTATGCCCCATATGAAGAATCTGGGACCGGTGAGCTTTCGGGACCACCAACTGACCGTATAGGTTGTCTCCCCTTCTTGCTCTCCTGTAGAGAATCCTATTCTTCATGTAGTACTGCCCCCGTCCTGGTGGATCAGCACTTTTCTGCAGCTTTCTGTAGCAAGGACGTAAAGTATCTCCCCCGGCATTGGGTTAGTCACAATTGGTTCTGCCTCTTCCGTTTTCATCTGAGAGCGAGTCTGCATTGCTCCCATATGGATTGGCTCCCTGGGCATTCCCAGAAAGACATACCGGCAACCTAGGATTACTGGACAAATGGGATCGGTCAATACAGCGGCCTTGATGGTGCCGGTGACGTACCATGACCGAATCTCCACATTAGCAATGGGCAACTTCATGACTACAGCACTCTTCTGTGCAGGCTGTATCTCCATGGTTTCACCTGTGAATTGTTCTGGATGTACCAGATCCGCAGAAATCACGGCCTCCCCGTCCAGTCCTGTGTCGTATAAACACTCCACTTGACGACCGTTAACCTCTACCAATTCCACTACAGGTGGGTTTTCCTGGTCTGGGGTATCTTCCTCGGCCTCGACCTGTTCGGTGGGCTCCACCTTAGGTTTCCCGGGGCACACGACGAATTGAGTGTCTCCTGACTTTCCCCTGCAGTCAATAGCATTGTGCGTATTCGACTTGCATTGGTTGCACCATTTCCCTGTCCTAGATTTTCTAGTGCCGGACTTGAGTGAGCTCTCCTGGTGGCGAGCTTCCTTGTTGAAATTGGCATTTTCTGTGACAACCTCCTTGGAAGTCACTTGACATGCTGCGAAGTGAGGGTTCTTAGCCTTCGAGTTGCAGTCCCTCGTATTGTGAGAGGATGACTTACAAATTGAACACCACTTCTCCGACCACGGTCGTTTTGGTGTAGAGCTTGAAGTGCTCTTGCTTCCCTCCTTCTTCTATGAACTATCCTCTGATTTTTGCACATAAGGTTCCCACTTTTTGGTTCCTGAGTTTTTGGCTTTCTTCTTATCATGTTTCTCTTGACTTTTGGTGTTGGTGGAAAGGTTTTCCCCTGCCTCCCCATGTACCTCGACGAACCGTTCTGCTAATTTAGTCACGAGGTCAATACGTTCCGCTCCTTGTTCTCTCAGGAACGTCCTGAGAGGTTTAGACATTTGCTTCTTCAGCTGGTCGACCACCATGAGCTCTTCCAGACTCTCATAGTCATGTGCAAACCCAGCCAAATCCATCCACTTATGGAGATAAGATTTTAGACGCAAACTGTGGTGGGCAAACAACTCCCCCGGTTCTCGTTTCGCTGCTCGAAATTTTTTCCGGTAGGTATGTGACGTAACCTCGAATCGTTTCAGCAGAGCCGTCTTTAACTCGTCATAATTTTTCTCATGTCCTGGTGGCAGGCGAGAATAAACCTCGTATCCGGTCCTGCGTAAACCCTGGGATAGCTTGAGATTCCATTTGTTACGCTCCAGACCCATAGCAACTGACATAGCCTCGAAGCGTTGAAGGTACTGGTCAATCTTCTCTTTGTCCTCCTCGTAGACCGCTAAAGGAAACTTCATAGCATGATACCCATGTCCACCTACTTGTGTTGAGCCTGGGATGGAAGAACCTCCAACTGCTCCCTCAGTTTCTTCATTAGATTGACTCTTCAACTCGAGTTGCCTCATCAGGTACTCGTGCTCCCTTTTCTGAGCTTCTTGTTCAGCTTCCAGTTTCCTAGCTGCTTGCTCAGCTTCAAATTTCCTAGCTGCTTGCTCAGCTTCAAATTTCTTAGCTGCTTGCTCAGCTTCCAATTTCTTAGCTGCTTGCTCAGCTTCCAATTTCTTAGCTGCTTGTTCCAACTCCATCCTTCTCAATTCCAACTCGGCCTTTCGATCTTCCCTTTCTGCTTGACGATACTCTCTCTCCACTTCCTGTATGTAATCCGTTAGAACAGACCCCGACAATCCCATGTCTTCCCCCTTTGCCTTTAATTCTAACGTGGTTAGTTTAGGAGTGGCCATTATACAGAGAGGTAAGCTAGCAGGTCGAGTACAATATAACTGCAAATTACTATACAGATATATGAACAAGTACCATAAATCTAGATATTACCACACACAGCACATTCACTCAGTGACAAGAGTAGAATCAAGACAACAGACCTATGCAGATGTGTGAAGTGTTAACAGGTAAGATATTAGTCCTAACCCCTATCCACATTCACTCTATCTGGATTCTCCAATATGATATCTCCCTCTTAAAACTAAGGATCCCGTGTCAAAAGACCCCGTTGTCAGAAGATCTCACGGTCAAAGGTTCCTGTATGCAGGAGATCTCGCTGTCCAAGGATTCCGTTTACGGGAGATCCCGCTGTCCAAAGATTCCGTTATTGAGCCCCCAATAATGTCGTGTCCTCCTTTAAAGTGTCGTCCCTGGAGTGAAGAGAGTCAACACCCACATTATAATATTTTTTTTTCTTATCAATATCCTGGAGAATCCACCAACTCCCGTCCAACACACTCCATCAGCCCGTAGACACCTTTTCCTATCACTCTCTCACTGTCGTACTATGCCCCCTCTCATACTTCCCCAACGCAACATACTCAACAACTCTTGCTTCTAAACATTAATAAAGATTAATTTATTAAAAGAAAAGTGTAACGTATATGAGACGTGTATGCGAAGAAGCGAAGAAAATGTGTGACGTGTTCTATAAAGTGTGTAGAATCGGACTCTCGGACAACAACCCAGTCAGCTCATCCTAGCAAGGCTAGACCACAGCACGTTACGTCAGAACAGGTACATCTCACCCAGTGCCGAAACCATCTTGCCGGATACTGACTTGCCTCTGTAGACCTCTGGTAATCCCCTTTCATGATCATCCGAAATAGACACCGGTGGTAATAACAGTTAATCATGGACCGGTTGCAACCTACACAATGTACGTTCCTATCGTTCCTAAAGAATGCACAAGTCCTTTGTAGTGTGTACACAGTTATTAATGTTAATTGTTAATGTACTTGATCCTAACTCGTGTCTATCTAGCCTCAAGTATCATGTCTTGTGTTCTATTACACGAGATTATATCACACTATGTAACTATTATAATTAATGTTCTCGGTTAGTTACTACTGTCTGATTCTATGGGGTGCATCAACAATCATCAACCCTCTTAAGTGAATCATCTTCCTTCTAGCTTTAGTTATGTTCTGTACGAAACTTTATTGATTGTTCAACTGGTGTTCTTCCGAATGGGATTTGAACCTTTCCTAAAACTTTGTTGAGTTTCCTCGGATCTGGTAGGGAACCTAGGATAGAAACAACACATCTTGTGATAGTACTAGTCACTGATCCTACCGGTTGAGTGTAAGCCTATTGCCTTGCTCAGTGATCTTTAGCTACTAAACTCTGTCATAGAGCAGATTAGCTACCCACCTAGGGCCGAATCAGGCTATGACAAGGAAATACCCATACATAGTGCAAAACCCCAGCGGGCAATTTCCCCGTCTCCCAATTATCCATCATTACTCTATTCTTAACTAGCATAGCTTATCACCACTACACTACTCTATTCTTAACTAGCAGAGCTTATCGTCACACTTTAGTCTAACACGGCTACTGCCTAAATTAATTAGAACTAATATTCTAATTTGTTCTACCTTAAATGGCACTACTGCAGTCCTATCAATCATATCTACATCTGCCATGATAGGCACGTGTAAAATTAAGTCACTAATTAACACACGGTAGACATTAATTCCACTAAGCACTGCAGTGCCATTGCACGTCCCGCCTAGAGCCACATTTTCAAGTCCCCCAGTTGGCCATAACTCGGGTTTATATGGCAAACTCCCAAAGTTGGCCACGTGACGTTATCCTTTATGCCCACACCGGTGGCACATTGGGCAGATCATCCCCTGTCAGGGATCCATCCCCCCTTGCTCCGTCAATGTTAGATTTGTCATCACTGGTTTTGACATCCAAAACAATCTAGAGAGTTACTGTAGAGTTCCAACAAAGGGTTTCGATACCAAGCTGCCAATCATGGTTTTCCAAACAACCTTACATTGTGCACGTGACGTTGTGGATGTCCGGCAGGTGTTCCACTGTTTCCAATAACAAGCCCTCAACTTTCTGTCATGTGGTGACAGTCAAAACCGCCATTCCGTCTGATGTCCGGAACTATAGATGACAGACGGAACTATTCCATATCCTGAGCGGGCAAGGCTATGCGATTCTAACTGTTTATGAACTGCCAACGCGGTGTATCCATTCTTCTCACTCACCACCAAATGTGTATATGTGCTGACCCGATGTAACCCGTGCAGCTGTGTTTACTCTGTTAGTACGACTGTTGTGGCCTAGAAAATATACGCCAAGCAAACGTCGGTATTATCATTATCTGGTTAACTCATGGCGATCTCGTGACATGGACTCTCAGCTTTCTTCGCAAGTTATATCCTACCTGCCCCCAGATATGTGCAGACAGGGTATATACCCAATCCTAGTTATAAAGGACATGTATCAATCTGGAGAATTATATGTAATGTCTAAACCAGACGGATTACCCCACGCAAGAGAATATCTAACCCGGCTCATCAGCAGCTGTGATTTAGTGGATTATGTTCAGAGTGGAGATTGTGTAGGGGGATCATTTCATGCTACATGGCAGTGAACATGGATGCTATACTCGTGTAGTATGGGTGTGGTGTGTCATTACCCTTTTCAAAGATTATTTTTCGGATATTTATGAGGTAGAGATATATTTACCCGCATCTCACAGAGAGAGAGAGAGAGAGAGACAGAGAGAGAGAGAGAGAGAGAGAGAGAGAGAGGAGAGAGAGAGAGAGAGACAGGGGGAAGAGAGAGAGAGAGAGAGAGAGAGAGAGAGAGAGAGAGAGAGAGAGAGAGAGAGAGAGAGATATCAGGAGGAAATCTGTTTTTTAGTGGACTAATTTACTAATGTTTAGGTCTAGAGAGATTTAATGATTTTTTTTCCTGGCACAATGTTGCTTGTTTATGCCCCTGTTAGGTAGTTTTTTTTTAAAGGGGAGGGGGGATTTATTCGTTATTTTTGACTTGTGTTATTCGCATGAATATGATCTTGTATTTGATGTATGTGATATCACAGTAAGATCGAGGGGAACAGACCAATGGGAATACCTAGAAGCAAGTACCTGGATGGCTTGGCCTTGTGGCATGGTCGAGACAGAAACACGGAGCTGATCCACGACTCTGGTGATCGAGTGAGATGGCAGAACATGACCGCCCACGCTTACCGGCATGGCACATGATGGATGGATGGATATCACAGTCAGCTAGCAGAGTTTTCCCAATGCCCATTAAAAAAAAATCAATATAGGTTGTTTGATTAACCAAGCTTTGGAATAGATTCATTGTGATGGTTTGTTCAACAGTGGTCGTTCACACATGTTATGTAATAAAGTTGGTGTGTGACCCTGTCTCAAAAAATATTGGAGTTCACGAATGATTGGGTCCAGACACGAACCCAAGACCGTCGGAGCCCCGGCTGAATCACTTCACCACGGAGAGAATGACAAATCTTTACAGACATAAATATGTTGACAGGAAGCTACATAAAACTTTACATATAGAGAAATACTGCTAGAGAGCGACACACAATTACACACCCGCACATACACTCACACACACACATATATACACACACTCACAGAGAGAGAAAGAAAAAAGAGAGAGAGAGAGAGAGAGAGAGAGAGAGAGAGAGAGAGAGAGAGAGAGAGAGAGACAGAGAGTAAATAAGTAGAGTTCGTGTGTTAAAATGAATGCTAATCTTATTTCTTACTTTATCTATTCAGTAATGTTCATCTTATTTCACATTTTAAGTGTAGCTACTTGGTTCCAGTAAATATATTTTATTATTTCCAACTGGGACGACGTCATAATGATACACTTCATCATATGCATTGATGTACTCTTCAAAGCACAAAGAATATTCCTTTAGTGTCTTGATTGAATTATGTATTTATATTCGTAATATACCGTCGACTACGAAAAATAGAAATGCATATACGTAAGGGAGGAGGGTGTATGTATCGCATCGCGTTGGTTTCTTACGCAAATGTATGTGAGCCGGGTATTTTTCCAGTAAGTAATGGCAAGCTACTGAACGTATACCTTGCCAAGACATCTACAACAGCTGAAAGATTATGGTGTTGACTGCAATGACCTGTAAATAGGATATGAAAAAACAAATACGTGAATAAATGGAATTAAGGGAAACAACCACAATAGGTATGTATAAGTAAGGGCGATAAGATTGTTTCGGTCGGGTAATAAAGTTTTGCGATTTATGGCAAAGAGAAATATCGTGTATCTCAGTGTAACTAATTTTTTTTTACAAGGAATAGAGGTTTCTAGAGGACAACACAAATGTAATGCCTACAATAAAAGTTTTGAATATTTGGTGACAATGATATAATATAAAAATAATATTTAACATCGCATTCATTTAATAAAGCGGCATTTTTTCAAATATATTAAACCTTTCAGTTACGTTCGCTGTGTTTCGGATTTTTCTATATTTTTGGCAGGTGCAATCACATGCACCGTGTTAACCATAATGTTACTGTCCTTGATGTGCTTAATGTTGTTACAATTTGAGCACGTTAAATGGCTACACAATCACCCCACATTTAATAAGTCATGCTTGCAATGTTGTGCCGGTTATATGCCATAGATAATGAGAAATACATTGTTTATATTTCATTCCATAATTTTTAGTACATATAACTTGTGGCATTATATGTGATGACGGGTCTTATAATTGCAATTAATAGCATTTGCCCATGCATATAGCTTCAACTGGCTTCTACCAGTCATGGTCTAAAAATGTCTCTAAACAATGAGCGGCAACACATACTATATGAGCTATTGTCATGGAAACATATTCCATCAGTGTCATTTTGTAGGATAAGTTGAATGTACAAAAGTCGCTGTCTCTTGACATACTGTTGTAGTCAGATATGTTTGGTCTGAGCAATGTTCAAGTCCACATTTGAAATGGAATAAGTCATCTCATCACACCCAGTAACTAGTTGAAGTGTAGTCAACACACCTCGGGGAATCAAATGTGATCAAGTGGAAGATATCAAGCAGAACATGCAATGCTAAAGCTAGTTTGTTGCATATCCATTACAGGACATCGAAATTAGCCTCAGCATTATTGTCTGTTAGTGATTTCTTGGCAAGTTTACGTCCAGTAGTTGGCTTTTGATTTTTAAAAGACCGACAATCATACCACTGAATAAAAATCAGCCCAAGGCTTCCAAATATCTCTCCCCCCCCCCCCCCCCCCTTCCCCGTTATGCGAGATTGCAAGTGCATTCGTAACCCCTACGCAACAGTAACGGCTACACTGGATGCATGCATGTAAATATGGCATGCACATATCTTAGGATCCTTGGAAACTATCACTTTCACAATCAAGCTGATCTGATATTTAACTTACAAAAGACTTGATTTATGACATTTTATGACAACAATAAATAATAACGTAAATATAAATAGAGAATCATAAAAAAACAAGTTTGAGAGTACAAGTATCTGTGTCATATGTTCAGAGTATGACCGGCTGGATACAGACATAGAAATTATGATACAGTATGCAAGCAATCATCATCATTATGTGTCTTGCCGATAAGGGTCGGCGGTCATGTTTCGACATCTCACACGATCACTAGAGTCGTGGATCAGTTAATTAGTTAGTTAGTCGACATATCATCCTCATTGCACATCGAACAATTCAGTTCATAAGTGCTCGGATCCCCTCCTCAGCAAATCCCGCAGCGTGTAATAACTGACGACACCAGTTATGTCTTGATTTATCAATCTTCTTTGGGTTCATGCGCAGTGTTCTTGTTTGGCCACCCCTCTTTTAATTTGCTGTTCTCGAAGTCTGAAGATTCACAGTCATCACTTGGTTCTCGCTAAAATCTTACTTCTCGTAGAGCATTCAGAATGTCAGCCTGGTCCATAGCGCGAACGCCCTCCACAGTAGCCTTACCTGCGAGCTTGTCAGCCGCTAATTTCCTTGTATTCCCGCATGCCCTGGCACGAAGGTGAAACTAATAATTGCCAACCGAGACCGCTCCAGGGAGGGCAACCACTCTCTTCGGATCCACCCCATCTCAATCCTCTTGAGCATGCTCCTAGTGAATGTCTGTGTCTCGTCCCATGTTATTGCTTCACTTACTGCCATGACTTCCATAGTCAGGCTACTTGTGGTCTCAACAAAGGCACCAGAGTCGTCCTTCACAATTCTCCCTCCGGCCTTAGAAGTAACGGCCCATGAGCTTCTCACGCGTCGGACGACCGACCCATCTGTGTAAATAACAGCATCATCATCGTTAAATCTGAGGTAGGCAAGTGCTCTGCAAATTTGTATTCTGTCTTCAATGGTTTGCTGCCGCAATCACCAGCATCGCAACCAAACCCCGCTTGGCCTTTGTTATCACATGGTCTATGTTCTCATTATAAGCACGGTTTCGATCAAAACGTATCCCCAGGAAATTAATTGCTGCGTTCTTTCCGCAGTCTCTGAGCACAGATTTACAATTAGTGTTGGAGTGTTGAAAATATGATTATTCAACGAGAACCATGTCACTGTTGCCTTTGTTGGGTTGACTATTGCCCCAGGTTCAACACACCAAGTATTTATGTGATTTAGTTCGGTTTGTAGTTCAACAGCAATCTACTCTCTATCCTTACCCTGATGATACACTAAAACATCATCGGCATGTGACAATGTCCTACCAGGTCCAGTGATCTGCTCACAGGTGATTCTCACTGTGTAGGCGTTGAACAGTACTGGAGATAATGGTGATCCCTGTGGTAGGCCAGGATATATTGTTCTTGGTTCCGAAGTCCAACTGCCACATCTAAACACTACTTTCCATTTGAAGAGGGCTGCAGCGATTCAACTAAGGAGGAAATGACTTATTTTGAGTTCAAGAAGCTGAAGCATTAAAAATTCCAATGGCACCCTGTTGTACGCACCCTCAAGATCAATCGCTGCAGCAAAGATTTCAATGCCTGAGTGGAGACCTCCATAAACATCATGTGCAAAAACGTCTGCAATGGTCCGGGTTTCTCTGTTTGGACGGTACCCTCCCAGGGTAGGAAAAAAAACATTGCCTCTCTAGCTGGCTTAATATGTTTTGTTGTTCTGGCAATTAACTTCTCCAGCAGCTTGCCTATTGTATTCTGCATGGTTATTACACAATACCCCTGCATTTAAGTGTGGTCTTTGCCAGGCTTCGACAAGGGAATCATATAGCTGTGTAACCATTCCTCCTTGATGCTAGCACTCCCTATATTGTTGTTGTACATGTCTGCTAGTTTCTCTACACCTATTGTTGTCGTCGTCTCTTATGCCATCTGGCCCAGAATCGCTGTTTGTTTTAATCGTCGAAGCACAACCTTGATTTCTTTCACTGTCACTGTGTCTTCATCCGAAATCTTCTTGGACTTGAACCTGAATGAGATTTCCTCCTTAGCAAAATTGTGGCCTCTCATTTCTCTCTGGTTGCTCTTCTCTAGATAACGTTCGAAGAGGGCTTTCCCCTTGTCCTCGTCAGTCCTCTGCCAGATGAGGTCAGCACCGTGGACGTAAGAAATTCTCTTATTCTTAAGTACCCCAAGCATGCTTTTATTTAGTCGCCAGAACATTTTCAGTGACTTGTCCGTGCTTACACTTTGACATACCTCTGCTCATTTTTTTTTCATTTTTAACCGCCGTAAACACTGTTTTTTTCTGTTTGAAATAGCTTACATTTAATGTGCATCTCTCTTTCTAAGTGCATTCAGGGACTAGGATGGGCAACTCTGTTCTTCTTGGCGTTTTGCCATTTCCTTACAGCACTACGCATATCCACCTAGGCCTTCTCCACCTTAAAATTCCACCACGGTGGCTGCTCCCAGCTTTTTATCCTGCCCTGAAGCTTTCTGCGCTTTTCACGACTTATATTACTTACCACATCTTGCCCTGTACTGTAATACTGGAATGTCTTGACCGTTGACTTGTGCTGCCTCGTTCTGCCTTTCTCCACCAATATGCTGCAAGGATGAAGGCCGCTTCCGTGGTACCATAGGACGTTACTATCTACGCACTGCGTTACATCTACACACTGTAGTGAGTGAATGAGAAACCAGTGCCTGAACAATATCACTGTCCTCATCAGCTGGGTCAATTGCTGTCCTGGTGACACAGCAACTGTTAATACAAACCAGGTCAATGGTTTTAAGTGCAGTCTCGGGCACCTCCCTCTGTGTGTTGGAGGAACTGTTTCCCCGTGATCTGCCCTTAGCGTTGAAATCGATACAGAAAATAACATTTCTTTCGTGACCTAATATGTCACATAAGCACTGCCACTTCTGTGAATACATACTTGCGTTGCGGGCATAAACATTAACCAATACGAATGGTTTACTAGGTTAAACTTTTATGGCCTGTAATTGTATGTCGTCATTGTCCCAACTGGACATGTCAAGCTCTGACGCCATCATGCTGTCGTGAATGAGAATCGCTATTCCCAGATGTCGCCTGTTTTAGAAGCATTTGAAGCCTGGCAAATTTTAGTTACTGATCACCCAGTCTCGTCTCCTGAAGCGCTATGATGTCGTTCCTGTAAACCAAGTTTTCTAGAATAGGGCCCCATTGTTTTACGCTTGCACAGTTCCAATATAGAATACGGGTATTCCTGAGGCCCAGACGGTCACACGTGTGTCTAAAACGTCTTGCCCAATCGTGTATGTCTTGCTTTTTGCAGCCACCACGACTTCCCTGTCATCTTGTCAGGTTGACTTCCCGCCGCACGGAGCAGAAATGTTGTTCCGCCATGTTGAAAAACCGAACACCACAAAAAGTATGCACGCTGCGAAAATTCACTCAGTGATTGCTTCGCACAGTCATCAGATATTTTGTAATGTCATCGAAGCCAAGTAAAATCAAATACCACCTATTCTAAAACATCCACATATCAACATGCATACACATAAACCACCGATAGCTGATTTATTCTTAACAATACTGAGTCATCAAATCCAACAATCGAGGATCCAAGAAACATGCAAGGTGTAAATCTAATTACATGAGATAGGATGCATAAGAACTCAACTAAAATAAATTAAAATATATAGAGACCAAAATAAAATTTAAAAAAAAAAAAAAAAAAAACGCTGAGAACATGTGTAGGAATAACACATATTACTGACTTCATAAAACACTGACATATTAAACTCTTCAAACATTTAGTTACAATGAAACTATAATGATGTTGTTGTTGAAGATTTAACATTTATTGCATTTTATGCTGCAGAAACAGGTTGCTTCCCTGCTTCGTATGGGCCATAGCTGGACTTGTACTGTACACCCACACAACCAGGGATTAGCTGACCATCTGCCCTCAAGAATCTGTCTGTCTGTCTGGGTACTTGAACTTTGCACTACGGAGAGCCACAACGTTCTGACCCTTCTGGTTTTCACCGGTACGAAATGACATAATTGGTTGTCCAATGGGCACACGTTCACTATGTGCCGCTAATAAAATATAGCTACTAATATGTCACGTATGATACTTGACCAAATGGATAGTAAACGTGATGCATATCGCATTACGTCAACGTATCGTGTTATGATATATTATCTATCAAATAAAATAGCATATTGCGACATATTCTTCTTTTTCTTCAGCGTTCCGAGCCATTGAGGTTCTTTGCTGCAGATACAATCCGTCTCCATTCGTCTCTCTGGTTGACCTTCTCTTGCCAGTCGTTGATTCCAAGTGTTTGTAGGTCTGTATGTATATTATCTCTCCACCGTCTTCTTGGTCTACCTCGGGGTCTACGGTCATTTGTTTCCTGAGTGTAAGGGAGTTTTGTTTCCCTATTATCTTCCATTCTTTCTATATGCCCCAGCCATTGTAGTCTATTAGCCTTCATGATACCAGTGATTAGCGGGGACTTAAACAGATCATAAATGTCTTTGTTACTTCTTCTTTTCCACTCTCCACATTGTGTATCCCTAATGGGTCCAAAGATACGTCTTAAAACTTTGTTCTCAAAGGTTTGTAACAAGGCTTCGTCTCCTTTCGTTGTACTCCAGGTTTCAGAGCCATACAGCACAACTGGTCTGATCAGTGTTTTGTATATTGTGATTTTGGTGTTACGAGATAGCGCATTTGATTTTAGTAGATGTTGTAGTGCATAGTATATCTTATTTCCAGAATTGATTCTAGTTTGTATTTCTTCCCTTATGATGTTGGAGCAGTTGAAGATTGTACCCAGGTATTTGTATGTTTCCGTTCTTTTAATGGTCATATTATCTATTTGTATGTGGCCAGAGTTTTTAGCCATTCCTTCTCTTGAAATTACCATATATTCTGTCTTATCTTGGTTGATAACCAGCCCCATCTGTTGAGCTTTTTCCTATAAGTCAGTCAATATTTCTAATGTCTTTTGTTCATTTTCCCCTATAATATCTATATCATCTGCATAACCAAGCAGCTTGGATGTTCCTCCAATATCACATTCCTCCTTTAACTTCCTTACAACTTTCTCGAGAGCCAGATTGAAGAGTAGAGGCGATAGTGCATCACCCTGTTTCAAGCCAGTTGTTATTTGGAAAGGGTCTGATTTCCTGCCTTTATATGTTACTATATTATAAGTATCTTCCATGCATAGTCTGGTCATGTTGATTAACTTCATTGGTATTCCAAATTCCTGCATAGCATTCCATAGACTATTCCTATGGACACTATCATAAGCCTTTTTAAAATCCACAAAAATGTTATGGAGATCTCTTTTATATTCCCAATTTTTCTCGGCTATTTGTCGTAAGACAAATATCTGATCTATTGTTGATCTGTTTTGTCTAAAACCCGCCTGGTAGTCACCTAATATGTCTTCTGAACATGGTTTTAGTCTATTTAGTAATACTGCGGATAGTATCTTATAGCTTGTGGACAGTAGTGATATTCCTCTATAATTTTCACATTGGAACTTGTCTCCTTTCTTAAAGATAGGTATCAATAATGACTCTTTCCAGTCATGGGGTAATTCTTCTGTCCTCCAGATTTTTATTATTAGTTCGTATAGCTTTAGATGTAATGCATGGCCACCTGCCTTTATAAATTCAGCGGCAATTCCATCAGTCCCAGTTGTCTTATTGTTTTTAAGTCGTGTGATTACATATTGGATTTCTTCAAATGTAGGTTCTTCAATTTGTGGTTCACATGTTAGAACCTCTTCCTTTGGGAAAGTGTTACTTGGAGCTTCACAATTTAGTAATTCAACAAAATATTCTTTCCATGTGTTGCACATTTCCTCATTGGTGTTTATCACATTCCCATTTTTGTCTTTTAAACCATATGTGTTTTGTTGGTGCCCTCGTTTCATTGACTTCAGTTCTTTAAAAATCTTTCTGGATTCATTTTCTGATGATTAGTTTCCATATCTTTGATTATATTACTCATATATTCTCGCTTCTGCTGTCGGACAATTTTTGTAGCCTCTTTACATTCATTTCTATAATGCTCTTCCTTTTGGATGTTGTTGATGTCATTTAACCATAAATGTCTGGCATTCTTTTTCCTAATGACTGCTTCTTCACATTTTTGATTGAACCATCTGTTCTTTCTATGCGTGGTTAACACACCGAATATTGCGACATATAATGAGACATATCTATATAATGGTTCAATATTATCGTAGCTTCTTCATAGAATTTGCAGACCTTATAATAGTAAATCAGGCCCATATTTGTGAAATTATTTTACTAACTCCTTACCTGCATACACCCATAACATGTATTCTTCCTACTTTACTATGAAATACACATGTGCTATTTGTATGCTTTTTGTCACGAATTATTTAATAGATGTTAATACTTTTTGAACATGTCTGTGCATAGTTTACTGTACATTAAGAACGCAAATGGAAGCCGGGATATGGCGCCGTGGTTAGACGCTCTTCTACCTTCCCGGTGGTCAAAGGCTTGGGTCCGCATCGGCTCGGATAGTGAATATATGTCAAGCCTCCCAGGTCGACTCAGGTTATGTGGTCACATAAAGAGAAACACTTGTAAAACACAACCTCATCAACACTCTGCTCACTACACCTCACACATGCTTCTATCATATCTACAAGGTATAATAACTAGAGGTTGTATTCGCCTGTTTGTCTTCACCATCTCTGCCAGCGAGATTGCATGCATGACCAGAAAACATCGTTCTTTGTCACTAGTTGCATGTGTAGCTGACAGTCCCATTTCTGAAAGTCCTGCAGCGGCAGTTTGTGAGAAGATGACCATCTAGTTCCCAGGTTAACCCAGTGCTGCCTGACTCGTGACAGTCACCGTAGTAGTCCGGACAACCTGCCAGAAGAAATCAAGTATGAACATTCTCCTTGTTTAATACAAACCGAGGGAACCGCAGTAGAGGAGTGGCTATAGTACATTCACAAATGGTTGCCCATTTATAGATATTTATAACTCAGTACCCAACTGAGTGAAAATTATGCTATTACCATTGTGTGCACCTTACAATAACATTTGTTTTTAGTTTTGGAGATTTTACAGCAGATATATATGTTTGTTTATATGCGATACCTTACATAATGTTCTGACTTTTCTGTGAATTTCTTTATATTTGGCAGGATTATTTTTGTTCTGTCTTCTGTTTTCCATTAGCTGTAAAATGCTATCAGTCAACCATGTCTGACGACCCACTTTCTTTAATTTGGGAATATTTTTTTCTGCAGGTAAACTTATTGAATTCTTCAACATTCCCCTTTGATCACCCACATCTTGAGATAGGATCTCTAGGTCAGACTATATATCAAATTTGTTCTTTACTTCTATGTTAAAATTATCTTGTATTTCCTTGTCAGTTTTCAATTTGCACACATATTTAGTGTTTCCTGTTGTATACTTGACTTTCTTTAACTTTACTCTAAATTTGTTTGTAATTAATCTGTGATCACTGCAACCGTCAGCATTGGGGACTCTATTTGCGACTGTTAGCGCATTTCGAGTCCTTCTGCTTATCAGGATGTAATATACCTAGTTTTTAATCCTGCTGTCTTGGCTCCTCCATGTCCATAATCTTCTAGTATGCTGTTTAAACCAGTTGTTTCCCACAACCATTTCGTGTTCTTTTGCCCATTCTACAAGTCTGTATCCTCTTTCGTTTCGCTCTCCGAAACCATGTTTGCCTACACTGCAGCCATCGCCTTGATATCCCACTTTTGCGTTGAAATCACCCATTAAAATATTTATTTCTGATTTTTTTTTTTATTATTACATTTCTTCAAAGCACGCTCCATATCATTATAAAATTCATCAATACTTTCTTCACTGCATTCACTCGTTGGAACATTTATTTGAATGTCATTTATTTTAAAAGGTCTTCCTCCAATTTTACTAATAGAACTCTGTCTGACACAGCCCCATAACCTTTAATAGAATTTGATGTTTGCCGATCTAACATAACGGCTATACCTCTTTGCCGTTCTTCTCCTCCAGAATCGATAATCTTACAATCCTCTCCTGTCTTGATCCCTGCCCCTCTCCATCTGGTTTCACACATTCCTAATATATTAATATTCTCTCTTCCCATTTTGTGTCTGATGTTATCCAATTTTGCACCTGCATACATTTTTTCTGACATTCCAGATGCCTACCTTTAATAATAATAATCTTTTTCACCTAGTAGCCTGCTGACGGTCTGGAGTCACCTGGTGCACATAACTATCCCTACCGAGCGATAATGCTTCTATGGAGCACCCATTTACGCCGTTTCTCTGAATGTCGATGATATCGCAAAACATAATGTTCTTGGCATCTGTTAAGAAGGTAGTTTGCCATTGCTTTCCTTCTTAACAGTGACCTTACTGGTCGATGACCGTAGCCATTGTCTCCTCAAAAAAAGAGATCCTCTGCCTACCGTCGTGAAGCTGTAGACCATAACCCACAACTGTCTGTCGGCTGCTCGTGAGCCTCATCCACCACCTGTACCTATGGCTTCACGCAACCCTGATCGGGAGGCTAAACGGGTACTCCACCTTGCCCAAGGGTTCCCGTAGACTAGCGGAGGGAAGGAGGCACCCTACTTATCCTTTGATAGATGATACCCCTACCCTGCCACCCAACCAGTATTACTGGTTCCTCTGTATTTGATTGTTGTTTTTTCCTTGACATACGACATATTCTTCTGTTCATCAACATCTCCAGGACCTATTTTCGACCTTCTAGTTGCGTGTTAATAGTCCTGGCTTGACAAATAAATGATCAATGCCAAACTATCAATGACTCCAACATAACTGTAAATCAATATGTGCTGGTATTAGCAGACATCAAAACCACATACGTCTTTGCATAAAATACAGTAACCGGATGAACATCAGACTAAACACACATGCCCCGAAGGAATGCACAAACGACATACATTTAACCTACGCGTTGTCTTCAAATTAGTCCAATACCGGTCTCCGTCATCTCCCCTGGACGTCCTGCACTTGTAAGTTCTAAAGTGGATTTCAAATATGTCGTTGCGATCGTAACACGTCCCATTTACATTACCCCCTGTAACATGATAACCCTTTCATGTCAGTTATTTTGTTTATTCTTCTTAATATCAAGCATTATCATTGACACTATATGTCTGTCTGTCTGTCTGTCTGTCTGTCGGTCGGTCGGTCGGTCTGTCTGTCTGTCTATTTGTCTGTCTGTCTGTCTGTTTGTCTGTCTGTCTGTCTGTCCGTCTGTCTGAGGTGACACTTGAGACCATCATCAACATCTAGCTGTCGGCGACTCCCCAACTCCGTCCACCACCTGTTCACGTGATTTCAGGTTACCCTAGACAGGCCGAGAGATGGATCATGCTGCATGGGCAACACATGGTCTCTAATTCAGCCCAGACATTGTGTTATGGAGAGGTATAACTCCATTTTACAAACTATCGTCTGTCAAGACAGCATGGTGCTAGTCAATTAGAGACTGTAATTAGTCTGAATATCACAAACATGTAAACAAAGTCTTAACCTTAGTTATCCCATCAGCTCCGTCCACGCCCAACCCTATATTATTCTTTTCTCTGTATACTTCTCTCTTCATTGTGTTTTAGGTCTTCTGTTATTTCCATTGCAGTGTAGATTCCAGACAACTGATTTACTAGTAATACAATTCTGACGTTTCTGACGTTTCTGACTTACAGATTGACATGGTACGAGACGACATGGCGTTATATAATACGCCATGTCGTCTCGTACCATGACAACCTGTCAAATTAAAGGGAGTTGCATAAAGCAACCCACTGTATATACGCCCATGGTGACACGGGAAGTCAATGAAAGCGATTAATCATCCCATTGCATTTATCAGTTAACCAATATTTTCAAGTTCTGGATAGTAACCACTATCTACAGGCCATGTGCTTTAACCACTATTTTCACTTTATAGATAGTAACCACTATCTTCAGGATCTGTGTTTTAACATCTATTGTCACGTTCTAGATAGTAATCACTATCTTCAGGTGTTTTGTTTTAACAACTATTTTAAAGGTCTGGGTAGTAACCACTATCTTCAGGTTCTTTGTTCCAACCACTATTTTCACGTTCTAGATAGTAACCACTATCTTCAGTTCCTGTGATTTAAACACTATTTTCACTTTCTAGATAGTAATCACTATCTTCAGGTGGTGTGTTTTAGACACTATATTCACGTTCTTTTTATAACCATTATCGATACGTTCTTCTTCATAAAGCGGGCACGTTAGCGCAGTTGATGTGAAGCAGCAATGATGATGACATGAGCACTGTCGGTTGCGGCCTCTCCGCTGGGCTTGTTGCCTGTAAAAGTGAGAGAACGATCAACAACCTATCCCTTTGTGAATTCAGGCCTACGTAATGAGATGACCCTATCACATCACTGACCATAACAGGAAGCAGCATCGTTTACTACTTATCTTTGTTTTATAACAAGTATCTTCACATTCCATTTTATAACCGTCACATTCTGTGTTATAACCAGTATCTTCACATTCTATTTTATAAACGTCTCATTCTGTTTTATAACCAGTATCTTCACATTCTATTTTATAACCGTCGCATTCTGTTTTATAACCAGTATCTTCACATTTTATTTTATAACCGTCACATTCTGTGTTATAACCAGTATCTTCACATTCTGTTTTCTGGAACCACACACTATTTACCTATTCTTTGGGAATCCTCAACAAACTATCAATGATCCTTTATTGCCCAACATGCAATCGCGCATACGACGGGCATGTTACGTTACTTACGAGAACATTCGGGATGACGGAGAAAGACGTTAACACCTGGGTCAGGGAGACCGGTCCTCACTGATTACCTGCCCAAAAAATGTGGGTTGTCTGCTTCTGATGCGAGTAAACAGTTCTCTTTGTGAGGAGACCTCTTTCAGGATACTTTCCTCACTCTTTATAACAGTCCAATGCAGCTTTATCACAATTCCTCATGTGTGGGCTAGTTAGTGCATGATGTACTTTAGTATGTCATGACTGGTACTACATTTCTTGTCATAACAGTTGTCTTCACATCGACTGGCAAAGATACATTAGAGAGAATACTCTTCATCTTGTGAAATGCTGCTGTAGTGTGGTTATTGTACACCTAGCTGCCTTAATGCATCCTCCATCAGCTGTATTTAACCACCACCATATGTGTGTACATTGACTTGTTTCAGATTGGTTCCATTCACTTTGATGTTACATTTGATGTTCAATGCGTCCCTTTCTAAGTAATATTACTGTGTGTACTTGTTTGTGTTGTTTAGACTAATTCGTCTCCAAATTAGTGTTTTCTGAAATCACGTGAACGGGAATTGGATGGAATAGGGTATAACACCTCATTATAAAGACAATGGCTTTGATCATCAACAGTTTTGTGGCTATAAAGAAGGAAAACAATGGCAATCTACCTTATTTTCAGATGGATTAGAACATCATGTCTGAAGAAAGATTGTGTCGAGCATGAACGTCGTCAAAAAGAGTTCATGACAAGTCATGAAGGGATACAAATATAATTGGCGATTTAGCAGTAAGGGAGATAAGGCAACGTATCATAGATTTAGAAAATGTGCTGCGTTTTGATTGAGAGAACTATTTTAAAATTACAAATAGATGACATTTTTTTAGACACACTGTCACACGTCGTTCTTGATGATAATATCACGAAGTTCTTACGATGATATGTTCATGATATTTCGTGTGATGGTCGTTGTCTAGGTAACGATACTCATGGTGTGTCAATGGAGATATCTAACTGTCTTGCAATATAACTCACCCCCGCAGTGCATGTTCACCAGTCATTAAACAAGATTCCGTTGGCGCACATAATCCTTTATTACAGAAATAAGACGGACAGACGGAACATGTTTATACATCCAGAAATAATGTAATCCATAGAATATAATATCCTCCTCACAATTTTAACCAGCACACATCAATGCCTTCTCAAGCCTGCTTCATATCAAATCCACAAGACATTTAGTCCAGCGACTATCCACGGCTGGATCTCCCACAATACAACCCACACATTGGGTTGGAGCCACTGCTCAACTATGCAACCCACTCTGGGTTTTGGCCCTCACTCCCTATAGAACCCACTCTGGTTCAGGCCTGTCTTCACAACTAGGAGAACAACACAACACGAAGATCTCTACCTCCGCTTCTCCTTAGACTACCGATCAGTTCGGCATCTACACATCAACTGTCCTGAAGTCCCTTGACTTCACACAAAACTAAACTGACCTTCCCCCATCCCCTGGGGTCCACACTAACCCTTCCCATTATTTCTCAGGACTAGCTGTTTTCTCATAGCCAGGTCAGTCACTTTACTGTCTCTCATTTTCATCTCCATTCTTTCTCATGCCCGGTCACTCAACTCAATGTCAATGACCCAGGCTTATGTCATCACCCCCCTCTTAAAAGAAAACTTCGTTTTCAAATATTGGGAGACTAAAACTTACTAAACATGTGACCCAGACATATTGCCTGGGTAGCCCTAAGAATGGCTGCACCTTACTCTAGCTACCACACTACATAATACATCAAATGCTCATAGTACACTCCTATATTCATCACACATAAATACAACCATCTTTCTATCTTGTGTATCAATGCATGAACTAATACATCACATAATAATAATACATCATAGAAAAGCATTATACTTATGTACCCACAAGTCTCTTACTACTTCACGACCCCACAATACTATTTGTGTACCGACCCTATATCAGGTGGTTCTGTTCTTGCATTAACCCACCTCTGATTCCTGTCGATGCTGTGTCTACCTTTCATGTACCCATGACCCATGGTACCTCTACAATTACAACATCTGTTTGCTATCCCTAGCCCTGGGTCAGTAATGTCGCGAACACTCTTTTTTGACCTGACTCAACTTTCCTATCTGCATATTGCACCGTTACACTTGAGTCTCTGTTTAGTCTGAACTCTTTATTCAATCTTGGCCCATACACGCACCTGGTACCTTGCTTTCTGCTGCATACGCCTTATGCCTATGTGCCCTGCACCTGCACTATCCTGAGCTGTTCTAGTATATCGGTCTCTGTGTGTTAAAGGTACTGCTCCTTGCCCACGTGCAGTTCCACTATCTGAAAACCCTCGAGTGAGAACATTGTTCTTCCTCTCGAAGTACCATCTACTTTTCTTTGACTGCCTATGTTCTACTCTCCTACACCCTTAGGAACATTTGTTCAGAGTAGTATCTTGTCTCTGGGAATCACTAGCACTATATTTGGGATCCATTCTCATCTGCTCAGCTGTCCTATCCTTGTCCTGAGTTCCTGTGTCTACTTCAAGTGCCTCTTCTACCTCATTACTGCTTACACTATATTTTTGGTCCCAATAAACTACTTCCTCTTCTGTACAATCTTTAACTCCTATAACATTTCCTATGATCAGATCTGCCACTGGTGAGTCTAAAACACATGCTGTCACTCTTCCTGTTATATATGGTGTTTTTACTGTTATCACGGCTACTGGGTAGAATTCTACTGTCCCATTAAATGTTATGGATCTAATCTTTTTTCCTGTATAATCCGAGCGCTGTACTAAGCTCTTTCTTACCCCAATGGACGTACATCCGGAATCCCTAATTGTTAACGCTGGCCTATCATTAAAAAACCCGCGATGCATCTTCAGACTTCCTCCTTCATGCACTGCTGATCCTGCTTTCACTGTATGAACACATATTAGAACTGGCTGACTGTCTTTTTCAAAAAGAGGTTTGCACCCACTACAATCTTCATTGTTCAGCGTCTCAATTACTTGTGCTGCATTTGAGTGCTCTGTTTCTCTCATCCTACATTGATGACTGACATGCCCCTTCCTTCCACATTTGAAACAAGTGATCTCCCTTTTACTGTTGTTCGTTGGTCCATCTGATGGTTGTGCATCACAATCTGCAATTTTGTGTCTCCAGCTCCCACAATTCCAACATCCGGCATAATTTGGACGTCTCTGGAAGTTCCCTCTTCTATATGGGTACCGTCCTACTCTACCAACATTGTTTCCTCGGAAACCATTATCTTGAAGTTCTTGCTGCTCACCTTTCTGTGCTGAATCCACACTTTTCGCCCTTGGTCTGATGACTGGATTCTGGTCCTGTTTAGTGTACGCTGCACAGACTATTTCCTCACTCATTAATTTCCCAATAGATACGTTAGGATGTGCCGTCATGTAGTTTTGCCCTAACTGAGACATTGTGTCTATGTCCTTTGGCTTACGCTCCTCAAAGTAAGCTACTAAGTTAGTATTACATGAAGCTAATACTTTGTCTTTTAACACTAAATCTACTAATTTATTAAAATCTGTCCCTACTTCTGCGAGCTCCATCCATTTGTTAAATGTGTTGTTTACTGTGTTAACAAAGTCCGTGAAATCTTGATTTGTCTCTGGCACTAACTGTCTAAACTTTGTTCTATATCCAAGTTCAGTTAGTTGGAACTTTGTCAGCAAACGTTGACGTAAGATAGTGCAGTTGTTCATTTCTTCTACAGGTAAATTGAACATGGTGTCTAGTGCCTTACCCTTTAACTATTCGCCCAGCCGCATCGCATATTCTGCTTCCGGGATGCCTAGAGTTTTCACAGATGATTCGAATCTCGAAAGATAGAATTCAAGGCAATCCCGGTCCGTAAAATATGGCAGTTTTAATCTCTGTGACGACTGCGACGGTCTTCTGCTTTCCTCATTTTGACCTTTCGAAGATAGTTCTAATTTTCTGAGAGCAATTTCAGCTTCCATCTTAATCTTCTCTTTCTCGATTTCCACCGCATGTGTGTGTTTTAACTTTTCAAGTTCCATTTGTGTCTCTCTCTCTTCCTGTAAACGCTTGGTTTCTATTTCAGCTAGTTTTTCTTGTGTCTATTTCTCTTCCTATAGACGCTTGTTTTCCATTTCAGCTAACTTTACTTCCTGTAGACGTTTGTTTTCCATTTTCCAAGTAGGCATCTTGTACTTGTGGACACGTTGCTGTCAATCAGCCAACTATAAATGTAAAGACTCTGCTACTAGTCTTTGTGTCACTTCCCTAAGTACACCAGCACTCCCTGTGTACGTAAATTTGTAGTTCTAAAATATCACTCTGTACTCACCCAGTCACTCTATAAGCACTAGGTAGTGAGGGAAAATATCCTCCCTAATCCCTCGCATATATCTATAACAAATAGTTGTATAATATTTCTGGAAATATTGTTAAATATGCATAAAAATACATATACAAAACGAATGAATGATAACACTAAGTGTTTTCCCTAAAAACGTTAGACTCACAAGCCAAGTACACGGAGACGGTGATCACAAAGAAATAAACCACAGTAACAACCACAAGCTTGTATAGGGACACCCACAGTGCACGTAATATATAAATATTGACTGACAAAGACCCCTAGACAGCAGAAAAGGACAAAAGATCCCAATAATAACATATATCCGACCACAAGAAATATCATATGTAAATATAACGAAAAGAAAAAAAAGAAGAAAAAAAATTATAGCATCCATTTATACACAGATCTGACGCTAAACACAAACTGGCACGTTATATAATTCAGGACCGTCCCTGCAGAACCAAATAAACCGACCTTTCGATTTTCTTCCCAAAAATGATATATGGTGCACCTCAGAAACTAACTTTTCGCCCTGTCTCCCGGCCTTCGAGAAACAACACAAAAATCCCCTACACTTGACAAACACTGGACCACATCCAAATAATTGCGTAACACCCGACAACAATAAATATGACGATGGGAGCAAAAAAAATAATGTGTAACTGGTTGGCCGACAAATATGTGCCTATTAATCCAACGTCTAACCCTAGTAAGGTAGCAAAAATTGACCCGCGTGGTGATTTTCTTCTTTGAAGAAAACAGTTCTGGTTGAGGAACCTGCTGTGGGTATGTCAATAAATAGGACCATCACAATATGTAGATCTGGGTGCACGAAGGAATAGGTGACCATCATCAGCATGATGATGTGTCCTGCCAAATGGCGCAGCCGTTCCTGCCTCTACGTTCCATGGTGTTCTGGATCGTTCTGCTGATGATATCACCCATGCCACCACCGCTGCAGTTCACGTAAATGATACCAAGGGACATACGTTGAAGAAAAGAATGTCTGAAATGGCAGAAGCTGAAAACACAAACGGCCAGATGTGTAGAAAGGTAGAAGACCTCGTGGAGAACAATGGCTAATGGTATTTTGAATGAAGCATTACATCGAGTTACAGTTACAATGGGTAGAGGATGTTAAGGATGTCGAGGATGGATAGTGTTTGTGGCATTATTGTCAGTGTAACGGTTGACAGAAGACAACCAGCATCCAGGCGATGCAATCATGTACACTGATGGGTGTAGAGTGGGTGTGCACATATCATTGGCACCGTGCCGTCTTGACAGACGATAGTTTGTGCTTTAAAAAGGCATAACAACTTTTACCTATGGCGGTAGCGAATGTGACTGATAAGTCTCATAAGTCTGATAAGTTTCCGGAAGGTTGTTATTTGAGCGAGGTTCTTCTTCTTCTTCTTCTTCTTCTTCTTCTTCTTCTTCTTCTTCTTCTTCTTCTTCTTCTTCTTCTTCTTCTTCTTCTTCTTCTTCTTCTTCTTCTTCTTCTTCTTCTTCTTCTTCTTCTTCTTCTTCTTCTTCTTCTTCTTCTTCTTCTTCTTCTTCTTCTTCTTCTTCTTCTTCTTCTTCTTCTTCTTCTTCTTCTTCTTCTTCTTCTTCTTCTTCTTCTTCTTCTTCTTCTTCTTCTTCTTCTTCTTCTTCTTCTTCTTCTGTGTTCAACCGGAGTTTTTCGGACGTAATTGCGTTGTGCCTGTTTACAGCAGAGGTGCGTTCATGCGCCGTTAGGCCGACACATCCGACTTCTGCGGGCATTTGTTGACCGGGTTAACCTTCCCGGGGGTTTCTTAGGACGTTTGACTCTCACTGTTGTGGTGTCATCCCCCATCCCAGCTGGCCCATATAGAACAGCCAAAGACATCCTGGTCAGCCCTCAAGGGAAGGCAGGTGCAGACCATGGGCATTCCTCGCCATCCAAAGAGGCTTCCATACTTGCAGAGCCGACACACGGCACTCTGGTACTGGGCTCACCCAAGGAATCGTCACGTCCTGCACATGGCTGCTTAGCCTCACTTCCGTTGGGCCTTCTGTTCACAATAGGCCAGTGTTTCCCAACCTTTTTTGTGCTATGCCCCACCTCAGCCTTTCTAAAATTCTTATGCCCCCGCCCCGCGCCCCACCCCCGACCGCCTCGCGCCCCCCAACATGTACATTATTTTTAATATTCAAAAATTGAAATGTTCACTAAAGAAACTTGATTGATAGGTTTTACGAAGAAATCACTTGGAAATTATTGAGCAAACACAGTAAGTAAATTTTCTAAACATATAATGGAGAACTGAAATTCAAGTACACAATAATTTTAATGAAAGATTTTTCTATAATGTAATTATTAGTAATTATTTATTATTTAAATTTAGTGAGATCCTTGAGCTTGATGCTTGCTGCAAAGAGATCTTATATCAGGTTCCAGTTTAGTTAACTTCAGTCTCAAGTCCCCCGTTTTGTTATTTCCAGCAGATTTCTTCCATTTTCGTATTGCCCCCCTGTGATGCGTGAGCCCCACGTTGGGAAACACTGCCATAGGCTGTTCTTCCGGAAACCAGAAGTATGCAGTCTGCAGATGACATCCACACAGGGAGCTTTCGATTCGGCCGTTCCACGAAATGGATTTGCTATCCAAGCAATGTTCCATTTCGTGCCACTAGGACACATTCCACCTTTTTTGAAGCCCACACAGTGGGCTTTTGATTCGGAATTTCCACGTAATGGATTTGCTATCCAAGCAATATTCCATTTCGTGCCACTAGGACACTTTTCCACCTTTTATGAAGCTCACACAGTGGGCTTTTGATTCGGACTTTCCACGTAATGGATTTGCTATCCAAGCAATATTCCATTTCGTGCCACTAGGACACTTTTCCACCTTTTATGAAGCCCACACCGTGGGCTTTTAATTCAGACTTTCCACGTAATGGATTTGCTATCCAAGCAATATTCAATTTCATGCCTCTGGGACGCTTTTGTAACTGATATACCTGTAGTATGAAGTGTGACAATCTAAATACTTCTTCATGAACCTCAAATGTCAACCTGAATGTAATTAAGGTAAGCTGCAGTCAACGTGAGCGTGTTGATATCTCTTCTTCTTCTTCTTCTTCTTCTTCTTCTTCTTCTTCTTCTTCTTCTTCTTCTTCTTCTTCTTCTTCTTCTTCTTCTTCTTCTTCTTCTTCTTCTTCTTCTTCTTCTTCTTCTTCTTCTTCTTCTTCTTCTTCTTCTTCTTCTTCTTCTTCTTCTGCGTTCATCCGGAGTTTTCCTTTCGGACGTGATTGCGTTGTGCCTGTTTACAGCAGAGCTGCGTTCTTGCGCCGTAAGGCCGACACATCTGACTTCTGCGGGTATTTGTTGACCGGGTTAACCTTCCCGGGGGTTTCTTAGGACGTTTGACTCTCACTGTTGTGGTGTTATCCCCCATCCCAGCTGGCCCATATAGAACAGCCAAAGGCATCCAGGTCAGCCCTCAAAGGAAGGCTGAGGCAGACCATGGGAATTCCCCGCCATCCAAGGAGGCTTCCATAATTGCAGAGCCAACATACAGCGCTCTGGTACTGGGCTAACCCAAGGAATCGTCACATCCTACACATGGCTGCTTAGCCTCACTTCCGTATATTGGGCCTTCCGTTCACCATAGACTGTTCCTCCGGAAGCCAGAAGAATGTAGTCTACAGATGACATCCACACAGTGAGCTTTCGATTCGGACTTTCCACGTAATGGATTTGCTATCCAAGCAATACTCCATTTCATGCCTATGCGGAGTCTGAAGATTGCTACTTGTTCTCTTCTGTCGAGTTTGTAATATGCGTCATCCTTCTGGTGGCATGGATGCTCTGATTCCCAATTGGTTCTATAAGTACTTTTTATAAGCATCTTTGCCTCATTATAGGTTATGTCTATATCAGGCTGTGGTTGTCGTCCACCCTCTTTTGCTAGTCTGTCAGCCTCTTCATTTCCAGGTATACTGCAATGTGATGGGATCCACTGTATTACAACTTTTTTGGATTTCTGGCATAGACCATGGAGTACTACTCTTAGTTCAGCCAGTTCTATGCTGGTTTTGCTCTTCAGTATTGAGACTGCCGACATTGCATCTGTGAAGATAGCTATTTGCTTCTCTTTATTTTCCTCCAGCAAGAGCATTTCTGCTGCAGTTTTCATAGCTTCTACCTCTGCTTTGAAGTTACTTGCAAATTTTCCAGTTGCCACTGACTGTGTTTGTTTCATCCATTTTTTTAATTTAGAAAAAATCCCTCCTACTCCATTTTCTATTGAATATTTGGCTGATCCATCTGTATATTCATGGGTCTAATTGTTGCTTGGGTAATGTTCTTTTATGTAGTTTATGGTCATTTTTATTCTTTCGGTTTCATTCTGAGTGTTCTTTTTTACAATACCAGGAATGTTTTCTATCATCTCAGGCAGGTGCTGTTGTCTCCAAGATGGAAACTTGTGTGCATTGTAAATGGGTTTGACTGTTGATATGTTAAGTATGGGATCTGCCCTAATCTTTCGTTTTGCAGTTTCTACAAAGTTGCCACGCTTCAGTCTTCCCTTTCCAAAACCATTAAACCTGTTATACATAGGGTGGTCTGTCAATCTTCTGAATTTTTCTGCTTGTTGCTGTGCTCTGCTATCTCTTCTATCCTCCATTGGTTGTAAACAAGTGATCTTTTCTAGTGCATTAATAGGCGTTGTCTCAGGCTTCCAGTTATGATTCGCATTCCTTGATTTTGGACTCTGCTTATTTTGTTAAAGTTTGACTTAGCTGCTGTTGCCCAAGCTGCAATGCCATATTCCAGTACTGGCCTCACCCATCCAGTATATAACTTCTTGAGAACTTTCTCATCTGCTCCCCATGTTGTACCAGCAAGCTTTTTTCATGATTGCCATTCTTTGCAATGTTCTTGTTCGATTTTTCTCAACCTGTGTCTTCCATGTCAGGCGACGATCATAGGAGACTAATAGATAGTTTGGATTTTCTTCGTGGCGCAATATTTTTCCATTCAATACCAGCTTAGGTTGCTGAGTTTTATTTGAGAGGGAGAACACTGTGCATGATGTTTTCTCTTCACTTATCTTCACTAGCCATGATTTTGACCAGTCCTCTATGCCAGATAGCAAACACTGACACACAACAGACAGAGAAAGAAGGAAGGGATTTTTCCTAAAGTATGCACCGAACTATACAGTGCACAAGAAAATTAAGGAGATGGGATACGTCAGAGGACAACAAACAAATATACGCTGTGGTGCCGTCTTCAATGTCAGACGTGTGTTCCTTGTGTGGATCCAAATTCGTGGCGCAATTGGATATTTTCATGCAAGTGTATTCGGTATTCAAGTGGACGACAGGAGGAGTCAATTGCTGAGATCGAACCACCGTGGACCTAAAAGCGAGATGAAGTTACCTAGAATCTTACGACACGGATCGAAAGAACAGTAGAATTGAAACAGGCTGGGCACTGAGGTGAAGGTTAGTATCACGATGTTCTTTATGATACTGTTCGATGTTCTTGATGATCTCTGCGTGATAGTGGTCGTTGTCTAGGTAACGATACTGGTGTCTTGCAAGATAAGGTATCACTCACCCCCGCAGTGCACATTCACCAGTCATTAAACAAGAAACAACTTATCTGCAATAATTTTCTCCTTTGTCTTTATTCCATTTCTGATGTTTGCCCTCCATACAACACGTTCAGCGGCGACTTGCTACCAATGTGCATTATCAATGCCTGTATCAATCATGTCCCGCTTACACACATCGTTGTATCGTAGTAGAGGCCGACCCTGAGATCTCTTACCCATCTGTAATTCACCAAAAAAAGATGTCCTTTGGCATTCTACCATCACCCATCCTCCTAAGATGTCCTATCCATCTAAGTCTACGAAGACTGAGCATGGAATAAACCGTCACACAACCTGATCTTTCCAATATTTCAGTATTTGTGATTTTGTCTTGCCACTTAATGCCAAGAATTCTTCGCAGACACCGCATATGAAAGCTGTTTAAACGTTTCTCTTGGTGTGAGTAAGTTGTCCAGGTTTCACTGCCATAAAGACGAGTACTAAAGACACAGGCTTGATAGACAAGGACTTTTGTTTTGGCAGTAAACTTCCTGTTTTCCCGGACTCTTTTTCTTAACCTGTTCATTGTTCTTGCTGCCTTACCAATCCGGATGTTGATTTCCTGATCTAGGGATATTTTTCTATTTGCCACTGATCCTAGATATGTAAAATGGTCTACCATCTCTAGTTCGGCATCGTCAATAAAGATTGATGGTACCCCATGTGCACCTTGTGACATAATCTGTGTCTTCTTTTTGCTGTTTTTTAAACCAAATTCAGAACAAGCATTGGAGAATGCAGATAGTAGACATTGCAATTCTTCCTCAGAGTGGGTCGTAACTGCAGCATCATCTGCAAAAAGCAACTATCTGATCAGTACCTTCCTAATTTTGGTCTTGGCCTTCAATCTCTGAGCATTGTAGAGGCCGTAATCTGAGCGTGAGTGAATATATATACCACCATCCTGATCACGAAAGGCATATTTCAGTGGAAGTGAAAAGTATATTCCAAAGAGGGTGGGAGCTAGTACACAACCTTGCTTAACTCCACTCTTGATTTCAAACTCTTCAGAAGTTGCACAATCAAACTTGATTATACCCTTAATGCCTGTGTGGAACGATTCCACAATCGACAGAAGAGTTGGTGGGCAGCCAATCTTCTTTTGTGTCTTGAACAGGCCCTCACGATTGACCAAATCAAATGCCTTTGTGAGGTCGATGAAGGCAATAAACAGTGGTTGATACTGTTCACGGCATTTTTTTTTGCATTTGTCGCAATGGGAATATCATATCAACTATAGACCGGTTCTGTGCAAAGCTACTCTGTGATTCGGGGTAGACTTGATCTCCTAAGACTTGAAGTCTGCGCAGAATAATTCTGGCAAATACTTTTCAAACAATACACAGAAGTGAGATACCCCTATAGTTGTTGCAGTCGCTCCGATCGCCCTTGTTCTTGAACAGTGTTTTGATGCTTGAATCTTTGAAATCCTGTGGGACTTGTCCTTCTCGCCAGCATAGCTTTATTAGCTTGTGGATCTGTAGAGTGAGTGTGTCTTGCCCACTCTTTATAACCTCTATTGGAATCCCATCCTTACTTGGAGCCTTGCCAGAAGCACGTTCATTTATAGCACACTTAACTTCTGTTATGGTGGGAAGTGTATCCAGGTGGTCAAGAGTTGGTAGAGCCTATATGGCGTTGAGGGCATCATCTGCTAATTTGGTCTCACTTGAGTAAAGCTCCAAATAGTGCTCTACCCATCTGTCCATCTGCTGTTTCTTATCAGTTATTATTTCTCCAGTAAAGGTTTTCAATGGTGCACTTCTTTTGATCACTGGACCACAAGCTTTCTTTATTCCTTCATACATGCTTCTTATGTTTCCCTTACCACTTGCGATTTGAATGGACTCACATAACTTGAAACAATAAACATTTGCACACTACCTGGAAGCCATTTGCACATCCTTCCTAGCTTGCCATAGCTCACTCAGAGTGTTACGCGTTGGTCTTTCCTTGTTTCTTAAGAGAGCTATCTTCTTCTTATCAATCAAGGGCTGCAAAATCTCGCTGTTTGCCGCAATCCAGTCCTGCCTCTTATGATTCATAGTGTCGTAAACCCCTACGGCAGTTTTATAAAGAGTTTCCTTAAGTTAACCTCACTTTTCATTTACTATACTATTTTCTGGTGTATCAGTGAAAGCGTCTTCAAGTTGCTGTTGAAATTGAAAGCACTTTTCAGGATCGTGAGTGTTAATAATATTAATCCTGTGGCTAGATTTGTCTTTTGCTGTGTAGATTCTCTTTGGTCTCAGTCTAACCCTTGCAACAACTAAAGATTGATCCGTATCACAATCAGCACTGTGGTAACTTCGAGTCAATGATATATGGTTCAGATGTTGTCTCCGTATGATGATGAAGTCCAGCTGGTACCAATGGCCGGATCTTGGATGTTTCCATATGACCCTATGCATCTCTTTTGTTTTAAAAAAAGAGTTTGTAATACATAGGTCATTTCTGGTGCAATGCTGCAGCAGCCTTTGCCCATTTTCATTCATGCGACCGATGTTGTATTTTCCAAGGAACACTGGCCATGAACTCGAGTCCTTGCCCACACGAGAATTGAAATAGCATATAAATAGCACCTAGCATATAAACGTAGTCAGATTGTGGAACTGCCTTGATCTCGGAGTCTGACTCCTCATAGAACGAATTCTTCACATCATCAGAGGAATCGAGTGTCGGTGCATATGCAGTATTAATGGTGGCAAAACCACAAGAGGTTGCCAAGCGCAGGGATAATAGTCTTTCATTTCCTTCTGCTGACATTTAAATCATTCCCAGTAGCGAATTCTTCACTGCACAGCCCACATCGTGTTGCCTTTTTTTCTGCCTGCCCTCTACCCTTCCAAAAAAGGTGTAATTGTTTTCCCCGAGTGGCCCTTCCACAGCGAGGCGAGTCTTCTGCAGACCAGCAATATCAATGTTAAGACGATTGAGTTCGGCATCATTCACAGCCGTTTTTCTCAAGTCAGTGGACAATCATTGACACATGGTTCTCAAGTTCCAGGTTGTAAGCCGTAGCTTTAGGTTGCTATTTATCTTTTTTTATTTGTACCTGGTACATTGGTTTTACAGCCTGCAATTGTGTCATAACCCCGAGCATCCATTGAAGCAGGCAGGCTGTGGCGGATCAGCACCCAACTGGCCGGGGGCTGCCCAGCTTGAGGCGGGCTGTAGCTGATCAGTGAGACCTGTAGGTGTCTCCCACCGTCAGAGGCAACGCGTGGCGCCCCATATCTACGCCAATTGACAGGGACTTATAACCCGTAACAGTTGCCTCTCGCTTTGATTCCGAGACCAGTTACGACCAGGGATGGAGTTATTGCCTCTCCCTAGCACAAAGCCTGGGCTAAAATATAGAGATCATATGTTGCCCATGCAGCATGATCCCTCTCTCGGCCTGCCTAGTTCACTCCAGAGGAAAGATAACACCTCTACATCTGGAACAAGACAAGCTGCAGAAGCCGCCGGATCAGCAAAGCAATGCTCTAACTGTCCGCCTGTCGGAGCTTCGATCCTAGAACAGCCGCCAACCAAGGCTTAGGGCCTGGTCTGCCCTGCCATGACATTTTATCTTTAGGATGCATTTCCTCGCACCAGGGTAAGGCTTGTACCCTCCCAATTGCGCTCTTCCGCCTGAAGCCGTTGGCACAATGCGGGGTGTCGGGTTTGGTAAGCGCCGCCCAACGTTAGGCGCTAACAGAAAGCAGGTAGTACTGTCTACTGTCATACGGTAGCTCAGTCACATCTGACTAAGACCTGATACCAATATATATATATATATATATATATATATATATATATATATATATATATATATATATATATATATATATATATATATATATATATATATATATATATATACTTATTTATCTCCCTATCTCACTTATTCTTTCTATATTACTTTTTCTGTCCTTGACTGAGTCTCTCTCTCTCTCTTGCCTCTCTCTCTCTCTCTTGTCTCTCTCTCTCTCTCTCTCTCTCTCTCTCTCTCTCTCTCTCTCTCTCTCTCTCTCTCTCTCTCTCCCCTCCCTTTACATCGTATTATGTGCTTTTCTATCCAGTGTCGGAGAAAAGAGCAATACTGTCTTCATTCTAATGTCACTTCATTCCACGCACTCCTTTCGTATATGGATCTGAGTTCTCCGGGCCTCCCCAACAAGAGATCACATCTTGGACGTCCACGCCAGGTCTACATAATGTTTATTTGTTATAATCTTAAATAGGTGCCGGATGTACACAACGTAGAAGTTAAGAATTGTTTTGAGGTCTCAATGTCTATACATATGGACATGCCACTTGACGAAATAGCAGTACACGCAAGAGGTATCTTTATAACAACAGCCACAGATTTAATTCCGACCAAAAATAAGCAACATAAGCCACGTATTACATCAGATACGCTAGAATTAATAAAACAACGAAGGAATATAAAACATAAACGAAGCGAAACCGATAACAGTGGGGTAAAGTGTACATCGATAATACGAGAAATAAGAAAGACCACCAGAAAGGACAAACATCAGAATATACAAGAATGTTGTACTAAAATAGAGCAACATCATCCGAATGGAAGAGATTACTAAATATTCAAAGATATGATGTTGTCGGCAAGAATTATTTGACCTCAATTAACTGTTAGCTGCGATACGTTGGGATATACCCTAACAGAATCTAGGCAAATTCTAGAAAGATGGAAGAAGTATTAAATTGAAATTGATGATATGAATGACTGTGAGATATATCAATGAGATACATGGAGCAATGGCAGCAGAGACAGAACCTGAACCCTCATTAGATGAAATTTCATGGGCAATGAAGAACTTGAAGAATTGTAAATAACCAGAAAGTGATGAGGTACCATCGGAACTATTAAAAGCGGGAGGAGAAGAAAGCATTCAAATCTATCACGCATTATTTAAACAGTTATTGATTGATTGAATGATTTAGGAACCGACATCACAGCATTCGGGACATTCCCATAAGCGCTCCGTCCCCATCCTCAGCAGCCAACGAAGAGTTCCAACACTAATAGTTCCAGTAGCAATCTGATTATATGTCCGTCTCGCCTTTCCTCTTAGCGTCGATCGTCGGCCAGATCCCCTCGTCACACCTCGCTGCCTCATTCTTACCAGACTATGGTGATCCATTTGCTCCTCCGAGGTGTACACGTGCTCCCACAAGGCCGCAACCACGTCTGTTTTGTCATGCATCAATACTCCACCAAGTTTTGCCAAGCCAGCCAATCTGTCCGCCTGTTCATTCCCCAGCACACGGGCATGCCCAGGAGAAAAGATCCAGGTGATGCTTGCTACCCATGACCTCCGAATCGAAGCAAGCCACTCTGCATGAAGCTTCCTTGTTCTCACCCTCCTCAGCATGCTTTCTGAGTCAATTACAATCACAATGTGTGTATGTATCGTGTTCTCTATCCAGCGGAAAGCTGCACTGACCGCCTCCACCTCCGTTCTTAAGCTAGATGGTGTGTTATCATACGCCAGGCTCTCCTGCACCAAATGCCGACCATTAGCTTTTGCCAAGAATCCCCAGGCACTTCTCCTACCTCTCATCACCGACCCATCCGTGTAGATAATCACATCACCCGGGCGAGCATTATCCTGAATTAGTTGCTGAATTTCCACTACTGTGGTCCCTGCTGGCCACTCCCTGCACTCCCGGCTGAATGTGATTATAACTCTGCACAAGTCTGACTGCCCGGCTGGCACTCTGACCCACTCCTCTCCTCGCCTGATGTTCTCCAAGGGGAACACCTGTCTGATCGTATCCTCCGCCTGAGCCACCAATTATTTCCCTCTTATCAGTCTCTGACCCTTAACTACGTCCAGCGCCTCATACAACGGGTGATCTGTGTCTGCAGCTACTCTGAGGTATGCCTTCGCCTGCATCACCTTGTGCCTACCAGCAACAGTAGGATGTAGGGCATACACACTACTGGAGTTATTGAAATAAGCTAAATGGTCAAAAGTTTGGAAGATAACTAATTTCATTACAATACCAAAAAAGGGGAACCCTAAAGTATCCACTAGCTATAGAACTGTTGCAATTGGAAGTCATGCATGAAATTTCTACTTAAATTATAATAGGAAGACTTCGTAAGAAAACTGAAGAAGAGATTAGCGTGGTATAAGCTGGATGTAGACAAGGAAGAGAAAGAGGAGATCACACGCTCAACATGTGTTTAATGACAGAGAAATGCAGAGAATTCAATGTAACCCTATTCTCATGTTTTGTGAATTATTCAAAAGCATTTGACTATGTATAACATCAGACACTTTGGGAATTAGTGACCCACGGAAATGCAGTGAGCAGAAACCACGAAATGGTGATTTCTCTGGCACTCGTCACCCCACTTATTTAATTATGGGTACACAGAAAACCCGCTGATTATATTCTATTGTTTAACCGTGGCCTACAAAAAGTGTGTCGCTGCTAAATGCTCATGCGAATTCTTGTCCTAGTAAAAAAATACATGGAAGCTGTGATGACGCCATTCACGAAGTCAATGTGTATAGGATTTGGTCGTTGCAAAGAAGCCACTGTAGGACAGTTACTAGCACAAGTATGTGGTGGCCAGGTGGTTATGTGTTTAACTCACATTCTAGATTCATTTAGATTCCTGAATATACACTGGCTTGTTTCAGATTTGCTCCATTAACATTGATGTTGCATTTGAGAAAACATATTTCCCTTTCTAATTAATATCACGTTGTTTACGAGTTTGTGTTATACAGACTAATTACTGTTTAGTCTCAAAATTACTGTGAACTGAAATCACTTGAATAGGTACGTGGTAGATGCAGTTTGGAAAACACCCACATATAGTTGTTGATAATGGTCTCAAGAGTCACACTGGTAGACCAAGCATCTCGTTATAGAGACAATGGCTTTGTTTCTCACCAGTATGGTCATTACCAAGAAAGAAAGCAATGACACGCTGCTTTTTTCAGGGCTTAGAACATCATGTCTGAAGAAACTTGAACGACGGGTAGGAGAGATCAATGGGCGTCATCAAGGGATACAAACACAATTGACATTTCGGCACTAAGGGAGAGAACACAAATTGATATACGTGTAGACAATTTGAATCTGTTATTATTCAGTGGGATGTTTCAAAATTAAGAATGAGTGATGTTTTGAAAGGCTCACATATATTTCGAGAATGTTGAAGCTAAGATGTGTGAATATTATGATTAAATACTTAGAAATTTGAAACCGTGTTTTCTTTCGATAGATATTATTTAACAATAAGTTTTATTCAAAGAGCGGGAATAATTTCATGGCCATTATACGTCCGATTACAGGGTAACAAAATTAGCAGACAAAACAATGTTTTTGGCAGGCACAAATTGATGTGCCATGCAATAATAGCGTATCTGGTCACAAATGTTTAAGTGCTTATTTTTCGACTCTTATTTGCCGGTGCTTCTTTGTGACTGGTGTCTTGGTCTTCCAGTCACTAACCATAAGGCGCCCTAACATTACAAACTCATGCAGCCCCGTCCTCGTTCCCATATTATTCGTGTCTGCTAAACCTTCGCTTCTCCTTGTTTTTATTTTGGGTTAAAATCACCCTCTATTTCTTTTGCCTTGTGGATTTCAGACAACTGATATACTTGTATTACTATTCTGAAGTTATCTAATGCATATCTTATCCAACTCCAGTCGTTTGTCTGTGTTCAGTTGTTTTTATTTATTTATTTATGTATTTTTTTATTTATTTATTTTTATGTTGTATAGTTTTGGAATATAGTTTTAGTTTAGGTCTTTCCATAAACCCTATGGTTTTGATTCTGTCATACAAATCTAGTCCCGACATTTTGCATAAGCAAACATTAATGAATATTTGCAAATTATATTTATCATTATAGCCCTTCTCCGTGTTTCTGATGAATAAAGTAGTATCTATTTCACGATAGCATTGCATATTCAACTCTTAAGCGTTTACCATTCACGACCGGCTTACCTTCAATTATGTCCCTTGGTATCATTTAGGTGAACTGTCAGTAGTGACATGGAGGCGTATCATCAGCAGAATTGACCCAGAACATCAACGATCGACGTCTGTGGAGTGACAGGAACGGCTACGTCAGTTGGCAGGACACACGATGATGCTGATGAAGGTCACCTATCCTTCGTGCACTCAGACCTAAGTAATGTGATGGTCCTGTTATCCACATATTCACAGCAGCTTCCTGATACGGTACTCTTTAAAAACAAAAACAAAAAAAAAATCAATTTTAAAAACCCACTGCGAGCGCTAACAAGATAAGTCACCCGAAGAAGCCAAGAAGCCTGATACGGGAGAAATTGAACACCAAGAGACACGCGGTATCCAAGATGTGCAGCATGGGAGCCTACAAGAAGAAGAACGTGGAGAGCCTGCCTGCGTGATATAACAAAGAACCTGGAACTACAGCTACTACTGAAGCCACCACGAGGGAGAAGATCGACAGCCCACCACAGACAAGACCCAAGTCAGCAGAGAAGAAGGAAGAGAAAGACACCAGAGCCGGGAACACCGACTCAAAAACAGTCCGATGGGTTGTCAAGCGGATTCAAGTGGAGCTGGCAGACGAAGAAATCCTGAAGAAGCTACGAGAAGAGAATCTTCACATCCGATTCTTCAAGGCGGAGCGGCTCCTCACCAACTCCAAGATACCTACAACCTTGGCAGTGGTGACGTCGGAGGGCAGCGAAATGCCGACCATAGTATCAATCAGCAAGAAAGTACAACAGCCAGAGAGATTCATCCCATTAGTCAATCAATGTTCAAGATGCCAGAGGGCCGGCCACAGCAGAGCAACATGCCGCAGTAAGACGGAAATCTGCCGGATCACCACACCTTCAAGGGGACAAGCTTCAAGCTGGACACGGACTTCCGAGCACCCAACAACAACAAAAAGTGCGCCAACTGCCTGGGCAAGCATGGAGCAAGATACTTGGACTGTCCGTACCAGCAACGACACAGAGACGTATTAAAGTTCGCCATCAACACAAAGACACCATACAACGAAGCAATGCGGAGGTGCGAGACAGCCACGGGTATATCACAAACTGAAAGAGATCAACTGCAAAAACAGATAGACGAGTTGAAAACAAAACAAATCAAAGCACTGCGGACACCGACTCCGACCAGCGACAACGAAAAACTACTGGCGGAAATGAAGGAGATCCAGCAAAATATCAAGCAAGAAGTGGAACATAAAAAAAAAAATTGTGTTGCGTATCCTTTACGGGACGTTGCAGTCAACACCAGCATTTTCAGCTGCCGTTGATGTACTAGGCAAGTGTTACGTTCAGTAGTTTGCCATTGCTTTCCGAACGACCGGCCCCTATACCTTTTTCGAAAAAACCAGCATCGCCGAGTTTCGAACCCGGGTATACGGGCTCACAAACCGCGTTCGCAAGCCCTTAGCCACAGAGACCGGAACATATGGCCGAGATAAAAAAGGAAAACGAAGAATACTACGCACCATCAAAGCGGAGAGACATCTGCTGAACGATAAAATGGAATTTCCAGTACAAACAGAAGGAAGCCATACACGAAACCACAGAGAAACCGCAAGATGAAAACCAAGAGACCGAGTCTGAACCGCAAGCTACAGAGAGCAGCCCAACCGCAACGCCCGAGGCCGACAATGGGAAACAAATATCTCGCCAGACATCCGAAGAAAACCGAGATGAGCACCCTGATGTAGGCACGGAGAAACCTCGGGCGCCTACCTTGGAGGAGCTACGAGAGGGAGCACGACTCAAGGAACGCAGGCACCAGGAATTCAAAAGGTGCTGGACTAAAAGAGAAAAAAAGAAACCCAAGAATCTCAGGAGACCGGTAGAATACCCATATAGCATTACTGACTTTGAGGATGGACCCGGCTACACGTACTATATAGAAGACGAAGTGATGCTCACGTGGATGAACGCAGAGGAAAAAATCAAATGGCAACAGAAACTCAAACTCGAAGAGGAAAAAGGGCGCAAGAAGAAATATGAAATTATCGAAAAGCTCATACAAAAAATACAAAAAAAGGAGGCAAAAACACCAAATAAAAAGTCCTTACAAGGACTGCAACCAGTCAAGCCAGACGAACCAGGAACCTTCACTAACAAAAGATACCACAAGAGGAGACCAGCACAAAGGACATACGCCGACCGACCCCCCAGCTGACGTCTCAGATACAAAACAAACATAACCAGTACGGATCAGGACCAACTCCCAAGAGTGCACACGACAAGAATTAGGGTGAATGAACCCACGCAAACCACGGACCTCAACAATAACCACAACTGAAAGACGCAGTTTGAACGAGGCCGAATTTGGAATTTTTGTTTTGAAAATGGAATTGGAATTGGAAATGGAATCGATTTAAAAAAAAAAATCATGTTGTTGGTCAATTGCTGCTACATTACTTGGGTAGGCGTTGAAAGGCACCTGTAAAATTGTACATTAGCAATGTAGCCCCTGGTCCAATAATTTATGGTTCACGATAAAGTTGCAGACCTCTGCCATGTGCAACAACATGTGCATCAAAACGTTGCAGTTAAATATATCGTATGCTCACTCTACATACAATATTGCCATCATAGGTGGCTTTTTTCCCTAAGAGTTAATATACATAACACAGAGGACAGTAATGAACAAGCCAAATAAGGCGTAAGAAAAGCATTAGATTTGTCACAACATTATTGTGTTAGAGAGACCATTCAGGTAACACATATTACATGTTTGGTTACTGAGAGTCATTTAGCTGAACACCTAGAACGGCGACTTTTCTTTGTTACAATCACACATATCTGCAGCGTTAAGTAAATATCAACGACTGCCTTACTCCATTTGTGTATCAAAGACACGAATCGATATCATCTGTTTTTTCGTAACATTAAAGATCACTATGACCATATTCTGTATCATTATCAGGCACAAGCAAATGTGCCGGCCAAAAATATGTCTACATCAACAAGAGAACATAATAGAACGGTAACGGATATTGCAATGGATTTATTATCCTGTAGGTAGGCTGCACTTCATTTGAGAGATTATCTACCACGTGAGATCACATATTGGAAATCAAAGAAATCGCAATCACATTTATATTCGAAGCTTATGTTCAACGGTGTAGTATGCTTCATTATAAATTATGACATACGGTCTTTCCTACTAACTAATTGTATTAAACCTCATTCATTTATATTCCAACAAATGAGTGTTCTTGTTTCCCTTATTAATTGTAACATCATTTCTATTTATGTCCCTTGAAACAATGAGCACCATGGCCACTTCGTTTTCATCTCATAAATATATCATATGCATACAACGTAGAACTGAAAAATCGTTTTGGGATATTTATGTATATACAGGAGTAAATAACAAATTATGATTTTGCAGTACAAGCTACAGATGTGTTGATGACAGATGCTAAACACATAATTCCGACCAAGAATAAGCAACGTACGTCATGGATTACATCAGACACGTTAAAATTAATAACACAACAAAAGAAACTGAAACAGAACAGAAGGGAAACCGATGACAGCATGTTGAAGTATACAACTTTAATACGAGAAATAAGAAAGAGTACACAGAAGGACATCAACCAGTATGGATAAGATTTGCGTCCTAGAATAGAGCAATATCATAAGAATGGAATAGATTACGAAATGTTCAAAGAAATGTAGTTATTGACAGGAAATTTTATCTGTAACATGTTTTTAAATAACCTAACATAATCTAGAAAGAATCATCGAAAACTGGAAGGAATACTGCAGTGGAATGTATGATATGAATGACTGACGATATGAATGAAATACATGAACAAATGACAGCAGAGACAGAATCTTCGACCAAATGAAACAGTAACTCTATGCAATGATTCATTCCACATACAATGTTGTCCTCCAAAAATCCTGCCCATTCCACAGACCTGGCGGTTTGTGTCTTCAGTTTGTGCCAGTCAAGACCTGCTTTGCTTCAACTTATGTCCTTTTGTACCATTTAAATGAACTGTGACAGTAGTGACATGGAGGTATATCATCAGCAGAGTTGATCTAGAACATCACGGACCGATATCTGTGGAGAGACAGGAACGGCTAAGCCAGCTGTTGGGACACATGATGATGCTGATGGTGGTCACCTATCCCGTCGTGCAGTCAGACTTACATCACGTGACGGTTCTGTTTATTCACATACCCACAACAGGTTCCTGATAAGGGACATCTTGTTATTTGCATTTTTGTTTTGCTTTACAAAAATACTGTGTGGGTCAATTGCTGCTATTTTACTTCAGCAGACGTGGAAAAGCACCAGTAAAATTGTACATTAGCGTAGTAGCCCCTAGTGCAATAATGTGTAGTTCAAAGTTCCAAGAACTCCACGAAGAAGAACGCGTCGTTTCTATAGGGCAATTGTAATGTAGTTCGCTATCCAGTTGCAGACCTACACCATATCCAGTGCATCAAAACATCGTGTGTATGTATACTCTTCATATAAGATTGCCAATATAGGCGGCTTTTTCTCTAAGACTTCAGATACACCATACAGAGGACAGTGATGAACAGACCAAGTAAGGTGTAAGACAAGAATGTTTTCTGTCACCAAATTCTCGTATTAGAAAAACAAAACAACTAGGGAAAAGCGTGTTACATGTTTAGCGACTGAGAGTCATTGCAGTAGAACACTTCAAACAGCGGTTTGTCTTTGCTGGATTAAACATAACTGCAGCCTCAAGGAAAACATAAGCGACTGCCGTAGTCCGCCTGTGTATCAAAGACGAATATAGACATCATGTGCTTCTTTGTGTCATTAAATTATTTCTTCGATCATATTCGATTACATTACTAGGCACATGCATATGCGCCAAACAAAAATACTGTTTCCACAGGCTAAACAAATATGTCGGTAAACAGGTAGTGCAGTAGATAAATAATGTGGATCACAGACTGCACTTTGTTTGCGATATTATCTACGACGTGAGGTGACATACTTGAAATCGAAGATAAATACTTAAAAATACGCAAATACTTAATTTTATTTTAGCAGATCTTGATCAGGAGGGCAATATATTTACTTAGAAACTCCCCTATACTTTCTTCAAACTAACTTCTTGCATTACACAACATCCATTCACACTCCAATAAATTACTTTGCTTGCCTCCCTTGAGGCTTAAAATATCAATTATATTTATGTCCCTTGAAACAATCATTTATATTATTGCTAACATAAATCACATATTGAACATATTTCTAAATATTTACCTATGAAACAGTACAATGATCAAAACGAGGTGCAATATTTAAAACGCAATGAGGTAGGCGGGTGGCACACATCATTCCAGCGGTGACTGCTGGACAGTACTAGACATTACTTCAAGTCTTGCACTTTCTGCTTGTGTTTCACCTATCTGCCTTTCTTCACCAATATGCTGCAGGGATGGTGGTCAGTGTCATGGTGTTTAAGGTTCGGCATCATGATCAGATGCTACGCCGATAAACGTGGGCGGTCATGTTTCGCCATCTCACACTGTCACCATAGTCATGGATAAGTTCTGTATTTTTGTCTGGATTATGCAGCGTGGCCACGCCATACACGTATTTGCCTTTCTGCTAACCCTCGTGTACTCATGAAGACTGGCCATAGACAGTCAACCCACAGTATGAATAGCCGTTGAAATTGGCTCGTGAAAACCATGAAGATATGCTACCCGGCCCCTAAAGAAAAATCAACTAGTCCTTAGAGAGCAGCAGAATCTGGATAGTGAGACTGTTCACTGTTGTTAACTGGCTGTGGCAAGGGGAATGTAAGTGAATGCATACTGCTGGTCCGTATACCCAGACCTCTTTTCTTCTGCTATTAACATTTTCTACCAGTATTCTATCATACCACGATGACAATAGAAACACAAAGCATTCATTCACTGACTAAGGTATACAATAAATCCTGATTTAAAGATTTAAAGTTTAGTCAACAGATGAAATTGCAAATTTATTGGAACGTCATGTATCATATTAAGCGAGGAGATTGCAATGGAACATATAGATATAAGATGCTCCGGGGTGGCACGTTTCCGATTTATTTCCTTGAAATCATTAGGGTAATCAAATCAAACATTGTTGGCGTGGAGCTAGAATGGAACCACTTACATTATTTCAAGGCACGTGTGACGAAACGCCTACAGATCGGCAGATCTCTGCATAATATCCATTTGAAGGGAGTGCGATGCGTTGGTCTCCCATGAAATTAATATCAATTAATAGGGGATTTCCCTAGAAAAGTAGTGCGGGGCGGAGCTATTCTAGTTATTTATAGAAAAATCTAGAATGTTCCCTCAAGTGCGTACGTGGTAAAGATCTCTAAGTTCACGAGTGCTTCATGCAGCACGGGTTGGTGGAACTCATCGTGACCCTGGTTTTCTTCATGAATCATGAAAGTCACGCGGCCCGTGTAGGCGAGTGGAAAGCGCACTGACTTAGTCGTGGTCAGTCGCCAACCAAACCTCAGCGTAGACAGATCCCAACCAACAGGCTGATGTACTTTTGATGTCAATATTCGCGGCCAGAGCGGACATCTGCAGTCAAGTTTGTGATTGTTCAATCACAGGTTAGTTGAATACTTATTCTATTATTTAACTGTTGTCGTGATGCCGTGCTGTGTTCCCCGAACGAATTAATTGCCGTCGAAAAATGAGTCGTCGCGTAGCGTTACAAGTTACAGTTGGCTATCTGCATATTTAAGTAGGCTTTATCGATCAGCGATGTAATGTGTTACCGTATGGAACCAGCTGTAATCCACAGCGAGTGGTGTGTAAATAAAATAGGCCGAACGATGTGCTTTACAGTGTGTAGCAGTTACTTGTTTGGTTTATTAATTACGCATGCAAGGCGAAAGTTCGTCAGTCATTACATCAACATGCTAGACGCTGTAAATAATGATAAGGTAGAGCTTATTATTAGAGATGTGTAATGTGCTTCATGACATTAGAATTGTAACTTAATTGTTCTATCAGTGATGGTGATTTTTCGAGGAATCAAGGTGAGATCAGCCGTGGTGTATTTACTGTGTGAAGATAGCAGTGTTATTCCGTGTAAGCCGGATGGTGTTACAGCGATAGGATAACAGTTGATAGAAAGTATTCATGATACTATTGTTACTGCTTGTTGTCATGTCCGTCCGCTAGAATGACCGTGCGTGTTCCATCGTACGTTTGTCTAGGCAGCCGACTGGGAGGTAGGCTGGTACGACCAACCCGTTAGATTACAGGTCCAACCCAAAGCGATCGAGCATATCCGATGGGTGGACATACCCGATTGAGGGTGATGCGGCACTCCGTAATTCGAGGCCGAGGTGTCTAGATAGATCGAGGTTTGAACCTAACCGTTTCTGTCTCTAATATTCTACTCTTCTGGAACCCTGACTCGGTTCATGGAGTACTTAGTAGTAGATGAGGGGAAGAATCCCCCCAAAAAAAGGTGGAGCCAGAGTGTGGTGGTGGAGAGTCTGGAGGCTTGCTACATTGGATGACGGGACTTAAGTAGTCACGGGACAAGGTACACGGGACCCACCGTAGCTGGGGGAAAGGGTAATGGTGGATGGCCACCACAGCTGTGCTCGACCGGCACAGGCATGACTGACCTGGAAGATAGTCAGTGAATAAAAGGGCAACTCAGGATCTGGGGCAGGGATCCCAGAACTGACAATATGGCTGTAACATGAGTTTGGTATTTAAGTGTAACCATTCATGAGTTCTCCTTGGTTAATGCTATAGTAGTGAATTATCAGGAGGATAATTCATTATGGTCATATAGTTATTAATGTGTGTAATTGATCAGTCCATGGGTTAAGGGATTGGTGAATTGATGAGTCTGTCAGGAAGGAGATGTCCGGCTGGACACCTTCTCGATACAGTAATCACTACACTGAAAGGGAAGTAGGTGTATATGTTGATTGATGATGGAAGGTGAAACAGGATTGGACTGGCACCAGGCGAAGGATGCTTGACAGAGTCATACAGTCGACTCTGGTGCTAGGGGTTATTGGTAGCCCAGAAGTGTTACTTGACTGAACAGGTGTGCTATTGCTTTTTCTACCATCATTATGCCTATATATTATAGTGACTAAGTAGATCTATGATGTGATGATTTCATACTCATGTTGGTAGACATGAGGAATGTCTGAGAGGCAGGTGACATGGTGGAGATGCTGTTAGTCTTTGTTGTAGTTGAGTACTCACACCAAGCTCTCCGAGTTTCAGGATCTGTTATTACTATACAGAAGAAGATTCAAGAGCTTCACCATGAGCTCTATGGGCCCACTCATTCCAGTGCCTATCCAGAAGTTGATTGAGGCCATACTGGGAGTGGTCGTCTGATTCTGCGAGATCAATGTTGGAAGGAGCTGAGTGCTGAATAGGTCGGTAGGTCTAGGTTAGGACCTCCGTCCAGAGTCCGACGAGTGTCATCCGATCCTGAGAGGATCCAACACTGAAACGTCTGATGATTCTAGCCAGTGAAGCACTGGTGAAATTCATACTCAGTGTAAACCTTGGTGATTGCAAGGTCAGGAACTTTCAAGTTGAGTAAAGTGATCAGTGGTACCGGTCACCATGACCTGTGTTATATGCTTCTGGCCCGGCTGGGTTATGGGACACCATGTATACTTTGATGCTGAAATAATGTTTCTACATTGGTTACCTTTATGAAGCCAACATGTGGTCCAGTGACCTAAGACATTGATTACATCATTGGTGGGAACACCAGAGGGACACGTTTGTTAAGGTAGTGAGCTACCTCAGTCCAACGTGGGGAACTGTTGACATGTTTGTGAAGGTAGGGAGCTACCTCATGCCAACGTGGTGAACTGTTGACAGTGTATGCTAAGTTGTGATTGGTACCCTTCGATCAGGGTAGTTACATGATACTGTGTGAAGATCTATTGATCCAAGGACATGGAAATAAGGTGAAGTGTTTAGTCACCTGATAGACTTTGCCAGTGACATTGTGTGTTCGTGTGGAGCAACCGCTCATTTTGTAGGTGACATATCAGTGTGTGGGTCACTTATGAGATAGAAGAGTGACCAGGCTCTTGTGTATTTTGAGACGGTACTACATGTACTTTTTTTGCAAGTGGGAGACCGCTAATGTTCTAGGGTCGGCCCAGACTTCATCAGGAGTGTGACGAGGGAAATAGTACGACAGCAAGGAAGGATCCTTGTTCATCGGTGCAGTGTCAGTCAGGCAGTGGTACTGCGCTTGATCAGCCCGTGATTGGTTCTCTGTGTGAAGAGGGAACTTTGGAGAGGAAGCAGACCTTGGAGTTCCAGTCCACTGGAGGAGCCTGGGTGAGTTGCTACCACGACTGGACAACCGCACGAGCTATCGTCCGCCTTCATGATGAAGAATACTCATCTGCATAGCTGAGCTTGTACATAGTTCTTCTAGTCTGGCTTTCAGCCATCCTTCTCTGTGTTGTGGTTGACGTAGTTCAGAATTAAATTTTTGATCTCTTAGCTATGACTTTGTGCAGTGATATGACTGGTGTCTGGTCCGAGCCCCCTTGGGGTTTGGAACCCTAGGTGAGGGAGGGGAGGTTCAGCTGTCCCGGCTTGTGTGGGGCCTGGTAGATGTAGAGTGCTATTGAGGTGGTTGGAGCAAAGGCAGGGGATAGTATCTATCGTGGCAAACCAGTCCAAGCCCCGGCGGTCTTGTCACAAGATAGAGTTGGGGCTCGTCCGGGATCTTCTCTTTGTTCTGACATCTCGTAGGAATAGGTTATAGTGTCATCTGTCCTATACCTATTGTCTACTTGACGAGTAGGGCTACTGATACCTTTCTCTTCGACGTGGACAGACATTTAGTTAAGTTAGTATAGATACATAGTTACAGTGTTGGTTGGAGTACAGTTAGCATTGTGATTGAGTATTGCATATCTATACTGATACTAAGTGACACTAAGCATGGCTACTCGTACTTTGGATTTAGCTAAGGTGCGGGCATCTGCAACTGAGATGGGATTGGAAGGTGAGGAGTTCAAAACATATGTACTGGAAGTAGAGAGAAACTTCAGAGCAGAAGAGAGTGAGCGAAGAAATTCAGAAATTGAGCTTGAAGCTCGAAAGGTAGCACTTGAAGAGCAAAAGTTGGTGGCAGACCAACAGTCACAAAAACTTGCAGCTGACCTAGAGTCTAAGAAATTAGAAGCTAGGAAGTTGGAAATGGAACATGAGTTCCGTATGAAGCAACTTGAGGTAGAGGCTAAAGCTGTTGGTGATTCTGAGGGAGCAGTAGGTGGAGTAGCTTTACCTAGCTCATCAGTAGCCAGCAGACCAGCTTACCATGCTATGAAATGGCCGTTTCCACCATTTGAACCGGACCAAGAGAAGATAGATCAATTCTTAGAGAAGTTCGAGGCAATGTGTAAAGCTATGGGCTTAGAGCCTGAGCGTTGGAATCTTAAGCTTTCACAAGGACTCCGTGGCACCGCGTACGAAGTGTATGCGCGTCTTCCCCCAGGGATGGAAAATGATTATCCAACCCTGAAATCGGCTCTTTTGAAAAGATTCGAAATGACAGCCCATGCGTACAGGCGGAGGTTCAGAACTTCCAAGAGAGAACCAGGTGAGATGTTATCGGCCTATAGTGTGAGGCTGAACTCATACCTGTTGAAATGAATGGCGCTGGCTAATTTCAAAGAGGATTATGAGAGTCTGAGAGAGTTGATGGTGGTGGATCAAATGAAAATGCAGATGTCCAAGCCTTTAAGGAATTTCTTAGGGGAAAATGGGGCGGAAAGGCTAGACATAGTAAATAAGTTAGCTGAAAGGTATGTGGAAGTCTATGGTGGGACTGGGGATTCCAGTCCGACTGATTCACAGAAAAGGCAGAAGGGGCTTGATCAGAAGCCCAAGACCAAAGGTCCCAAAGAATCATCCAATGTAGCAGATCCTGTGGTAAAAGACTCTGGTAAGAAACCCGATAAGCAAAGCTCTCCCGCCTCCCCAAAACAGAAGTGGAGTAAGAGGTGGTGTAAGTACTGTAAGTCTCCTTCCCATAATACTGTAGATTGTCTGAGGAAGCCAAAGGACTTGCACTTTGCGTGTCTCGCCTCTAATAGGGGTAGACCTAGCGAGACCACACATAAGGTCGGGAGAAACCAAAGTCTGAGAAATCACCTGTGGTCGAAACGATAGAGGTGAATGGGAAGCAGGTGGAATGTCTATACGATACAGGATTGCAGTATGACGCTGTAATATCATCCCACCTTGTGAGCCCAGGGCAGCTCACCGGCAAGACAAGAGAATTTCAGCTGGCCATGAGGAGCTCCGTAGCTATGGACTTGCCGATTGCTCGGATTGACATTCGGTGCAGGTACGTTACGGGTAGCATCCAGGTGGCTGTGCTGCCTGATCCTATTTACCCTTTGATCCTCGGTCGTCTGCATGTATTCCTGGGGGACCCGAGGGAACATTGTCTAGTGAGCGCTAGGCAGGCCAGGGCTAAGGATGGAGGAAGGCAGTGTGGTAAGGAAATAGACCCTTCTCTTGCGAGGTTAGTGAGCAGGGCTCAAAGTAGGGACCAGACTTTGCGTCCTTACTTACTGGAGGTGTGCCAAAGGTCTGACCCGCCAATTCCGGGTCAGTTCTATGTAGAAAACCGGTTGCTTTATCGTAGAGCCGGGCAAGGGGATAGCCAGTACGGTCAGATGGTAGTCCCTACTGACTACAGATCCCGCTTGATACATAGAGTGCATACCTTATCCTTAACCGGACATAAGGATGTGGGGACCACAGTCCAGTGTCTTTCCAGCCACTACCACTGGCCTGGAATGACAGGCGACGTGCGGAGATATATCCGGTCGTGCCCAACGTGTTGTCTAGCAGCACCAAAGCACAGGACCAGAAACGGTTTATCTCTGCAGATTGGAGATAGGGTTCTCGCGCTTCTCCCAATCGAAGGGGCGGAATTCGAACTCGGATGGCAGGGCCCTTTTCCTGTGGAACGGATAATGTCCCGATCCACGTATGAGGTGAAGGTCCGCGGGGAATTGCGTAAGTTCCATTGTACTCTCCTTCAGAATTTGAAGAGGTCCGAGGTAGTTTCTCCACAAAGTAGTGCGACTACCATCGCGCTAGATTCGGTTCTGGGTCCAGACGAGGGCGAGGAAGACTCAGTTTTACGCAGTACATCCTGTGGGGAGGGTCTGCGGTCTCCTGAGCGTTCAACCGTAGATAGGGCGAACAGGCTCCGTCGGGAAGAGGCCCATGGTGTTAAGCACACTGGGAATCGAGGTCGGACAGGCGAAGTCACATCTGGCACGACGGGATCGTCGGGTGACTCGATACGCCGACAGGCTCACTGTCCTTACTCGCGGGAGAGAAGGCAGGAGCAAGGGTACTCCAGACGAACCTGGAGTAAGCGACCATTCATTTCGGTCGACATCCGCGAACAGTCCACGAGGGTGATGCCTAGTCGGGATAGGAAAAATCCTATTGTCGGAAGGGACGAAAGAACCTTCAGTAAAGTAACCGATGGCCTACACCAGGTGGATGCGGAACAGTCCAGTGTAGACAGATACTGTAAGCCACTCACCAGGCCGTTACGTTTCGGGCCTAATCGCTGGAGATAACGTATGTTTGAGGCGGTGGTTGGTGATCCAGCATCCATACCATTCTGGTGGATCTCCCCAGGGAAAGTGAATGTTATGGAACGTCTTTTCCTGGGAATCCAATCTTGATAGAGTAGAGGTTCAGAGTTCGGACCGATCTTTGTCTAGTGAGTTCGACCGGGTCGACCATATTAAGTGGGGGCCTATGTGACGAAACGCCTACAGATCGGCAGATCTCTGCATAATATCCCTTTGAAGGGAGTGCGATGCGTTGGTCTCCCTTGAAATTAATATCAATTAATAGGGGATTTCCCTAGAAAAGTAGTGCGGGGCTGAGCTATTCTAGTTATTTATAGAAAAATCTAGAATGTTCCCTCAAGTGCGTACGTGGTAAAGATCTCTAAGTTCACGAGTGCTTCATGCAGCACGGGTTGGTGGAACTCATCGTGACTCTGGTTTTCTTCATGAATCATGAAAGTCACGCGGCCCGTGTAGGCGAGTGGAAGGCGCACTGACTTAGTCGTGGTCAGTCGCCAACCAAACCTCAGCGTAGACAGATCCCAGCCAACAGGCTGATGTAATTTTGATGTCAATATTCGCGGCCAGAGCGGACATCTGCAGTCAAGTTTGTGATTGTTCAATCACAGGTTAGTTGAATACTTATTCTATTATTTAACTGTTGTCGTGATGCCGTGCTGAGTTCCCCGAACGAATTAATTGCCGTCGAAAAATGAGTCGTCGCGTAGCGTTACAAGTTACAGTTGGCTATCTGCATATTTAAGTAGGCTTTATCGATCAGCGATGTAATGTGTTACCGGACGGAACCAGCTGTAATCCACAGCGAGTGGTGTGTAAATAAAATAGGCCGAACGATGTGCTTTACAGTGTGTAGCAGTTACTTGTTTGGTTTATTAATTACTCATGCAAGGCGAAAGTTCGTCAGTCATTACATCAACATGCTAGACGCTGTAAATAATGATACGGTAGAGCTTATTATTAGAGATGTGTAATGTGCTTCATGACATTAGAATTGTAACTTAATTGTTCTATCAGTGATGGTGATTTTTCGAGGAATCAAGGTGAGATCAGCCGTGGTGTATTTACTGTGTGAAGATAGCAGTGTTATTCCGTGTAAGCCGGATGGTGTTACAGCGATAGGATAACAGTTGATAGAAAGTATTCATGATACTATTGTTACTGCTTGTTGTCATGTCCGTCCGCTAGAATGACCGTGCGTGTTCCATCGTACGTTTGTCTAGGCAGCCGACTGGGAGGTAGGCTGGTACGACCAACCCGTTAGATTACAGGTCCAACCCAAAGCGATCGAGCATATCCGATGGGTGGACATACCCGATTGAGGGTGATGCGGCACTCCGTAATTCGAGGCCGAGGTGTCTAGATAGATCGAGGTTTGAACCTAACCGTTTCTGTCTCTAATATTCTACTCTTCTGGAACCCTGACTCGGTTCATGGAGTACTTGGAGTACTGCCGTGAAGTAGTAGTAGATGAGGGGAAGAATCCCCCCCCCCCCCAAAAAAAAAGGTGGAGCCAGAGTGTGGTGGTGGAGAGTCTGGAGGCTTGCTACATTGGATGACGGGACTTAAGTCGTCACGGGACAAGGTACACGGGACCCACCGTAGCTGGGGGAAAGGGTAATGGTGGATGGCCAGCACAGCTGTGCTCGACCGGCACAGGTATGACTGACCTGGAAGATAGTCAGTGAATAAAAGGGCAACTCAGGATCTGGGGCAGGGATCCCAGAACTGACAATATGGCTGTGACATGAGTTTGGTATTTAAGTGTAACCATTCATGAGTTCTCCTTGGTTAATGCTATAGTAGTGAATTATCAGGAGGATAATTCATTATGGTCATATAGTTATTAATGTGTGTAATTGATCAGTCCATGGGTTAAGGGATTGGTGAATTGATGAGTCTGTCAGGAAGGAGATGTCCGGCTGGACACCTTCTCGATACAGTAATCACTACACTGAAAGGGAAATGTGTGCCAGCCAAATATTTAAAATGACATGTTTTGTAACAGGTAAAACATTACAACGGATAGACTTTAATGTATTAAATTATTCGTACAACAATCTGATTTATAATTATTACCTAATTAGGAAAATAACTTACTGTCGATGTAATTGAAATGTGAACTTATATTTAAACCATCCGTTCTTGGCAAACCACATATATGGCTTACAAGAAAAATGGAAAATGATTAGTTTGATATATCACTCATTCAACAGGCTGAAAAATTGTGCAAGCATATAATACGTCTCTTGTCTTCCTTGCTGCTTAACCTACGAGTTGTGTTCCTTAGATAAATATTTTCTATTCTAGATGTTCCCATTTATTGACAATGTATATTTTTATTGTGCCGTACATTGCAGTGATCAACAATAGTTTATGTGATTATAATGTCGCACAGCAACAGGTGTGCTCAAATCTACCACAATAATATTGATGAAATGTGCTCGGTTTCTCCAAACAGATGTAGAAAGATGTGAGCGTTGTGTGTTGGTGCTGCCAGCACATGGGAACCTTCCTCGTCTGCGATCATCACAGCCAGTTAAAATACTGAACTCCTCATTCAAACGTCAGTACCGGAGAACATTCTTTAAGAGATGTGTCTACGTACACAATCCTTCAGCTATTTACTGCATTATTTCATCGCTGCCATTCTTCTATGGGTCTATGATAAGTACTTTTTAAACCTAGGTCATCTTTTACATGAAATGAAGGACACGTACACAATGACAGAGGGCTACAGAAACAAATAATAATAATAATAATAATAATAATAATAATAATAATAATAACAATAATAATAATAATAATAATAATAATAATAATAATAATAATAATAATAAAGAGAAACTTAGTTTTAGAGAGAAAAGGCAAACGTTACACAAAGAGATGTAGAAATAGGTAGAAGATATTGACAGACAAATTTTAAGAGTACCGTAGAGACGGCGGGTTACATAAACATTGACGGCCAGGGGTGATGTGACAGAGGGTCAACAATAGAGAATTACATCTATTGTACCCTGTTGTTGTTGTTGTTGTTGTTGTTGTTGTTGTTGTTGTTGTTGTTGTTGTTGTTGTGTTTTATTTTGTATCGCTCGATCGCTTTGAACTCAAGAGTAGTCCATACACACTAGTTCTAATAGCAATAGACTGAATTTTGCTTGTGGAATAGCTTTCCTTATGACCATAGTCTATCGCCATTAGGCGAACCAACTCCGACTTTATAGGTACTTGTAATTTATACCCTCAAGTCAAGGACGAGAAGTCAACATGTTAGTCCAACTGTCCAGTGTAGTGGTTGAATTCCAGACCCCGGCATGATTACAGTGATATCATTCATTCATTGGCACCCTGCCGTCTTGACTACGATAGTTTGTGCTTTAAAAAGGCATAATAACGTGTACCTATGGCGGTAGCGAATGTGACTGTTAAGGCCAATTCGCGCTGTAAATGTTCGTTCACAGTGGGTGCTTGAGAACACGTGGTCATTTCCACCATCATGCACAATCTTACGTCTCACACGCTCGGTGTGTGACTTATTTGCAATAATTTTCTCCTTTGTCTTTATTTCATTTCTGATGTTTGCCCTTCATACAATATGTTCAGCGGCGACTTGCTACCAATATGCATTATCAATGCCTGTATCAATCATGTCCCGATTACACACATCTTTGTATCGTAGTAGAGGCCGATCCTGAGATCTCTTACCCATCTGTAATTCACCAAAAAAGATGTCCTTTGGTATTCTACCATCATCCATCCTCCTAAGATGTCCTATCCATCTAAGTCTACGAAGACTAAGCATGGAATAAACTGTCACACAACATGATCTTTCCAATACTTCAGTATTTGTGATTTTGTTTTGCCATTTAATACCCGGAATTCTTCACAGACACCGCAGATGAAAGCTGTTTAAACGTTTCTCTTGGTGTGAGTAAGTTGTCCAGGTTTCATTGCCATAAAGAAGAGTACTAAGGACACAGGCTTGATAGACAAGGACTTTTGTTTTGGCAGTAAGCTTCATGTTCTCCCAGAATCATTTTCTTAACCTGTTTATTGTTGTTGATGCCTTACCAATCCGGATGTTGATTTCCTGATCTAGGGATAGTGATATCTCAATGTCACTATCTAATGTATCTGTTGTAACTAGACCTTCTAAAGTGGATTTTCAAGATGTGAATCCTCGTGTGAAGAACTAGAGTCTGTGTGGTGATGCCAAAGTGCAAGGAAGATATTGTTTTTCGACAACACTGGGTAGACAGAGACTATATTATTTGTCACTGTAGACTATAATCAAATTATATATGTATATATATATATATATATATATATATATATATATATATATATATATATATATATATATATATATATATATATAGTAGTCAGGTCTTAGTTAGATGACTTAGCTACCGTATGAATGTAGACGGTACTACCTGCTTCTGGTAGCGCCGAATCTTGGGCGACGCTTACGAAACCCGACACCCCACATTGTGCCAACGGTTTCGGGCGGAGGAGCGCAATAGGAGGGTACAAGCCTTATCCTAATGCGAGCAAATGCAACCTAAAGACTAGATGTCATGGCAGGGGAGACCAGGCCTTAAGCCTTGGATGGCAATTAGTCTAGGATCGAGGCTCCGATAGGCGGGCAGTTAGAGCATTGCTTTGCTGATCCGTCAGCTTTTGCAGCTTGTCTTGTTCCAGACGTATTGGTATTACCTTTCCTCTGGAGCAATCTAGACAGTCCGAGAGATGGATCATGCTGCATGAGGGGCATATGGTCTCTACATTCAGCCCAAGCTTTGTGTTATCGAGAGGTATAACCCAATTTTACAAACTATCTGTCAAGACGGCAAGTTGTCAGTCATTGATACACACACACACACACACACACGCGCACACACACACACACACACACACATCTTTCATAGGAAGGCTGTCTGATTTAAACTCGCCAGTGGCTGGTGATAAGGATTGATGAGTGTGTGTGTGTGTGTGTATGTGTGTGTGTACATATGCAATTATATGTTCTTTTATTCTCACAGTTAAATTCTTCCTGATGTTTGTGTCTGATATATATCAGAAAGAATATTAACTGTGAGAATAAAAGAACATATAATTACTTACGTGCACATAAACGGACCAATCAGTTCATACAATTATTAGGAATAATGCGAGGAGTTCTTCGAAGACATTCATGATAAACTACATACGTTGAAAAAATCATAGTTATGGAAGACTTCAATACAAGACTTCAATAGCTGGGAGTATTATATTATAGTAGAGTTCTCCGTTTGTTTCAAAATGTCTCTGTTTTCATTTGGAATTCTGTTTTTTTCAAACATCCTCCTCGAACATTCACATTTTTGAACGCCCCTGCGATGATTTCTGCAACATGACAAAAGCATAGATGTCTACTGGTATCTCATTAGTGACAATGTTTGCTTCTTCTCAATTGTCATACCTATTCTACGGACACTATCTTACTTTCTCAAGTTCGAAATTAAATATATTCTGTTACACTTTTAAACAAAATCGTGTTAACTCATTGGGTGAGTGTAGGTATTAGTCTAGTGGCTGGTCTGTTGTCAATTATAACACACCATTGTATATATGCATGTCGAACGACTATACTACCCCACACTTCTCTTGACAATGTATACGGATACTCTATGTACTTACGTTGTGGAGACTTGTGTTGGTGCGTGTGACTATTAGTACCGCGTTAGTAAAACTTTTCTCTAGCGGGTTGGAGACTTATCAGTTAAGGTATCATACCATATAATCTGTAACGCGTGGTTCGAGATATCTGCAGGCAAAGGGACCTCTATCTTTCGTATTGCAAGGACACAGTAAATGATGTGAATTTGCTGAGAACGTTAATGAAAGCGTTCGAGAGAAGTAACCGAAGACATATACCTTTGTTTCATTGACTATAGACAGGCGTTCTATAAAGTAAGACATGTCGACTTCATAACGACGCTTGCAGTCTACAAATTGATAGGAAAAACATTAGACTCAAAAAACTTGTATCAAAATCAACAAGCTGCGATAAAGATTAATAAAGAAGTAGTTCAATAGCAGCCTATTAATAGATGTGTGCTGCAGGGATATGTATTGACTGCAGTCAACGAACAAGATCTGCAACTTTTAATAGTTTAGTTTTGATTTAGTTTAGATTTGTCGATGGATCAACATCACGGCACATGAGTGTAACCCAAGAATGCTACGTTTTCCTCCTAACTCAAACCTGAGTCTAGAGAAACTCAGCTCAGAGCAAGAAACAGAAATAGAACTTTTAATAGATGCAGTTAGTGTACACAGTAAACAACTAGGGTTATTATTAAATTGTAAGAAGAGACAGAATATGTTCGGACCTTAGAAGAAAGAATTGAGTGAATCAGTACAACTATCTCGGAACATGTATGTTATGGGATGTGCGTTGAAGATATTCGAACAAGAATCGCTATGACAAGAGTAGCCTTATGCAAGATAGAAAACATACTGGCCAATAGTAAGATATCAACTGGATAGATAAAACAGATTGTTGGAGTGCCACATATAACTTTTACTTTTGTATGACTTTGAAATGTGGACAATGAGCAGATAACCTGAAAAACATATAATGATAAGCGAAATATGGTTTCTGAGGAAAAGGCAAAGAATACACGGGAAGACAGAAAAACCAATCAGCAACTCATTTATGTAACAAATAAAAACAGTAAACTAATCAAATAAATTAGACGTCCTCAGTCCACATTTTTGGACACTCAACTAGAAGAAATAAACTAAAGAACTTGGTTACAACTGGCAAGTTTGAAGGAAATATAACACAGGGAAGACAGAGAAGAAAATAAATGGATGGCATTGTCACGTGACATGGTCGAGACAAAAACACAAAGCTGATCCATGACTCTGGTGATCGTATGAGATGGGGAAACATGAAGCCCAGGTTTATCGGCATGGCATTTGATCATGATGATGTGCACATGTGGTTTGGCGTCGCAGACAGCAGAGCACATACTCCAGGATTGCCCAAACTACAACATATCCAGGCGAACCTTCTGGCCTAGAGAGACAACAGTGGAAGATAAACTCTATGGACCGCTGAATGAACTAAAAAAGACTGTTAGATTCATACAAGAGACAACATTGCAGTTATAAACATAATTTAGGCGAACGAAAGAAGAAGAAGATCATGATGGTTATCCTGAGACACCATGGCACTGACCACCACTTCTGCAGCATATTGGTGGAGATTGGCAGATGCAGGAAACACAAGTACAAAGAATAGCCTTGAAATAACGTGTAGTAATGTTCAGTAGTCACCTCTGGTAGTCTGTGTACTAACCGCTCCGCATTACGTTATGAATATTGCAACTCGTTTCAATCAGTGTGAGGTTTCATAGGTAAACATATAAACATAAAAGGCGGGGGTGTTGTGGTGCTCTCTGGACAACAGGATTGTGAGAGATGATACCCCAAGCCTCACGATAGATGGTAGAAGCGTCAACAGAGAGAACAAACTGAAGTATCTGGGAATCACATTTGACAGGAGTCTGTCCTCCAAGGACCATGTGGAGACGGTTGTGACAAGATCTGAAAAGGGACTCAATGCACTTAAAACTATGGCTGCAATGGACACAGAGCAGAGAATGCTCTTCACACTATACCAGCACTTGATCCTCTCAGTGATTGATTATGGACTAGGACTGCTCACTGTCTCAAAGAGTCAGCTGGTGAAATTAGAGCGCATACAGAATGAAGCGATGTGGGTCATTCTGGGATGCACCAGAGACACTCCAGTAGTGTGTATGCGTTACATCCTTGGTCTGCCCACTGTTGCTGGTAGGCACAAGGTGATGCAAGCGAAGGCATACCTCAGAGTAGCTGCAGACACAGATCACCCGTTGCATGAGGCGCTGGACGTAGTTAAGGGTCAGAGACTGATAAGAGGGAAATCATGGATGGCTCAGGCGGAGGATACGATCAGACAGGTGTGCCCCTTGGAGAACATTTAATCGAGGACAGGAGTGGGTCAGAGTGCCAGCCGTGCAGTCAGACTTGTGAAGAGTTGTAATAACATTGAGCCGGGAGTGCAGGGAGTGGCCAGCAGGGGCCACGGAAGTGGAAATTCATCAACTAATTCAGGAAAATTCTCGCCCGGGTGATGTGATTATTTACACGGATGGGTCAGTGTTGAGAGGTAGGAGAAGTGCCTGGGGGTTCTTGGCAAAAACTAATGGTCGGCTTTTGGTGCAGGAGAGCCTGGCGTATGATGACACTACATCTAGCTTAAGAAAGGAGGTGGAGGCGGTCAGTGCAGCTTTCCGCTGAATAGAAAACACGATACATACACACATTGTGATTGTAACTGACTCAGAAAGCATGCTGAGAGAACAGGCAAGTTTCGTGCAGAGTGGCTTGCTTCGCTTCGGAGGTCACGGGTAGCAAGCATCACCTGGATCTTTTCTCCTGGGCATGCCGGTGTGCTGGGGAATGAACAGGCGGACAGATTGGCTGGCTCAGCAAAACTTGGTGGAGTATTGATACATGACAAGGCAGACGTGGTTGCGGCCTTGTGGGAGCACGTGTACACCTCGGAGGAGCAGATGGATCACCATAGTCTTGTAAGAATGAGACAGCGAGGTGTGACGAGGGGATCTGGCCGACGCTCGACGCTCAGAGGAAAGGCGAGACGGACATATAACCAGATTGCTACTGGAACTATTAGTGTTGGAACTCTTCGCTGGCTGCTGGGGATGGGGACGTAGCGCTTATGGGAATGTCCCGAATGCTGTGATGTCGGTTCCTAAATAAATCAATCAATCAATCAACATATAAACATCTGTATAATAGGAAATCAAAGCCTCGAGGGACATAAATAAAAAATGGTGTTTTTTAAGCAACAAGGGAGACAAGAAATATACTTTTGATTTAGAATATAAATGAAGACTGTGTAATGCAAATAGTTAGATTGTTAATATATAATTCCTAACCAAGCAAATTGCTTTTGTAATCAACAGCTACCAAAATAAATTTAAATAATTGGGATATATTAGATTTCTAGTATGCGACCTCATGGAGTAGATAATATCTAAAATGAAGTCCAATTTACCTACTGTATACTATATTAATTGCAATTTCCGTGTAATAACTTGACTGACGAAAATGGTTACATTACTATTTTTTGGCTGGCACATCTTCATGTGCCTCATTATCCTATGAAATATGGTCGTTGAGATGTTAATGCAGAAACAGATGATGTCGATGTCCGTCTTTGATAGACAAGTGAATTACGGTAGTCGCTGATGTTTGCCTGCAGCTAGTTTCATCCTAGCAAAGCGAAGCCGCCGATTGAAGAATTCAGCTGCAATGACTCCCAGTCGCGTTCATTTGACATGTTTTACCTTAATTTTATTTCTAATACAGTAATTCGGTGACAAACCAGATCCGTGTCTTACCCCTTCCTTGGTCTGTTCATCACTGTCAACTGAATGTTGTGTATGGAGGATTATAGAACAAGCCGCCTATGATGGCAGCCATTTCCACAGCCATGCCAAAGCACATGCATCAAGAGGTGACAACATGCATAATCTTTCAGTTAATGCCTCCAGTAAATCCCTATTGTCCTTCTTCTGTGTCTCAACAATAAGTGTTTTCCAGCATGTCAACACTTGTATATGTCAGCATCCCTGCATGTATATGATACTAGACCAATAGCGACACAGAGAGTGGTGTGTAAGGGGACATGTGGATAGGTAGCCACATAAAACAATTAACATAGAGACATAGAGCCAGAAAGTAGAGAGTGACAAAACATTAACAGACAGAGAACTAGAAAGATAGAAAATAGAGCTCTACATAGAACCAAACAGAAAGTGGCAGACAGAGTCACACATAGTTACTGACGGAGATTGTATTACAGCATAGCAGTTGAAATCACGTACAAGTATAAATGAAAACACGCGTTACATAAAATTGAATAGAAACACAGGATAAAAAGTGACAGAGAATGTGCGGAGAGTGGTAGAGAGTACTATACATATAGTGATTGTATGACATGGAGCCACAGAGATGATTTTTAAAAAAAAATACACACACAGAGGATACACATGAGGATACATTTCTTTGCAATGGGTGTTATCATATACAGCTCGGTTTCTCTCCGTAGAACGGCCTGCCAGAAAAGACGCCACCAACTTCGGAACACGAGGCAGCCAGCATAATTACTTCACACCGGAGATAACTAAAGACAGATATATGTTGACAGAGCGCTCTACACAGAAAGAGAAAACCTGCTAGAGAGCGATACACAATTACAGGGAAAGCCACACTAAAAAAACTCACAGTGATTGAGAGAGACAGAGAGAGAGAGAGAGAGAGAGAGAGAGAGAGAGAGAGAGAGAGAGAGAGAGAGAGAGAGAGAGAGAGAGAGAGAGAGAGAGAGAGAGAGAGAGAGAGAGAGATAAAGGAGATTTAATATTTTAATATGATTAAATATATAATAATCTTACTTCTTATTTATCTGTTCAAATGCAGCTACATGGTTCCAGTAAATATATATATATATATTACTCCGAAATAGTTCTAATCGGTTTCGATGATTTCATAATGATTTACTTCATTGAATGATTTAATGTACACTGCACAGCACAAATAGCATGCTAGTAGTATCTTTATCGATATTGTCATTTATGTTCGTAATATACCGTCACTTATGGACAGATATGTTTGGAAAAGAGAAATATATATTGCGGGTACATGTAATCAAGGGATGCAGCCATAATCGATATGTTTGCCGTAAGGGTGGGGGGATGGGGGGTTGCTTTGGTTGGGTTGTACATTTTTAGAACGCTATGGCTAAGTGAAATATCGTGTATATAAGTGTGAATGACTTCTTGCAAGGGATATATATATATATATATATATATATATATATATATATATATATATATATATATATATATATATATATATATATATATATATATATATATATATTGTAATCCGATATCACAATAAATATAAGTTATACAGTACATGTTTCTTATTGCTTACAATAAAGAAGTCTAATGTAAAAGATAATTTATCACACTGACATTCGTTTACTTAGCGGACACTAAATCAAGTGCTTTACCCTCTCAACTAAATGGAATTTCTGCCTTTAATTAAGCATAGTTTGGAATTTTGCATAAACATGCATCTTGTAATAACACCTGCTATGTTGCTTGACGTATTTTATTATTTATTTTTTTCGCTTTTCCATCCTGTTTCAGGATATTGCGGTCAACACCAGCATCTTTCATCTGTATGTTGATTCCTAGGCTAGATTACGCTCATCAGCACGCCACGACTTTCTGAGTGACCGGCTGCATACTCTCATAAGTCACTGGCGTGACTCGAACCACTTCTAATTCTCGTGTGCTCACGTCAACCACGAGAGTATTCGGGATTAACGGAGAAAGCTGCTAACCCCTCGGCCAGGGAGCCGACGTATTTTATTAACTCTTTCTTTTTCTTTAACAAAAATGGGTCCTGACCAAACATAAATTCATGGCAGAAGATTGGAAGTAGGGGTGTGTCAATAATGCTTTTAAAATGGTTTAAGTCCCCGCTAATCACTGGTATGAAGGCTAATAGACTGCAATGGCTGGGGCATATACTCAACCAATGAGTTGACAATATTCTAGTTAAGATTGAAACAAAATAAATTTGATTTCGAAAATGAGAATGTAAGATAGTATCCGTAGAATAGATGGGACAATTAAGAAGACATTAAGAAGACATTGTGTGTCACTAATGAGAGACCAGTAGGCATATATGAGTTTGTCATGTTGTAGTCTTATCTCATCTCATCATGTTCCTCTTGTAACTTGCGGTGTCGAGGTGAAGTATAAACATCGTGAGAGTGCCCGATTATGGGCTTCATATATCGATGTTCCCATGGACTCTGCTATTTCCTCCGTCCAACGCTTACATGGTCGGCCTCTTCCTCTGTTTCCATCTGGTCTGTACATCATTGCTTTTTGTGGTATGTTGTTGACTGGTAACCTACTTGCATGGCCAAACCATTTGACTTGCTGCTTTCTAATAAAATCTAGTGCTGCTAGTTGTAGTAATCATCCCAAATGCGTTAGAAACAGGTGAATGTTCGAGGTGGATGTTTGAGAATACAGAATTCCGAATGCAAACTTGGGTTAGATTCACCTAACTGGGTTAACCCACTGATTTGGTTGACCGACACTGTACAGTCATGGTTTTCTGTTACTTTCTGTTAGGAATCCTCTCTACCATAACACTAAGCCTCTCGGTGACAATTAATCTCGTTCAAAGAACAATATCAAAAATGACTTGTTTACACGGTGTTAATTTCAGTAAACGACTTTAAACACATGCATATATGCTAGGTGATGGTAAATCATCCAACACAATATCAACAAGAGACAGAGCGATCCTGATACAAGAGAACATCCTGTGGATACTTCCAAGAAAAAGAAATAAAAAGCTACATTTACTGTTCCTAGGGACGACTATGAAGTCAAGCCTAGCACTATAGTTTGCTCTGTTACAGGTCTTGGGGCTGTTGCTAAATCAACAACATCATTTATTGTTAGTGTCTGAACTGGTCCAGAAAGTATACCTTATGGGCGAGTCATCGACCTACATGGGTTCGAGGTTCTCACTAGGGAACACTTTCACCTGTCAAAGGTGGCGCAGAAAGCAGTGTGTGAAACCTTACTCAGTAAAACGTTCTCATTAACAAGCTTAAGGATAGACATACCACTAGAGCAGTGGTTCCCAACCGGTGGGGATTCCCCCCCTCCCCCAGGGGGGAATTTTGGGGTTTCCAGAGGGGGGGGGGAATGAAGATTATTTCAAGATTGCGTTAATACAAGAACCGATTACTTGATCTTGTTTTTCCCTTCATACTTTACGGTTCTGTACGTCTCACCCTTCTAAAATTCATTTTATAAAGTAGGTAGACTCACAAATCACATTTTATGTGGACGTATAGACTTGTTTTAGTATGTGCTTCCATTATTACGTATACTGTGTAGGGGAAGGAGGGGAGAATTTTTAGGTAGGAAATACGAAAGGGAGGGGGGATGCCGTTCTTAAATTATGGTGAAGGGGAGCACGGGCCAAAAAAAAAGGTTGAGAACCACTGCACTAGAGCATCTAAAAATAGAGAGAGAGACACACACACACACTGGCCATTCACTGGTTAACTGTCACGATTACTCCTTAAGGAGTTTAAAAAACAAACAAACAAACAAGCAAACACACTAGTGCACAGTGTTTCAGGGGCTGACAAGGATGAGGTCTTCAGGCTTAAAAATTGGGCTGGCAACTGGGGTGCTTTCAGCAATTAAAAGAAAATGTCCTCATTACATACTCATCTACACAACTGGGATTACTAACAATAATCACATATATTATTGATTACGATGCCGGGGAGAAGAAACAATTACCCTTTGTGTGGTCAAGATACCAACTGGACAAATAAATGGCATAGAAGACGAACACCCATAACACCATCAGCCGTATTTGGGGAATAAAGTCAAGAAGATCTCCCACCTCTCGTGAGAGAATCTCCTCCACACAAAAGAACATAATTGAATCAAACTCTCAATAGTCAAATATCAACACACATACACCAAGATGAGGATGAGATACACAAGAAAACAACACACAAGGAAGCAATCCAAAAATGAAAACTCTGACAGTTTTCACAACGTCATCAATCCAAATAAGAGAGAGAGAAAAAAAAAAGACAAACAGAAGACTACTGCAGTCACTGGGCAGTTTAGACACTGTCACAGACGATCATTCACCAACTAGATCCATACAGGAAAAAGAAATAAAGAACCGAAGACATTACAGACGATCACAACACAATTGAAAATGAACAAGAAGAATAAGAGTTAGAAATAGGTACGAGACGAAGAAGACACGTATATCATAACAGGCACTCTCTGCATAGACACCGACACAAATGACAAGAACGAGGATCAAGAAGATCCACTTGCATAACCATTTGTTACTGGAAGACGTGCTAAAGGAGACGTTTCCACCTTGTAAAACGACTTGGTTTGTGAATGTATCTAGTAAGTTCTATATATTTATTTTACTAAAATTGAAATGACGAGTGTTTTAATTATTATTACTTTAAATATGTGTTGTATACGTACACAATTGCAACACTTCATCACACTCATATGCAAACATAAAACAGACTTTACTACATGAAACAAACATATGTTCAAAGAAAAAAATAAGTATCTTATGCGATGTGTTTTGGGAAAAGGAAAAGGGGAAGGCAGAGGAGACAAAAATATGAATGACACTGCCATGTGCCATGGTCGAGCCAAAAACACCAAGCTAATCCATGACTCCGTTGATCGTACGAGATGGCAAAACATGTTGCCCACGTTAATCGGCATGGTATTTGATCATGATGATTATCCCGAGACATCAAGGCACTGATCACCACCCCTGCAGCATATTGGTGGAGAAAGGTAGACGCAGGAAATACAAGTGCAAATTATAGACTTGAAATATTGTGCAATAATTTCCACTAGTCACCTCTGGTATTATGTGGCCTAACCGCTTTCCTCATTTGCGTTATGAATATTGCAACTCGTTTCGATTATTGTAATGTTTCATAGGTAAACACGTAGAAATCTGTATAATAGGAAATCATAGTTTCAAGAGACATAAATGGAATTGATGATTTTGAAGCAACAAGAGAGAGAAGACAATGTTATTTGTTTTATTATAAATGAAGGTCGTGTAACGCAAATAGTTAGTTTGAAGAACGTATAGAATGATGTTAAAAAATTAAAAAATACTGCCCTGCCATCAACATCTACCATAATTAAGTTCAGAAATTGCGATATCTTAGATTTCCATATGTGACTACACGTGGTAGATAATATCTTAAATGAAGTGAAGTATCCCTAGCGGATAATAAAAACATAGGTCTGTCGCAAGATCCGTTACGGTGTTGGGTTTCGTCTATTTTAAATTGTTTGCCTGGCACATGTACATGTGCCTCATAACTATCAAACAACCGTTATAGTACTTAGCGGTGTAGGGCTGGAGGATCTTGAGCCTGAGGAATTAAGGCCGCCTGGCTGGTGGAGTCTCACAAACTGTTTAGGTAAGTTTTCTTTTTGCCGCTGACAGAAAGAAACTCCACACCTTACCTAGGATTCGAACACGGGTCTCTCGAAGGAAGATCCGGCATTCTGGCAATCCGCTCCTCCCATGAGATTCATAATCATATCAAATATGGCCGAAGGTATTTTTAATGGCGCGAAGAACGAACGAACGAACGAACGAACGAACAGGGCAGGGAAGGCCCGTCTTACATTCGGCCCTTTCGATCACTCATCTTTCATTCATCACATGTGCATGTTACATTTACATAGGGAAAAGAAAACTTTGTCAAATGGATTTTGTAAGCATAAACAATGCATATTACGCATGATACATACACATGGGGAAAAAAAATTGTCAAATGAATGTTGTAAACATAAACAGTGCATATTGCACACCCAGCAGCCACCACACTAATGCATCCTTCGGCCACCCACACATCACCCACCAACCACACACCCACCCACTCACACATACCCCCACACACTCACACAGACTCAGGCAAACATACATGCCGCCACAAACCCACTGATCCCCCACCCACCCACATTTCCCAATCCACACATTCATCTTCCACCCATCCCATAACCGACACGCACACACCCATCGACATATTATCCATCACCACCCACACACCCTCAACCACCCAGCAAAACACACATCACAAAACCACACACACATACCCCCGTCAACAAACACATCCCGCGCCTATCCACGCATACATCTCGCACGTTCACAATTTTCCTCACCCACCCACACACACACATCAGCCAACCTACACCCACTCACCCACCCAATATTCGCCACCTCTCAACTACTCATCCCCACCTATACATACATCCCCATCCACAAACACATCTCCCCACCTGCCCACACAGTTCCCCACCCATAAACACCCAAAAAAACACACACCTCCCACCCACACACACACTACCACCCAAATATACCCCACCCACACACATGTGCCGCTCACGCACATATTCCCACAAACACACACACATCCTCCAACCATACACTCATGTCTCATACACATCCACCCACTCACGTACTCATCCATCAACCACTCACACCCACACATCACCCACCCGCCCATCAACACATGCATCTCTCATCTACCCTCCCACCCACAAACACCCCAACCTCCCAGCCAAACACACATTCCCCCATCATCACATACATCCGTCATTCACCTGAACATCCCACAACTTCCCCACCTGTCACACATCTCCACTCTCACAGAAAACTCCACCCATAAACACATTCCCTTTACACACCCCCACATGCATTCCTCATACACATCCCCTCCCACATATCCCTCACCCACACAATCTCCCCACCCACCCACACATCCCCCACCTACAAACATCCTTACCACCTACACATACATTCTCCACCCACTCACATTTACCCCATCTTCACTCACACAATCCCACCCACACAGACATATCCCATTCACAGACACCCAAATACACATTCCCTACCCACACCCCCAAACTACCAACACCCACATACTTCCAATAATCCTCCCAAATATCCATCCTCCCCCCCCCCACACACACACACACACACACATTCCTCATACACATACATCCCCACCGACTACACATCCCTTTACCCATCCACACATCACCCATCAACCCATACACATCCCCCACATACAACCCCTCCACACATACATTCCCCACACCCCCACACACATACCTCACATACACACCCACACAAACATCCCCACATCTACACACATACATGATCACTGACACTAATAAGAACAAACTCCTACACTTTACACACAGTTGAGACACTGATGATTGTCGTGAGCATTCTCGCAAATATTGTAAGAAGTGGAGAAAAAATTGTACATGTACATTGTGAAGCGTAAAAATTTAGTGATGCAATCCAACTCTCTCTCTCTCTCTCTCTCTCTCTCTCTCTCTCTCTCTCTCTCTCGCTCTCTCTCTCTCTCTCTCTTTCTCTCTCTTTCTATCTCTCTCTCTCTCTCTTCCTCCCACTCACTAACTCTCTCACTCACATCACAGTAATGTTATATTATACAGAATAACATCAAGTGGCATACAAAAAAATGATAATATGAAAGATGAAAATACAGAGGGAAAAAAATATGAAATGGCATGTTACAGGACATTCAAGTGGCATACAAAATGATACCTCGTAATATGAAAGATGAGAATGCATAAAAAAATATGGAATAGTATGATACATGACATGCGTGTGCTCAACTCTCTCTCTTTCTCTCTTACTCCCTCTCTTCTCTCTCTCTCTCTCTCTCTCTCTCTCTCTCTCTCTCTCTCTCTCTCATTCACACTCACTAACTCTCCCACTCACTCTACAGTAATTTACATGTGTTAATTTTATGCATGTTAAAATCAAGTGGCATTCAAAGTGATAATATGAAAATGAGAATACACAAAAAATATGGAACAGCATGTTAGATGACATGTGTACGTTCAAATCTCTCTCTCTCTCTCTTCTCTCTCACACACACGTTCATACACACACACGCTCGCACACAATATACACGCGCAAATACATTCATATACCCACGCACATAAACACACCTACACCCATCATCATACTTGCGCACACGTACTCACATAAAACACAAATACACACTCCCTCGCACACACTGCATGAATGCACACTTACACACACAAACATATACACATACATATACGAGCACACACACATACATACACACAAACATACACACATATACACACGCACATACATATAAACACATATAAAACAAATGAACGCATGCCTTAACACACGTACCGACACATACACACAGAGGCACACACAGATGCACTCATGTATACACACATATACACCAATACACACATACAGACATGCACACACATATATCCACACATGTACACATACACACATAGACACACATAGACACACCCATCCATCCACACACATATATGCTGACTCACATAATCACTAAAACTAATATGAATAAACTCCCATACTTTTCTCACGTACACACTGTCGACTATCGTGAGCATCCTCACAAGAACTTTCAAAATTGGGAAACAATGGGAAAACATGAAAAATATGGAAAATGGTGATGAATATATGGTATACATTGTGTAAAGTAAAACAAAAAAAGTGATCCAATCCAGTAAGATAATTCCTGGAATTGACATAAACATGATGAAATAACCAATGCATGTTAAATTCAATTGGCAGTAAAAATGCTAATATGAAAGATGAGGATACAGAAACAAAAATGTGGCATAATGATATGCTTGCGCTCATCTCTCTCTCTCTCTCTCTCTCTCTCTCTCTCTCTCTCTCTCTCTCTCTCTCTCTTTCTCTCTCTCTCTATCTCTCTCTCGCTCTCTCTCTATCTATCTCTCTCTCTCTCCCACCTCTCTCTCTATTAATTTTCTTTCACGCACACTCGCACACTAACTCTCTCATTGTCTTATTCTCTCCCTCTCTCCCACTCACTATTTCTCTCTCTCTCTCTCTCTCTCTCTCTCTCTCTCTCTCTCTCTCTCTCTCATGCTTATACGCACTCGTTCTCACATTCGCCATCACTTACACACGCACACACACACACACACACATACTCACATATTCCCTCTCACTCAATCTCCCACTCACCTCCCACTTACACTCACTCACTCTCTCTCTCTCTATCTCTCACACACCCACTCGGTCACTCTCTAAATCACACTAAATCACTCTCTTATTCGCACACACCGACAAGCAAACAGACACACACTAACTCACTCTCACTCATTCACTTTTTCATGCACTCTCTCACTCACCCACTCTCTCTCTCTCTCTCTCTTACACACTCACCCGCTCTCACACTCACTCACTCGCACACATACACGCATACTCACAAATTCTCTCTCACTCACTCACGCTCCCTTACTTACTCACTCACTCACTCTCTGGCTCTCTAACTCACACTCACTCACTCACTCACTCACTCAGTTTTCCACTTTATCATACAGACAGGCAGACACACAGCACACCCACTCTCACAGATTCACTCAATCTGTCACTCAATGACTCACACATACGTCCACACACACTCACTCACATTTACACTCACTCAGGCACACGCGCAAGCATACTCTCTCACTCTCTCTGTCTCATACTAATTCTTCCACTCACCCTCTTTCTCACTCACTCTCTCACTCACTCTCTCGCTCACACACATACAGTGAAGAATAATAGTGAAAAAATGATACAAGTAGGTGACTTATGGAGGTATAAAGTCGGTATGAAGTAAGTATTGAACGAGTTTTCGGTTAAATGTGATGGGACTCATTGGAGTTTTCAAATCTGGTGGAAGGCTATTCCACAAGTGAGTACCAGAATATGCGAATCAAGTTTTGTATAAGTCCAATCTAGGCTTAGGAACCTGTAATACATTTAAGCGCTTATTGTTCATTGCATTAGATTGAATTACCGGTAGAAGATACTCTGGTGTATTTTCAGATATAATTTTATTCACTAAGTTGGCTCTGTTAAAAAGGAAGCGGTTTCTAAGTGGTGTAAGTCTTAGATGGCTGTATAATGTATTACTTTCAACTTGCTTTATGCTAGAAACTAGACGTATAGCGCGGTTTTGAAGCGAACACAATCGTTTCTTATTAGATTTAGGGCAACCATCCGAGACTGTGGAACAATAATCGAGAGGTGATTGGATATAGGATGTATAGAATATTTTTCGTGTGCTTTCATCAAAAATATGCTGAATTTAGCAAGTTGGTAAACTTTGTGTGCTATTCTCTTGGTAAGGACGTGAACATGAGAGCTCCAGTTTAAATGTCTGTCAATTAAAAGACCTAATGTTTTATGTTCATTTAAATTAATTATAGGTAACGTGTCCACGTGGAGCTCGAGCGGTGTCCCAGTTATGGCTAGGGTCTGTAGTTTTTGTCTGGTCGTTATTAGCAGGGATTTGGTTTTGTAGATGTTAATTAACATGCGGTTTTCATTGCTCCATATACTAAGGTTGTCAAGTTCGTCGCGTAAAGAGCTCTCTAAGTCACTAAGGATCTCTTTACTAGTGTAAATAGTGCACTCGTTCGCAAATATGTCACACAAAGTATTGAGATATAAAGGAAGATCGTTAATATACACTGCAAAAAGCAGCGGACCTAGTATTGAGCCCTGAGGCACACCAATATTACATTGTGTGGGTCTTGTGATAGACGGTTATTGAAGGACACTACTTGTTGTCTGTCAGATAAAAATGACGTAATTAGGTTCACCATATTTGTGCTAGTCTTCATTTGTTTTAATTTTCTAATTAAAATATCACGATCTACCATATCAAAGACCTTTTTTAAAGTCTACAAATACTGCTCCACAAATGTTGCCAATGTTGATACAAAGATGCCAGTTCTCGGCCATTTTTGTAAGGGCACTATGGCAAGAATAGTTAGGTTGAAACCCAGATTGACTGTCAATTATTAGATCGTTGTTAATTAAATGATGAAGTGTTATTTTATGCCTGTGTTTTTCTAATGGCTTTGATAGCGACGACAGTAAGGAAATAGGTCTATAATTACCCAAGACGCTATTATGAGTCGAGCCATGTTTAATTAGAGGATAAACTTTAGCAACTTTAAAGGCAGATGGAAAGTAGTTTCTGGACAATCACTGGTTATATATGAACGTTAAGGACTCACTAATAATTGGTGGAGCACACCGAAGATTTCTATTACTGGTACCATCTAGGCCTTTTGAATTTGTTGCTTTGAGATTCGATATATATATCGAATATACTTCTGCAACAAACATCAAGGGTATTGTAACGAAGTCAACTCAACTGATAACTCATAACATGAGTGGAGTCTGGCGGATGATCTTTACAAATATACTTTATTCATGTTGATGACCGCTGGAATTAGTGTGGCACCCTATCTGCTCGGTATCTTGATGGTAACTGCCCCTTTGACAACAAACCACGTCACCAATTGAGCATCTCTCCTCTCATTCGACCCCGATGCTCAATCGTGCTGTAGTATTTCCCACCTAAATACTACCAAAACCCCTTCCTCTGTTACACCTCCCTATGTTTACTAAAGAATTTTTCCTCTAAAGGAAACATTCTTTACTCCCAACTCTCTTAATCTATTCCCTCTTTTTCCTTAACTCCCACATTTCTTCTAATCTTCCCCAAACCAACTCAAATTTGGAGCAAATATTATATTATTTAACCCTTCTCCCTATCGTATTTTCAATCTAGTACCCTACTATAAACCCTTCATAACATAATAACTCATATCATAATAACATTGAAAACTCAACATAACAAGTATATACAATACGTCATAACACACATGGTTGAAATAACCCCTCCTCGTCTTCATATCAAAACTCAAACATTGTACCTTTCTGGTACCAACTCCCCATTGTCTTCAACAACACTACCAATTCTCCACTTTCAACCTGTAATCACTCTCACACAATAGAAAGAATCGGTGGCCACCGGTATTTAAAAGAAGCAGTAGAAGTCTTCCACACAAAGACCACACTCAGCTAAATCACACACCCCCTTTACCAAACCATACTCCTTTACCCTCCTATGTCATTTGAGACTTTATGTAATAAAGTCTAAAATAATTATATCTCCTACAATACCACTCATTATGGTAAACGTTTACGCTGCTATCTACAGCATCAAAAAAAAACAATTGTCTATATATTACAGACACTACCAATTTTATAAGTCTGAACCTTACCTCAATGTAATGTTAACCACAAAACACGTCCCGGGGACTCAATTAAAAATCAAGACCTGTTCCAATACAGATCACCTCACATAATATACCTCTCTTGCCCCCTTACTGTCCATTTATTATGGGCACAACTACTCAAATCTCCCTTCATGCCGTTATCAACAGCAACAATATCCTACCCCTGCCTTTAACTTTATCTCAGTCCATATATTACGGACTCTCAAACACTCCATGTCATTATGTCTCGACTACACACTTACACCCCTTTATTATTGTACTGTTATCCACAGTGTCTAATCAAACATGGATCCAATTCATGTTTACTCTTCGTCTGGGGTAATTTTCTTATTCTTCTATAACCTAGCAATCTCGTGTATATCATGGCTCTTCTGACCCCACGGAAACTATGTTCAAAACGTTTCTCAGCTTTACCCCCTTGAATATATTCATTAATCTTTTCTTCTCCCATGTGGCTTCTAATCCCATATTTTTCTAATTAATGCTGACTTTAGTGTATCTCTAAACTTTCCCATAACCACTTTACTTGTGTAGTAAGCTCGTCTTCTGTTTCCAACACTTCATAGCCATATTAACCTCTCTACGCTGATTATCACAGCAACAAAATACCCACGAACTTATTCTTTACAAAGAGAATGTGTCTCTCTATTAGCTCTAAGTAGTTTTATTAATTCTTTTCTGAACGAAGGGTCCTAATTAAAGCCCCCTGTATTGTCTTTATTCTAGACAAAACCCTGTAATTTAAACATAACTTAACTAACTACTATTTATCATACAAAACAGCGAAATAAAATCACAACAGAACATCATACATCCCCCACATTTTTATAACATCATTTATGTTTCCCCTCATGTCAATTAAAGGTGATGGTGATGAAGATGGTGATGATGATGGTGATGAAGATGGTTAAAATAATACAACATACATCCTAATCTATTGTTACCTAATACTACTGGTCTCTTTTACGGACCAGTAGTTTGTATTCAAAAGTCTACGAACACAATAATCCTATTCTAAAATAATAACAATCATTTTACAGGACCAAATCAACCCAAAAAAAAACATATTATATATGAGGCATTAAAACTCAGAGTCTATAAAACAATTGTCTTCTCTCTAAAGAGAAGATTTTCAAAAAATTACAACTCCCTTCAAATTACTACATACAGTGGCCCATCAACCTTGGCCTCCCATACGACTTAACGTAACACATACCTATTTATACAAATCATTCCAGTATTTTTATAACCGAGAAAACAAAACACTTCACTGCTACGTATGTATATCTGTTAACTACAGACTAACTTCTTTAATTTAGAACAATATTTGTTCTCCCCACACAAAAAAACCAGTAATCAACAAAGACCGTACTATCATTGATTCTCTCCCCTCACAATTTTCTATCTTTTACAAAACTAGGTCCTAACATATCATAACATCTGGAACATCATCTTAAACAAGCACTGTAAACTACAGGTCAACTCATTTTATCCATTACTAATGTGGCGATTATTCTAATATCAACTCCATGTACCAGCCATCATCTACTTATTAATTTACCTGTGGCTCGGCAACTAATTGTTTCCCTTGGATTTATACCAAACATCACTACCACTTCTTAATCAACATTGTTAACTACAGTATCTCCACCATGCTACTCCCATCAAAAGAACTTGTCTATTTATTATAGACCTCTCACCAATACAACTAACTCTACTTCTATCACTCTTGCATCGTGACGATAATCAAACCGGTCACCTTTATCAGAACACGTTCTCCAACATTCATTTAACTACCTTCGTCTTCTTTATCAGGACTCTTTCAGAACTGCAATTCACGCCACTTATAACTGACAGCAGACCTCACTTTTCTCGTTTCTCAGTATTTGGCATTCTTGCTTCGACACATCCCTGTTAACAATACTAAACATATTTTATGAAACATCATTCAGAATGTTAACTCTGTTTCCGTCAACTTGTCACAGAACTTCCCTAACTTTTTTTCCAACGTCAGATATTCTAACGAAAAGACATCACAATTCTTTCTCTAATCACGTTCTTTCTATCTCTCAATTTTCGCATACTCTACGTTCCTCTTTTATCAAGTTCACTTATCAACCACTCTTCGCATATTCACACGGACAATGATACACAACCTCGCTCTCATCTCACGACTATTTTCGCATCGCGACAATGCTAACGTGTCCATACCATTACTTAAAAAAAAAACAACTTAGACGCCAATTCAACATTCCAGCAATCACTCACCACAATCCAAGCGTATCGACCTCCTCTACACACCTTGACACAAGATATATCAGCGCACTATTACATTTTATCTATATACTTCGCTTAGGCGACATCACCAAAGCTCACTCCTACTTCACTCATCGCGACGAACACCTGTTTGTCTAGAACTATACTCACGTACGAACTAAACACCTCGTACATGCATGCTGTACTTAACACTTGCCAACAGCCATCCATACTCGACGCACATATGTTTGTCTACATTTTTACCGCTACAAGAACAACTGATTATCAGACAAACTACTTCAACACTCAACAGGACTTTCACAATTCACTTGTTTACTTATTTCTACTTTTCTCACTCATCCTCTTATAACCAATTTCACTCCGACGAGCCACTAACCTCGTAACTATCATTCTATACTTCTCCACACAACAAGTTTCTCATATTTAATCAGCTCTTCCTTCTCCGCAAGCATGACGTAATTACTTCATCCGTCTCACCAAGAACTCGTATTCTTCAATCATCAACTTCTACAGTCTTTTACTCTTAATATTCTCGCGTTCAACTGGCTATTTCACACATAATTTCTAATTCCTCCTCAATCTGTATCTCTTCACTAGACACTCTCGGCCCAGCCGTAAACAACACCACACCTACTTCTCAATCTACCAAACAAAACTATCTCAGACTTCATGTCACAGCTCTGAGTCGAACCATCCATTCTTATTGTATCCCTCTCTCTACTAATTATGTGCTGAATCTACTCTACTTTAATCACTCCATTTACACATCACTCGACGTAACTAACTCTCTGTATCTATTCATTTTGGACAAAGGACTATTTTAATTTCTACTCTTCCTACATCGTCACTAAACACAATATATCCTAACTCTGTATTACGTATCCACGTAAAATCTCATTTGCCGTAACTCTCAACCACACAATCGTCACTCCTGTACCATGCGATGCCACACCAAACAATTTCATGTCTATTTTAGACAGCTCATATATCTATGTGCTCAAACCGCAATTCTTTCAAAACAATTCCATTTTCCTTCCTCACCCAAATAATTTTAACACCCATAGAGCGCATCGAAACCAAATATTTCGTCGTCTCTTAGTACTGACGTTCGTCTCGTTTCAACTATACCATCATCACTATCCGTTGTTAACCTGTTATTAAAGTACTCTGGTCTTAAGGTCATAAGGTCTTCTATTTTTCTTAAGTCGCTTTCTGTCGTTGAATAAATTCCCGCTATCTGTCTACTATTATTCTTCTTCTTAAATGAATTCTTTCCTTTATTTCTTTCATTTGCGTTGGTCTGCTCACTGTTTCTTGTCAACCTTACGTAACGTTTATATCTCCCCATCTCGTCTTCAGATGACACACTGATAACAGTTCCTTCATCAGACTCATAATAATTCTCATAATAATTTACTGCAGATACGTCGACCCTATTCCCATAGTCACCTTTAGAACCTCTGTCTTTCTTTCTCTTTCTTGGTATTCGTCTCTTAGTTTTCCCTACTTTCTTGTCATGTAAACTAGTATCTATAGTATCTAGTTCTCTAGAGTCACTAACTAAAACTCTGTCCGTCTGTCCACCAGCAACTACACCGTACGAGGGAACATTACGCTTCAAGTCAGGATCTGTTCGTAGTGTAATTCTCTCATTCTTCGACTCACCAGTATTTATATCTGTTTCAGAATAACTATAACATGTGGAAATATCTTCTTCGTAATCTGAACTCCGACAGCTAATATTCCTACACCATTTGGGAATTAGTTTCATGTCTATACTTGAGGAACTTGAGATGTCAATACCTCTATTAACTATCATGCTGCTATTTCCTTTTTCAATACCTCTCCTCTTTGGCTTCTTTTCATCCTTGGTTTTCGTCTGTCTATCTTTCTTAACTTCAACCTTGACTCCTTTTTCTAATTTCACCTGAGGTGTTTTCGCAATTTCCACCGTCTTAATGGTCTGCGTTCCCCTTACTATTTTCTTAGTTGGTTGCACTTGGGTATTTTTCTCTACAATATCTACCTGAGTCTGTGTACTATTTTCTATCGTATTACCTGCCTGCGTCTGTGTCTCTCGGTTTATTTTTTTCACTAATACCATCGTTTTCTTTTCCTGTCCACTAGTCACATTCGCAACCATTTTAGGACTAGTTTGTATTTTATTTACAGGTTCAACTCTGTCTCTTACACCTGAGTTTAGATACTGTCTTTGTCTTTTTTCAAACCATTCGTCACGTCTTTTTCTAGCGCTTACAGTATAGGATGGCCAACTCCTAGAACAGTCTCTCTCATGTCCATTTCTGTATCCCTGATCATTATACCAGCTTCTAACCCTAGTCATCTTTGGATTAAGGTAAATGTTTCTACACTGCCCTCTATTTTCATTAAGTAGTGGCTGTCCTCGGCTATTCTTGTTGTTCCTTTTTATCTCATTACTTCCTATATTATTTGTTTTTCTCTGTAACCAGTGTACGAAACATTCCACCTCGCTGACTGCCACCTTTAACTCTCCTAACCATGCAGTCACGCGTCCTAAGTCTCTGCTCAGGTGCATTTTTACTCTTTATGCTATCTCAGCCTAAAAACAATATCTTCTTCTATATGCTTCTTAATAGCTGGAAAAAAAAACTCAGCTGGAATAATTCTCTACTGTGCCGTGATGAATCTGTTATGCTGAAATGTACTTAAACAGAGCAAGCAAACAACTTCACAATCGTAATTTCCTAATTTAAGAAACACAAATCACATCACTTATTTCTTAAGAATAGTTCAATCAGTTACCAGGTTTATAAATTTACGTACTTCTGTTTCTCGATCACAGCACGAGGTATTTTCCTAGACTCGCCGTCAGATTACACTCAACGCTGTAGTAGTTGAACCCAATCGCGTCCCAGACAGTTCGTTCGCTCTTCTCAGGTTACTCCAACACTAGGATTCTGCGTCAGCTGAAATTCAGTCGCGGAGTTCAGGTAGCGGAGTCTGTCTCTTCTCCCAGGTAACTTCGTCTCTTGGGATGCCTGGACAAACTTCAACCCCTGGTAGGGTCCCGACCAGTCTTCTGGCTTCTGACTTCGCCCCGGGTGGGGTACCTCATCGATGTCTTGAGATAGCGAGCGGCTCTCAACTGCAGTGGAGCCCCGAGATAGTCTGACTCGTCAACAAAACATTAGGCAATCCATGAAGTAATGCCTTATTTACTTGCTGTCTCGATCTTCTTTTTTTTTCTCCAGTTGTTAGCGTTCAGAACGAAACCTATTAACATTGAGGCTGAACTCCTCGCTCGAGATATCGGTTAGACGGCTTGACCTTCAGGACAACTTCTGACACGTCCGTTAGATGAACGGATAAGAGGAATCGCCAAGTATGGTGTCCACAGTTGACGCTCGCCGGTTTGATAACGATCTCAGGTGTCGCAATTCGTTATGGCCAGTGAAACTTTTCTCCTGACGCCAGCAAAATTTTGACAGCCAGCAGCAGTCTTGAAAAAGACTTACAGACGACCACCCCTGGGCGGGCTTTTGGTCGCTGTATTTTTCGCTGATACGTTATTGGCCATTTTTTTACTGCGCCTTGTTACATTCAATGGTTGTTCAAAAGCGTGCCGAAATTATTTCTGACGACTGAGATAAACGGAGCACGGATCATCGTCTTAGTTTTTGGCCTCCGCGATGTTATACGGCATGACTTCTCATTACACCAGGCTCGAATCCTGTGTCGTGGGCACCATTTCGCTTATGTAACGAAGTCAACTCAACTGATAACTCATAACATGAGTGGAGTCTGGCGGATGATCTTTACAAATATACTTTATTCATGTTGATGACCGCTGGAATTAGTGTGGCACCATATCTGCTCGGTATCTTGATGGTAACTGCCCCTTTGACAACAAACCACGTCACCAATTGAGCATCTCTCCTCTCATTCGACCCCGATGCTCAATCGTGCTGTAGTATTTCCCACCTAAATACTACCAAAACCCCTTCCTCTGTTACAGAATCTCACGGGGAATATTTCTAGAGCACTCCCCTTCACAGAAATTACATGCTGAGTCTGGTATTGAGGACTTTAGATTCTCTATTTCTGATTAAAAGAAGTAACTGAAATCCTCGCATGTTATAGTGTTTGGTATTGCTGACTCTGAAGAGTGTTTCTTGTTGGTTAGCGAGTTAATAGCCTTCCATATATTTGTATTATTTAATTTATCTACAGTCACATTTTTGAAATGATCTTTCTTTATCCTACGAATTTCATATTTAACTTTATTTCTTAGTCTGCAGCAATTGAAAAAATCTTTATTTTTGTTTGCTGTATCTCATTAGAATCCTCACTATTAGACTTAAAGGCCGTCCAAAAAACACAACTCTCATACAGATATATGCACCTACTTCAACAGCAGAGGAGGACGAAATTGAAGATTTTTACAACACACTACAAGACACATTAAATAAGATTGGTCATAATGATATAGCAATAATAATGGGAGATTTTAATGCTAAAGTAGGTGCAGGAAGAGCTGAAAATGAGAGACACATTTTAGGAAAATTTGGATTAGGAAATAGAAATGATGCAGGTGACAAATTAATTGAATTTTGCACAGAAAATGAGTTAACGATAGCCAACACACTTTTTAAACAACATCCAAGAAGACTCTTCACATGGAAGTCTCCAGACAGTTTTACCAAAAATCAGATAGATTATATTTTAATACAAAGAAGATGGAGATCAAGCATAACATCTGCAAAAACCCTACGAAGTGCAGACTGTGATACAGATCATCAGTTATTAGAAGCAGATCTGAAATTAAAACTCAAAAAGCTTACCCGAGGACCAAGGCCACTTCGTTTTGATCTCACACAAATACCGGACGCATACAACATAGAAGTTAGGAATCGCTTTGGGGTCTTGATGTCTGTACAAGAAGAAATGACACCTGATGAACTGGCAGTACAAGCTAGAGATATCTTGATAACTGCAGCCAAAGATTTCATTCCGACCAAGAAAACGCAACGTAAGCCATGGATTACATCAGACACGTTAGAATTAATAAAACAACGAAGGGAGCTGAAACAGAAAGGAGATGAATCCGATAGCAGGATGAAGTATAAATCTTTAACTCGAGAAATAAGAAAGAACACAAGAAAGGACAAAAATCAATATATACAAGATAGCTGTACCAGAATAGAGCAATATCATAAGGCTGGAAGAGATTATGAAATGTTCAAGGAAATGAAGTTATTGACAAGAAATGTTCAACCTCAATTGAATGTTATCTGTGACAAGATGGGAAATACCTTAACAGAATCTAGACAAATTCTAGAAAGATGGCAGGAGTACTGCAGTGGAATGTATGATATGAGTGACAGTGAGGATATGAATGAGATACATGAGCCAATGACAGCAGAGACAGAACCTGAACCCTCATTAGATGAAATTGCTTGGGCTATAAGGAACCTGAAGAATGGTAAATCACCTGGATGTGATGAGATACCAGCTGAACTAATTAAAGCAGGAGGAGAAGAAAGCATACACATATATCATGCATTATGTACAAAGATTTGGAAATATGGTATATGGCCAAAAGATTGGAAGAGAACTATCTTCATTCCAATACCAAAAAAGGGCAACCTGAAATTATGCACCAACTATAGAACTGTTGCCCTGATAAGTCATGCAAGTAAAATTCTACTAAAAGTCATAATGCGACGACTTAGTAAGAAAATGGAAGAAGAGATTAACGTAGTTCAAGCTGGATTTAGACAAGGAAGAGGAACAAGAGATCACATATTCAACATGCGTTTAATAATAGAGAAGTGCAGAGAATTTAATGTAAACCTATTCTCATGTTTTGTGGATTATTCAAAGGCATTTGACTGTGTACAGCATCAGAAACTTTGGGAAATCATGAGAAATATGGGCTTTCCTTCACATGTAGTACATCTCATAAAAATGCTATATCTAGACCAACAAGCAGCAGTTAGAATAGATGGCGAGACATCAGATTGGTTTGACATCAAGCAAGGAGTCCGTCAGGGCTGCGTGCTGTCACCCTATTTGTTTAACCTGTATGCCGAAAATATAATGAGAAATGTAAGAGATGATATAAACAGGGAGCCATATGATGCCCTAAATATCGGCGGTCATGACATACCAGAGATTCGATATGCTGATGATACAGTATTACTATCCACAACACAGAATGGCATAGAAAACCTAATAGCCTCAACACAATTGAATAGTGAAAATCACAACTTATATCTTAACATAGCAAAAACTAAGATAATGCATACAGATAAAACTACTATGGAGAAAGAAATATACATTAATGGGAGAAAATTGGAGGTGGTGGAAAATTTTGAATATCTTGGGTCATTGATTACGAATAATGGTGACACAATGAAAGAAATAAAACGGCGACTATCCATTGCTCTTCAAAGACTAAAACAGATGAATAAATTATGGTGTGGGACAGACAGAACTACAAAAATTAGATTTTTAAGAGCATGCATCTTTCCCATTGCAACATACGCCTGTGAGACATGGACACTTACTAAACAAGCTGAACAGCGCATACATGCCTTTGAATATAAATGTTATAGACGAGTTCTAAGAATATCTTGGGTAAAGAAAAGAACAAATGCATCCATACTTCAAGAGTTGAATATTGAGGAGGGATGGCTATTAAAGACGATAAAACAAAGAAAATTGAAGTATTTTGGTCACTTGAAACGTCACGACAGTTTGGAGAGAACAATAATGGAAGGGTATATGCCTGGGAAGAGAGGAAGAGGAAGGCCAAAGAGAAGATGGGTGCAGGATGTGGCGGATGATCTCCAGATGGGTGTATCAGACGCGGGACATCTTGCTTGTGATCGAGAAGTTTTCCGGAGGGTTGTTATGGGAGCGAGGTTCTGTAAAGGACATGCTACTGAATGAATGAATGTATCTCATTCCCTCATGATTTCGAGAACTTCGCTTGTGACCCATGGGGATTTATGTTGATTCTTGGCTCGAACTTCTTTGACTGGCACATGATTATCAAATGCATTGCAGACTGTCTTTGTCCAGTGAGCTAGTGCATCATCCGGATCAGGTAGTTGGTAAACATGTTCAAGGACTGTATTTTTAAGTCGTCTAAAAATAAACTTTGGTTGAGAGCTTTGAAATTTCTTAATTTGATGCTTAAGTGTTTATTTTTAGGAGTTTTTAACTCAATTTTCTACCATGTACAACATATTGGGTAATGGTCACTAACTGCACTAACAGGAACCGAACATTCGATAATATTAACTGGACAAGTAACATATATATGATCAATTATAGTTGAGGAGGTGTCTGTAACTATTGTGGGACGATTTATTAGTTGTTTGAAATTGTAAGATATAATGATGTCGTCCCATGTGTAACAAGACCCCCGGGGCTTGGACACGTTTGTTACTATAGTTAATATCCCCAGCCATTGCTACGACCACCCTAATAGAACTTTACATCTACAAGGCCCCACACAAGCCGGGACAGCTGACCTTCCCCTCCCCACTTATGAATTCCTACCCACAGGGGGCTCGGACATGACACCAGTCATACTAATACACAAAGCCATGGCTAACAAAGCAAAATTTAATCTCTACGTCAACTGCAACACAGAGAAGGATGGCTGAAAGCCTGACTAGAAGACAATATGTACAAGAGAAGATCTACTGATGATTCGTCTTCATCACGGGGACTGTGACTTCAGTTCGTGCGGTTGTCCTGTCGTGGTTACAACTCACCCGGGGAACCTCCAGTGGACAGGAACTCCAAGGTGTACCTCCTTTACAAAGTTCTCTCCTCCCACTATGAGACAGATCTCGGGCTGGACAGGCGTAGGACTAATGCCTGACAGACACTGCACCAAAGGTCGAGGATCCTCCCTTGATGTCGTACTACATCACACGTCCCACACCGCTGATGAAGTCTGGGCCGACCCTAGAATCCTAGCTGTCTCCCAACTGCAGAAAAGTACTTGTAGCACCATACACTAATGTACAAGAGCCTGGTTGCTCTTCTGTCTCGTAAGTGACAGACACACTGATCAGCCAACTATAACAGGAGCGTTGGCTCCATATTAACACAATGTCGCAATTGCAAAATCCAACAGGTGAACGCAAGAACTCCCCATATTCACATGTCACTAGGAATATAAGATCTTAACATATCCACATGTCACTACTCTGTTTTGTAGGTATGAACTCACTTCACAACCTACACTGTCTATGTTCACCAACACCTAGGAATGGGGTAGCTCCCTACCCTACTAAGAATGTTACTCCGGTGTTCATACAACAAGTCAATCACTGTCTTCGGTCACTGGACCAAGTTTCGGCTTCAATAAGGTTAACCACTGTAAATTCACACAAATTAAGCATGACGGTATACAATGTGTCCCATGGCGAAGAAGCCGGGCCGGAAGCATAATAAAAAGGCCATTGTGACAGGTAAACAGAGATCACTAATCTCAACATCATTTAAATTCATTGCCTTGAAATTATCAAGGTCCTCCCTGAGTTCGAATTATACCAGTGTCTCACTGGCTGGAATCAATAGACGCTTCAGTCTTGGACCCTACCTGGATCTGATGACAATCGTCGGACTATTTGCGGCGGTCTTAGCATAGACTTACCGAGCTAATCGCAACTTCGAACTTTCAGGTGTTGATTTTGGCAGATTCCGATGACCGCTCCTAGTAATGCCTCAACCATCATCTTGATCGGCACTGGAACGAGCAGGTCCTCTGGAGCTCATGGTCAAACTCAAGAATCTCCATAGGATATATCTATAACAGATCCTGAAACATGGAGGGGTGGTGTGAGTACTCAACTAAAACAAGGACTACACTGCATCTCCACATTGACACATGCCTCTCAGTTATAGATAATACAATATATATATATATATATATATATATATATATATATATATATATATATATATATATATATGATCATAAATATCATAGATCCACACTTAACTATAATGTATAAGCGTGAGGCTGCAAAAGAAAGCAATAGTACACAAGTGTATAGTCAAGTAACTCGTCTGGGCAACAGATAACCCCCTAGTACCAGAGTCGACTGTATGACTCTGTCAAAGCATCCTTCGCCTGGTGCTAGTCCACTCCTGTTTCATCACCAACTGCCAACCAAAACATACACCTACTTCTCTTTCAGTGTAGAGATTACTTTATCTAGGAGATGCCCAGCCGGACATATCTTCCTTCCATACATACTCAACAATTAATCAATCCCTTCACCCATGGATTGATTAACTACACACATTAGTAACTATATGACCATAATAAAGTATACACCTTATAATTCATTACTATAGTATCAACCAAGTATAACTCATGAATTGTTAAACTTAACTAACAAACTCATAACACAGCCATAGCTTCAGTCCTGGGATCCCCGTCCCAGAATATGGGTTGCCTTATATTAAGTGACCTTCATTCATATCGGTTATGTCTGTGCCGGTAAGGCACCGCTATGGTGGCCCTCCACCAAAGACACTTTCCCACCGCTACTGTGGGCACAGCGCATCTTGTTCCGTGGCGAATTAGGCCACGTCATCCAATTTAGCGACGCTTCCAGCCCCTCATCTCCTAAATCTCCAGTCCCACAAATTCTGGTCAATTACCACGGAATATACTATTTCCTCCCTTCAGTTAATAAGTTACACCATTAACTGAGTCAGGTTTCTTGAAGAGGAGAATAATTGAGACAGACCAGGTTATGTACACAGTTCGGATCTACATAGCCGCAACGGCCTCGATTACAGAGTGCCGCATTGCTCTCGGTCGGGTATGGTAATTCCACCATCGGTTAAGCACTATGGCTTTGGTCGGCCATGCAACATAACGTTCGGTCGGACAGGCCTAATAACCAGTCGGTTGGCTAGACATACGCACGATTGGGCACGCATGGTCACATTAGCGGACGGGCATGTAAACAAGCAGTGACAATAGGTATCATAAAAACTTTCTATCAACTGCTATCCAGTAAATACAAAACAATTCTGCCTACGTAGAATAACACTGGTATCTTTACACAGCAAGTACAAGCCGGAGGGAGAATTGCGAAGGAGGACTCTGGTGCTTTTGTTGAGACCACAGGTAGCCTGACTATGGAAGTCATGGCAGTAAGTGAAGCAATAACATGGCTCGAGACACAGACATTCACTAGGGCATGTGTCCTTAGCGACTCAATGAGCATGCTCAAGAGGATAGAGAAGGGATGGATCGGAAGAGACTGGTTGCTGTCTCTAGAGCGGTCTTGGTTGACAAAGATTAGTTTCATTTTCGTGCCAGGGCATGCGGGAGTACGAACGAACGAACGAACGAACTTTATTTTAAAAGGGTAACAAATCGGGCACGCAGGCCCATCTTACATTCAGCCCTTTCAATCACTCATCTTTCATTCATCAAATGTTCATGTTACATTTAAGTAGGGGAAAAAAACATTGTCAAATGGATTTTGTAAGCACAAACAATACATATTACGCATGATACATTCACATGGAAAAAAAAAAAAAAAACATTGTCAAATGAAAGTTGTGAACATAAACAGTGCATATTGCAATGTTGTGAGACCCATCCACCCTCACATTCCGCAGCCACCCACACATCCCGCAGCCACCCACAAATCCCCCCACCCACCACACCTCCCCACCCACCCACACATATCTCCACACACTCACACAGACTCAGGCAAATATACATGCCACCACCCAATCACCGATCCCCCACACATTTCCCCACCCCCACACACACATACCCCACCCATCCCATAACCGACACGCAACACCCACCCACATATTCTCCACTACCCACATACACACCCGAAACCATCCAGCATAACACACATCACAAAACCACAAACACATACCCCTGCCAACCCACACACCCCGCACCTACCCATGCACACATCCCGCATCCTCACAATTTTCTCCACCCACCCACACACACACATCAGCCAACCTACACACACTCACCCACCCAATATCCGCCACCTCTCAACTAAACATCCCCCACCTATACACACATCCCAACCCACAAACACATATTCTCACCTGCCCACACATATCTCCCACCCAAAAACACACACCTACCACACACACACACCCCACCACCCACATATACCCCACCACACACATCCGCCGCTTACACACATCTTCCCACAAACACACACATCCCCTACCCATACACTCATCTCTCACACACATCCACCCACTCACGTACTCATCCATCAACCACTTGCATCTACACATCACACACCCGCCCATCAACATATGCATCTCTCATCTGCCCTCCCACCCCCACACATCCCAACCACCCAGCCAAACACACATCCCCCATCCTCACAACATCCTTCATCCACCTGCACATCCCACACCTCCCCCACCTCTCACACATCTCCCCTCCCACACAAAACCCCACCCATAAACACATTCCCTCCCACACACACATACATCCCCCACATGCATTCCCAATACACAACCCCGCCCACACGTCTCTCACCCACACACACATCTCCCCACCCACCCACACATCCCTCACCTGCAAACATCCTCACCACCCACACATACATCCTCCACCCACTCATATTTACCCCATCCACACTCACACATTCCAACCCACACAGACATATCCCATTCACAGACACCCTCGAATACTCATCCCCCACACCCATTACACACCCATCCCCCAATACACATAATCTTCTACACACCCATTCAACCACCCAAATGCACATTCCCTACCCACAGCCCCAACCCACCAACACCCACATACTTCTAACCATCCTCCCACATATCCCCCCCCCCCCACACACACACACACACACACAAATCCCTCACACACACATACATCCCCCATCGACCACACATCCCTTCACGCATCCACATATCACCCATCAACCCACACACATACCCCACACACAACACCTCCATACATACATTCCCCACACCCCCACATACACATATCCCTCACATACACACCCACACATACATCCTCACATCTAGACACATACATGATGCCTCACATGATCACTGAAACTAATAAGAACAAACTCCCACACTTTACACACAGTTGAGACACTGACGATTGTCGTGAGCATTCTCGCAAAAATTGTAAGAAATAGAGGGGGGGGGGGGGGAACAAGGAAATGAGCGGACTGACAACCTCGCAGGTATGGCTAATGTGAAGGGAGGACGCGCCATGGACCAGGCTGACATTCTGAATGCGCTATGAGAAGTAAGAAACAAGTGATGACTGCGAATCTATAACCATGGTCAAACTGCGGGAACAGCAAATTAAAAGAGGTGTGGCCAAGCAAGAACACTACGCAGGAAGCAAAAGAAGATTGATAAACCAGCACAGAACTGGTGTCGTTAGCCGCTACACGCAGCGGGATTTGCGGGGAGGTTCCGAGCACGTATGGACTGAATGGTTCGATTCGCAATGACGATGATCTGTCGACTAACTTACTGACTAACTAACTAACTAACTAACTAACTAACTAACTAACTAACTAACTAACTAACTAACTAAGCCGGTATCTCAGATTCTAAAGCTGCTACAGACACACAAAAAAGTGATATTTTGATTCAACCTCATTTATGCAATATCACGTGTGGCACCAAATAAATTATATATGTAGGGTTGTGTTATCTGTAATTCTCTCAATCATCTCTGCCTGTGACTCTGTAGTTATGTCTGCCATTTTCTTAACGTCTTAACTCACTTTATACATTATGCATCTGTAACGTTTTCATACCTTCTCTCTGCAACATGTTATATCTTCCTGTCGCCGTCTGTTGCTCTCTCTCTCTCTCTCTCTCTCTCTCTCTCTCTCTCTCTCTCTCTCTCTCTCTCTCTCACACTCACTCTCTCTCTTTCTCTCTCTCTCTCTCTCTCTCCACACACACACACACACACATACACACACACAAAACTATATGAATACAATGCAATTCACATACAACATGGCTAGTCTCCGTGGCAATGGGGATTCATAATGCTGCTTAACCGCGTTCGAAACACAGCGGTGACCGATTTGGCAGCAGACAGTGTCGCGCTGGCTTTAACGTGTTGGTATAGGAGCCGGTCGTTCAGAAAGCAACGGCAAACTACTGAACGTAAAACTTGGCAAGACATCAACAACTGCAGTATAATATTAGTGTTGACTGCAACATCATGTAAAGAATATGCAACTTTAAACATACAACATATAAAAGCTGTGGTCGTTGATATTATGAGAGCTGGGCATTTCCAACATCGGCTGTTCTCCTGTCTGTGTTAACTACACCTAGATTAGTGTATAACGGTGGTGAGAAACGGTTGGCCGAGTGGCTAGTATGCCGGATTCTTCTTCCGTAGACCCAGATATGAATCCTAGGTAATGTGTGGACCTGTCTGGGAGAAATAGAAAACCCTAACCAGCACAGATCGCGACAACTGCACTAGCCAGGCGGCCTTAATGCCTCAGGCTATATAAACTCCCTGCCATACGCCGGAAGGTAATATATAGGCTGTAATAGACAATGATAAATGACAGGTGGTGATTACTTTTTTTCATTCCAAATATTGTCATGAACATGCATAAAGCCAAACATCTCAGACAGCTACGTCATGATAAGAAATATCCACTGTTGTAAAACTACGTTCTCATAAAATTAGAGCACTTATAGATCAGTGTTTTCATTCTTTAACTTAATGTAGACGTTGCAGCTCATTTGTGCTAGTAAACTTCGTATCATGAAAGGCAGTAATCGTTAGGAGACGTTTTCATCAGAACGTATTATGACTTAAAGTTCTACCACGTGTCGTCACTAGGAAATACGAAAGTGACTTATGGTGATGTTTGAACAAGGTATAGACCACAGACTTTTTACTGATTCCGGAAATGTAGTATCTCGATCTCTATATTCGGAGTTTAGTACATTTGGGATGCATTTATGATCTACTTCTTATAAGCATTCTAAATAAATGTTCTATTAAAATAAGTCAGATTATTTCAATGCACAAATGTATGTGCCAGCCAAATATATGTAAACAAAAAACAAAAGGTGTTGCATTCATGTTATTTAAAGGGACATTAGGCTTGATATATTGAAATCTGAATAAACCAGACTGATTGTTATATATTATCTATAAAGTGAAATATATTACTTTCGAATCTATATGACATTAGAACATGTATTAAAATAATCGTCTCACCTTCAAAGCAAACATATGTGACTTGCAAGAAATTAATAAAGATGTGTGTCAATATATATCCCTGTAGAGACCATGTATTGTAAATAAAGCATGATCCCTCTCTCGGTTTGTCTAGTTTGCTCCGGAAGTAAAGGTAACACCAACAATTCTGAAACAAAACAATCTGCAGAAGCTTCCAGATAAGCAAAGCTATACTCTAACTGTCCGTCTGTTGGAGGTTCAATCCTAGAAGAGTAGCCAACAAGGGCTTAGTACCTCTTCTGGCATGCCACGACATTTAGTATTTAGGTTGCTTTCCCTCCCAACAGGATGAGGCATGTACCCTCTTAATGTCGCTCATCTGTCCGAAGTCGTTGGCACATTGTGGGGTGTCTTGTTTGGTGAGCGCCTCCCAGCATTTGGAGTTAACAGAAAGCAGGCAGTATGGCCTATTATCATACGGTAGCTCAGTCATATCTGACTAAGAGCTGAAACATTGTTCCTCGAATGTTATTTTTCCCCGAATTTCCATTACAGGACATTGCAGTAAACACAAGCATTTTTCACTGCTGCTGATGTCTTGAAAAGATTACGCTCAGTAGTTTGCCATTGATTTCTGAGCGACCGGCTCACATATCCCCGAAAGTAACTAACGCGACGCGATTCTCTACCGAATTTCGCCCAGATACGTTACCCATGTGAATAAACCGGATTGCTGAGAAAGTCGTTAATATTTCGCCAGGGAGACTGTCGTTCATCGAATACAGTATAAGAAATTCGGTCTGCTCGTTAATTCTGCGATTGCTAATCAGAAAATATTCTGTGATGGCCGAACTTTATTTAAGGCGTATGTGTTAAACTTTACAGCATGACCGCCCAGGACACTCCATGGAAAATGCATCTCGGGTGTTCTTGATTGTTATTTCTTCATTGTCGTTGGTGTTCTGGTAATGTCTACACAAGAATTCCCGTGTCATATGGGTTATGTTAGTTGTTTGTCCTATACAGGACGTCGCGATTTATCCCAGAATATTTTGCAGCTGTTTCTGATTTACAAGGACATTTTCCAAACAGTATCTTGCCTCTCCTTTATGAACAGCAGATGCACGATCTATTATAATCAACGCAAATAGATCTACTTCCAAATCGTCTGCAGCTGATTTCAAACCGTAGACTCTGTTTGGCGTGAAATTGCGGACTGCTTTCACTTACCTCGGCTTATGTCTTCTACTTCTATGGTAGAATCACAAATGTGCATTTATCTAACTGGAATGAGCTAACCAGTCTGACACCAACGCTCAAGTCGACTCCTACGACATTATTTTGTTTTTGTTTTTATTGGTGTGTGTTAACTTTACAGACTGTTCCACACTCTCCTTTAAGGGCCCTGATAACAAACAACGACCGTCAGTTTTACCCTATATTTTGTTTTCTGCTATTCCATTATATTATCATCATGTACCATGCCGATAAGCGCCGGCGGCCTTGTTTCACCATCTCAGACAAACACCAGAGTCGAGGATCGGCTCTGTGTTCTTGTCTCGACCATGTAATATTTTCAAACCATCTATTACATCTCTACCTTCATCCTTTTGCTTTTTCCTCAATCTTACAAACCGTCACCAAGTTCTTTAGTATATTTAACTATATAGAGCGAGTCATTCGTTTCGGTGCACGTCACCCCACGTCACACGGCCCGGTTATTACCCCAGACTAATAAGATGATATTTGTGACTCACGTCGATTTGTGGATGCAAATCGTGGATATCCTTTCGTCAGTGGGCTTATCAGGGTGTCAAAATTATGGCTTTCTGTCGGAAGAGGTCTCCAGTGGTCACACCTAGCACCTGCTGCGTGTAGTAGTCTGATACAGCACTAAGGCGTGAACGGTATTAAAGTCAGTTGCATATCCATTACAGGATGTCGCACTAGTCAACCCGAAAATTTATTTTGTGCTTTTTGTGTTCTCTTGGCAAGTTTACGTTCAGTAATTTGCCATTGCTTTCTGAACGACCGGCACCCATACAATTTCGCAAAAACCCAAATCAAGGGCGGCATATGGAATTCAAATATTGACGGCCAATATTGCCTCCATACCATGCACACGTTGGCCGACCATGGTGTTCTAGAGCTTCAAGCAGCGTCTAAGCGTCCTCTGGTGTTCTTGGTGATATCTCTATACCTACATCTACTCGCGTACCTATCTACCTACGTACCCACCTACATACATACCTCCTCATCTACCAGCGAACCTACCAACCAATATACCTCTATAAGTACCCTATAATCAAAGAAGAAAAAAACAACAAACATGCATCTAAAAGGACACCTCCCGGAACAAGTCAAGTATTTCAAGTACTTAGGAAGTATAATATTTCAAATGGCAAATCAGAAGATCGAAAATAGATGCAATACGGCAACCAAACCTATTAGGAAAATGTCACAAATATTAAAGAACGCAAACGTATCAATAGACACTATGTAAAGCACTCTACAACACAATCTTCATTCAAACTCTATGCTACCAATGCCATACCTGGACAATGGCAGATAAAGAGAAAATAAAAATTGCAGCAACGGAGCTGAGATTCCTGAGAATAATATTCACTTTACCAAGAAGCGAAAAACACATCATAATAACGAAATTATGACTAAAGTTGGGGTTGTAACAGCTAAAATTTTATTAGTAAACAGCAAGTTAAATAGATTGTGTGTATAACTAGGCTACCAACTAATACTATACCACAACAAGCAATGATAAACAGACCAAATGGAACCAGAAGAAAAAGCCGACTATGTAAAACATGGACAGAGGGAATAGCTCAGTCCATGGGAATCTCAATATACGAAGCCCATAAGTGGGCACTCTCCGGCTGTTTGTCCTTCACTTCGACACCGCAAGGTACAAGAGGAACATGATGAGATGTACTCAGTGGGCGACTTTGTCGGTTTTATAGACCGTTTGTACATAATAGGTGATTTTTTTTCCCGGATGTATAGAACGTTTTATAATCAGTGAGTTATGTTGTCAGTTTTATAGACCGTTTGTACTCAATTTATGATTTTGTCGATTTCATAGACCGTGTGTACTTAATGTGTGATGTTGTAAGTCTTATAGACCTTTTGTACTCAATGGGTGATGTGATCGTTCAATAAATGTAACGGGTTCGAATCCTGGTGACTATAGCTTTCAAACTGTATGCCATTTAATTTGTCTTCTATCTGATGCAATAAGTCACTAAATGTAAGTAAGAAAGTGTCGAAATAGTATGTCATCTAGTGTGTCCTGTATCTGATGCAAGATGTCACTATCACCAAATGTAAGGAAGAGATTGCTGAAATGTTAGGTCATCTAGTGTGTCCTCTAGCTGATGCACGAAGCCACTATCACCAAATGTAAGAAAGAGAGAGCTGAAATGGTGTTCCATCTAGTGTGTCCTCTATCTGATGCAAGAAGTATCTGTCACTAGATGTAAGGAAGAGAGTGCCAAACTGTTAAATAACTCCAGTTCTGCTGCATGGCAATGAATCTTGGGACGTGATAGAACACATTAGGAAGAGCTTAGATTCAATGGAGATGTGCTTCCTGGGACGAATTTTGCGAATGCCTTGGACTGCAACACTTGCCTGAAAGAGGCTAATTATACGCTAACATTTATATACAACAATAATAAAGATATAAACTGCTTTCTTTTTGGCATATGATAAAAAGAAAGTGGATGGAGAACATCGTGACTAAATGAGACATCGATGGGGATAGAGGCAGACCAAGAGAAAGTATGCTGGATGGATTGAGATGGTGGTATAGAGGAGTATCATCAAAACAATTGTTCCAAAGGTTTTGTAGTTTTATCAATATTCAGATTTTAAAACAAAAGAATAATAAATAAAAAAAATTAAAACAAAACAGACGGAGAGAGAAATATTCATTGACTACTTCATTGAAATAGATTGCTCTTGTAAGATCATTAAAGATGTTGTGGCTTTTATTAATGTATGTTTGAGGACTTCAGATAAAACCTACCCGCCTGACCATTATAAAACCATCTGTTGAAGAATAAGTCTCTGAAAGCACCTGCCTTACTCAGTTCGTTAAACGCTTTGTCTCTTCTATCTATGTGTGTGCCGGGACTCCACATTTAACCTATCTGATCAAACTTTGTATAAACGGCTGGTGGGGGTTAATTCTTTGAAAAAGCCCGCTCTAGTCATTACATGAAGGAGTGTCAATTGTAAGCGATAGCTGCAGATTAAACCTACCTGATCGAGCATTCTCAAACAGATGGTGATGGATAATTCTTTGAAATAGCCCGCGCTAGCCGGTACATCAAAGAGTGTCACTTGTATCAACATAGGAGTGAGGGCTTCAGATTAAAGTTACCTGCACGACCGTTGTAACAACAACGGGTTAGGGATAATTCTTGGAAAACGTGTCCATACACACAATCTAAATCTGATATTTCCCGACGCCAATGTTTAATTACCGCCCTATTCATAACGTTTACAAAGTCAACGCATGGGTGTCCACTATATAAACCAGAGGAATGTGGTCTTCTGCCTCATTTCTTGAGAACATTTTCCAGTGTGTGCATCTGAAACTCATTTGTGATTTCACTATTTGGATATTTTTCTGGCTTGTGATTCCACTATTTGTATATTATTCTGACTTGTGATTTCACTATTTGGATATTTCTCTGACTTGTGATTTCACTATGTGGATATTTTCCTGATTTGTGATTTCACTATTAGGATATTTTGTTGACTTTTGGACTCGGTTGCGATACTTTGTGTTCAGAAATGGCAGCTTCTGGAAAGTACGATCTGGAGCCAGTGCACGTGTTTTCTGATTTCTTTGTTGATTGCAATCTCACTCGTGGGCCAGTCCTGGGCCGAGGAATGACTGGAGACGTTGTTCTAGCCACTATGACTAGTAATCCATCAGTACAGATTGCTGTGAAAATATTTTCATTGCCGGCGCCAGATGGAGGGATTAGGAACAGAAGATTGTTTAATACAGAGGTCAAGGCATTGCATAGTCTGTCGCATCCTCATGTCATTAGAAATCTGATATCAGCTCGATGTGATGAACACCTGGCCATTTCTACTGTCTACTGCCCTAACGGAAACTTGACCTCTAAACTTCAAACCGTAACCCAAGATTTAAGCATCAAATATTTCGTCCAGTTGGCGTGTGCTGTGCGATACCTCAATGATAAAAAGGCAATTGTGCACAATGATATCAAACCTGATAATATTTTCATGGACGCTAACAACGACCCGGTTCTTGGGGACTTTGGTCTGTCGGTGGTTGGCTTTCCTCGAGGAATGTCCATGATTTCTTCTATAGGCACGGGTGGCACATTTGGCTTCAGGGCTCCAGAAAAAGCCAGCCACAGACTCATGAATCCGTATAAAATAGATCCGTACTCACTGGGTGTGGTACTCTGGTGCATGGAGCTCAAGACGCTGCCAATATCCGACACGGTCCACGATTGTCTGGACATCGATCTGCTGATGTCTATTATTGCTCAACCTGTGCGTCGATGCCTGGAGCGCACTCTACACAGTGACCCTGAATTGAGAGCATCAGCCGCGATATTGCTGAAGGAATTACACAGATATGGAATCTATAGCAGCCTTATTGACAGCCTGTAAGTATATATTCTGTGTATTGTATCGTTGCATTAACTATTAAACTAATCAACAGTTGGTGCTTATTTTCAGTATATTTTAATCACTAAAGATACTACTAACATTAATTGCATTTCTAACTTTCTAATATGTTTTATCTGTCTACTAGAAATACGTTAATTTAGATTAATACGTGCTACGTTAGTAAATGAATGAAACGTTAGTGATTATGTAACATTAACAGTGGTTAGTGAATAATAAAAATTCTTAAACGTTGAGAAGATCGACTTCATTACACCGGATTTTATCCCGTATAGATCGAACTCTTTCCGCAGAGCGGCATGCTTCAGGCGTCGAACAAAGCAAAAACTCCGTAGCTCCGGGGACGACCCCAAGGATTCTAAAAGAAATTCACTTGTGAACCGAAAGACGTAGTCCGGAATCGAACCCTCATCATTCGGAGCAAGAGGCAGACGTCTTGGCCATGTAGCCACGGAGAGTTGCAGTGATTAATGAATGAGTAACATTAACATTAATTAGCTTTAATTAAGCGTGTTTAAAAAATTACATTACACATTTTCATATGACAATAATACACAAGTGTTTGAAAAATATAATTTTTAATGTTTAACTGTTTAATTAAAGTATTAGCGTATTTTTTTTCTGTTCAACATTCATAATAAACTATATTATACTTCAATGCTGCATATATTACCACACAAACAAGAGAATCACCCTGTGTATATTATCACAGATACAAGAAAGGCAAATATCCATGAATATGATATCACAGAGACAAAGGCAATCAAATGCCAAGTATATAATATCACAAGGACAAGATTATCAAAAGTCAATCTATATAATATATTACAGATAAGGAGATACATTTGATGCGGCGAAAGTCGAATAAATAGCTCACGGCGCAGACTCAGATCCAACAATGAGAAAACCAACCCTGACAGTAACACTATAGCCGGTGTAGAATACTTACGTGCCGCCCCACTGGGCATGTGTTCGAATCCTCACAGAGACAGCCATTAAATACATAAACGGGGCTCACAGGTCGAACCATTCTAAATGGTTGCCCAGAAATCGTCTGGGAAGTAAAGGCGACATAGTCATTTAGCAAATATGCGCTGAGTGTTGATTGTACTACACAAACATGGGGCTAGCACCATGTAGCCAATACATAACCACACGTTATAATGACCACAAGTTATCATCAATAATTGGGATTTGTTTAAACTACACGCGAATAATAACTTTGAAATTAATACAAGCTTCTAGTTAACGCAATAACTGACATGATGTTACTTATTCAGAAAAAATATTTGTTGTTACTTATTAACTAACTAATGTTACTGTTACTTATTCACTAACCAATCTTTATGTTACTTATTCACTAACTAATGTTAATGTTACTCATTCACTAACCACTCTTACTGTTACTTATTCACTAACTAATGTTCATGTTACTCACACACTAACGCACTCTTTATGTTACTCATTAACTAACTAATGTTTCTGTTACATTATCACTAACGTTTCATTCATTTACTAACATAACTCGTGACACGCATGCCAGAAATGGCTGGGTCACCATCTTTTTAATCAGACCACGTGGCATATTTAACTGCCTCGTGACGGCCCCAAGTCCGTGGGAACTGAGAGGGAAAAGATGTAACACTATCTTAAATCATGATTAAAAACAACCGTTGGCCCATTAGTCTGACTCATCATAATCAGCATGTGCCATGCCGATAAACGTGAGCGGTCATATTCCGCCATGTCAGACGATCACCAGCATCGTGGATCAGCTCTGTGTTCTTGTCTCCAACATACCACATGGCCAAGCCATCCAGGAATTTACTTCTATGCCTTCACCTTATTCTTTTCCCCTCAACCTTGCCAGTTATCACTAAGTTTTCCAATTCATTTCTTCTCATAACGTATCCAAATTTGTTTCTTGTAGGACTTGGTCCGTTGTTTTTCTGTCTGCCCATGGTATTCTTTGCATTGTTTTTAGAAACTACATTTCCACTGTCATTAAGATATTTTTAGCTTGTCTGCTCATTGTCCACGCTTCACGCCCATACAAAAGTACAGGTTCTGTGCAGCACTACAACTCTCTTTTTCTCATTGCAAATGCCATCTTTTTATTGTTCAGTTTGCTTACCTGCCATCAGATGTTATGACTGTTCAGAGATAATTGTACCGATTCACTTGTATAAGAATATTCCCATTTACTTGAAAATACATTGTCTGGCTCAAATTATTCTTACATATTCCTAGACAAGAAATGCTGCTATTTCAATGGGTAGATATGAATTATGTCCGTATATTCCATAATTGTGGGTTCAGATTGATGATAGAACCCGCTAATGAAGATGTCTGTGTAGGGGTGTCTAGTTGGTCCTAAGTCGAATTACTCGCCTCCCTGTATAGAGACGCTGTTGACAGGGTTCGAATCCCGGTGGAGTAACTGTAGCTCTCAATTGTTATCTTGTCTAGTGTGTCCTCCACTATCTTCATTATTTCTGTTCGTGCAAGCGTAGGGTCTTGTAATATACTTTACCGAGTCAAGGACGAAAAGTCAACTTGCTAGTCCAACTTGCCGGTGTAAGCGTTGAAACCGCTACCTCGGTAACTGCGCACCAGATATTTACGAAAATGCGCCCCTATCCTTTCAGCTATGCTGATCTGGTCTCCCTTTCTATCTTCTACTTCGTGAGTGCCAAAAAATACACTTGAATCTATTGAAGAACTGTCGTTATGTCTTTCATGGTGTTCCCCTATTGAGATTTCTGTCTATGACAACTTATCCCTATCTGTATCGAATTCCAATGTTGGAACATCAATCATGGTCCAGGACATACTACCCGTCGCCCTGCTACTGAGTGAGTGCGTGGCGCGACACTGTGAGCTGTGAGTTTCGTGTGAAGTCCTTTTGAATCTGCCCAAGTTTTTTTTTTTTTTTTTTTTTTTGGGGGGGGGGGGGGAAACGTGACTGCATGTTTGGAGCGATGGCAGGTGGCTATGTCCCAGAGATGACCGGTTTTTGCCTTATGCTGAAATGCGTGGCTGCTGGGCTTGTTGTTGACCGCCGCTGCCGTCGGTGATGAACTGTATTTTCGTGGACTGTGTGGGTGAACATCTAGGAAACATCCAGATTGGAAAATGACTGCCGATCCCATCAGAGATGAATTGGGTGTTTCGTGGGAGACTGGTGTGTTGGCATTCTGGCGGCGCATTATGCACAGTTTATCTGTGCGGGCTGTTGTTTGTCGAGACTCCTGTCTCTTCTACTGCCAATTATTTCTGATACTGATGTTCCTCCATCCATTGATGTCAGGCTATCCAGTAATCATTTTCGTTGGTTCCCCCCGCCTGCCTTTCTTCCCCTCCAACCTTCTCGTTGTAACCAGATACTCAAGCCGTTCTCTTCTCATGCTAGCAACCAAATCGCTGTGTTGGCTACATTCTTTCAGTCTATATTCATGGTTTTTTTCGATACGTGGTCGATGGTTTCATCATATTTCTATAAAACCACATAATCCCTCAATTGTCTGCTAATTGTCCATTATCTTACTTAGAACAGAATTACCTGCTCTGTGGCGAGTAGCTTGCGAACGCAATTCGTAATCCCGCATACAGCATTCGAAACAAAGCTATGGGCGATTTGGCTGCAGACCACTGTGCGTTGGTTTTCATAAAACGGTATGGGTGCGGGTCGTTCAGAAAGCAATGGCAAACTAATGAACGTAAATGTGCCAAGAAATCGCAACAGCTACAATATGCTGGAGATGACTGCGTCGTCCTGTAAGGGATAATCAACTAACTAACAACAGAATTAACTCATTATAGCTCTTAAGAATTCTTGTCCTCACCTCGACTGACACACACTGTTTTTGAAGAAATCCTCTATGTAATAACACGACATAAAAACAATAAGGCAACTGGGGCTGATGGAACTGCTGCTGAATTTATAAAGGCAGGTGACCATGGATTGCTTCTAAAGCTATACGAACTAATAATAAAAATCTGGAGGACAGAAGAACTACCCCATGACTGGAAAGAGTCATTATTGATGCCTATCTTAAAAAAGGAGACAAGTTCCAATGTGAAAATTATAGAGGGATATCACTACTGTCCACAAGCTATAAGAAACTATCCGCTGTATTATTAAATAGACTAAAGCCATATTCAGAAAACATATTACGTGACTACCAGGCGGGTTTTAGATAAAACAGATCAGCAATAGATCAGATATTTATGTTACGACAAATAGCCGAGAAAAATTGGGAATATAAAAGAGATCTCCATAACATTTGTGTGGATTTTGAAAAGTCTTATGATAGTGTCCATAGGAATAGTCTGTGGAATGCTATGCAGGAATTTGGAATACCAAGGATGTTCATCAACATGGCCAGACTGTGCATGGAAGATACTTATAATATAGTAACATATAAAGGAAGGAAATCAGACCCTTTCCTAATAACATCTGGCTTGAAACAGAGTGATGCACTATTGCCGCTCTTTTTCAATCTGGCTCTAGAGAAAATTGTAAGGAAAGTAAAGGAGGAATGTGCTATTGGAGGAACATCAAGACTGCTTGGTTATGCATATGATATAGATATTATAGGGGGAAATGAACAAAAGACATCGGAAATATTGTCTCACTTAAAGGAAAAAGCTCAGCAAATGGGGCTGGTTATCAACCAAGATAAGACAGAATATATGGTAATTTCAAGAGAAGGAACAGTTAAAACTGGCCACATACAAAATGATAATATGACCATTAAAGGAACGGAAACATAAAAATACCTGGGTACAATCTTCAACTGCTCCAACATAATAAGGGAATAAATACAAGCTAGAATCAACTCTGGAAATAAGATATACTATGCACTACAATATCTGCTAAAATCAAATGCGCTATCTCGTAACACCAAGATCACAATATACAAAACACTGATCAGACCAGTTGTGCTGTATGGCTCTGAAACCTGAAGTACAACTAAAGTAGACGAAGCCTTGTTACAAACCTTTGAGAACAAAGTCTTAAGACGCATCTTTGGGCCCATCAGGGATAAAAAATGTGGAGAGTGGAAAAGAAGAAGCAACAAAAACATTTATGATCTGTTTAAGTCCCCGCTAATCACTGGTGTCATGAAGGCTAATAGACTGCATTGACTGGGGCATATAGAAAGAATGGAAGTTAATAGGGAAACAAAACTCGCTTACACTCAGGACATAAATGACCGCAGACTCCGAGGTAGACCAAGAAGACGGTAGAAATATAATATACGTACAGATCTACAAGCACTTGGGATCAGCGACTGGCAAGAGAAGGTCAACCAGAGAGACGAATGGAGACGGCTTGTATCAGCAGCAAAGAACCTCAATGGCTCGAAACACTGAAGAAGAAGAAGAAGATAATTGTTTATACCATATTAGTCTGCTGACAGAGTTATGAAACGGAACTACCATCTTCTTAAATAGAAGATACTTAGCTATCTACTCTGATCATTATTTGTGACAGGTACATGCATTAGTGTACCTTTTAATTGCAATTAATGTAGTCAACTAATAAATGCGTGTAATGTCCATACTAGATACGTCTCGCTAGCACCACCATTGTGTAGCACGTAGACGGCAACGAATATACAACAATCTCCGGCACGCTACATTACAGTAGTTAGATCTATTTTACTGTAGACTGTTTTGATGTTCTGCTCAATGTTAACTCTTAGTGTACGCCCTCATAACTTTTTCAGAACATTAGGGTAAGAGGGGTTACTGTAAAAACACACATGGAAGCCGCGACATGGCGCTGTGGCTGGACTCTCGTCTGCGGGCCCGGTGGTCATGTGTTCGAATCCGCATCATCTCGGATTTTTAAAATGTATCTTGGCTGCCAGGTCGACTTAGCTTAAAATATAAAACCGGTAAATGTCGCGGGCAATAATGACTGGTGGCTTAATGGATGTTCGTCGATCACGAATGAGGACCATTCATTCATTGCATCTTTTGATTGATGAAGAACGAATGACTTGCGCTTTTGTTTGGATTATAGTGAGGTAGTGGTTGCGCAACTCCATCGACCACACTCTCTCGTCTGCGTCCATCTGGTTCCAGTGGCGAGCATGGCAAGACGACTGGAGACGGACACAGATGCAGTGAATGTTAGGCTGCCACACGCCAGTTATCCCTGCATATTTTGGCTCTCAAACACAAATGGAAGCCTAGAGCCTCGTGCAAACGGCCCTTCCGTCAAATCCCTTTGATTTTCAGTTTTAAGACAAGCGTAGCGACGAGCGTAAGACTACTGATAGGATCAACCAGATATCTATCGGGCAGACGGACTATTAACGCACACGCAGGCCAAGAGTAGCATCGCCAAAGCGCGCCCTCTCTGTACAAGGTGATACATGTAAAACCACTGGACGCCTACCGACGAGCTTTCAAGCTACGCCGGCAGGACGAACCGGAAAGCTGTACCAGCTTACTGACTGCAGGCCCACTATTCATCGAGAGAGAGAGAGAGAGAGAGAGAGAGAGAGAGAGAGAGAGAGAGAGAGAGAGAGAGAGAGAGAGAGAGAGAGAGAGAGAGTGGCGCTTATCGAGACTTTGTCGAACGGTCGTACAAATTTGCTCTTTTGCCCGCTCAAACCATGACCCTAGTTGCACGATACGGTTACAGTATCGAAACGCCTGCCTCGCTAATTTGCGTTGGCTGGGAAGATCCCGATTTGGTGCACCTCACACAGCCATCCGAGACAACGAACGCTAGACGCGGGACTGATCTTGGTGGCATAATACTAACCACATGACCAATCAGGTCTACACATTTGGGGCTCGTACCATATTACCACAGGCGTGTACAAGTGTGCTCTATTCTACTGTTCACTAGCACTGACCGAGAGATCGATATAGATACATAGAAGCCTATACGTATGCTTTATTAAATACACAGACACATGTGATCAGGTGAATCATTGTGAAGTGATCAACATGTTGATGTTATTAACAATAATGGCACAGAGCTCACACTACTAAAATAGATTCGCAGGATATAAGTAGCTGCACTTAAAACTGGGAAACATTACAGAGATACACCGACCTGTAGATACGGATGGGGTTTGCTCCCGGGTGTCTTCATATTGTGTGAGGAAACAATAATGAAAGAGATCAGGTATAGTTAAGAAACAAGTTGGGAATATCGACTATCTGTCATGTGTTTATCAGATGAATCGATAATGTTGGCTGAAAAACGAAAGACCTGCAACAATTGGTGGTCATTGTCGTAGGATAAAGCGACAGAAACATATTTTTCTTGAATGTCAGGAAAGCACACAAGCAAACAATAAAGATAACACCAAATACGATTGTACATTAAAAGGGAAATGCTTAACCTTCTCAGTGAATTCAATTATCCTTGTAAATTATATCAGATGACGACAGGGTACGTGTTTTGTTAGTGGACCAAAAGGAAGAAAATCAGAGGGAGCCACATCTGGGCTATGGAGTGAATGACCGAGTGCAGTCCCGCTTAATTTGACAGTTGTCTCCATTATTTTCGGACTTGAGTGAGGCTGTCCATTGTCGTCTTGGAGTGTATGTTTTGCTAGAATCTTGCGTTGATTTCGATGGTCATTCACACGTGATTCAAAGACGAAAATCGATATCATATTTCTTCGTTGCATTAGAAATCTCTACTACCATATTTGATATCATTATGAGCCATATCTATATGTGCCAGCCAAAAATAATAGTACAAACTTAACAATAACTCTGCACTATAGTGCACTATATATAGATTCCCGTACGTAGACAGGACGTCGTATGAGAAGTTATCTACCACGTGAGGTCGCATACTGGGAATCTAAGCTAGATGCAGGATTGCGCACGATTACACATCTCTTGAAGCATGTTCTCGATCGCTGACGCGAGAATATTATTGAGAAAACGGCCATCAATAACATCATCAAAGGGATACTGACGTAGGAAATAAGTTAAGGAAAGATTCCGTTTACACACCTTGGGGTGTGCTGGACGTATGGCGCTAGCCCCACATTGTAGAAACTAATAGACACTCTAGAGCAGGGGTGGCCAACCTTTTCAGCAGGCGGCCCAAATTTCGGAAATAATATTTCCTGCCGGGCCACGCACTTAATTTCTTTTTAATTGTTGTTATTAATTAAAGTAAATAAGCAAGCGTGCTACAACTTCGACCACATAGTCGCTTCCCGGTAGGTGAGATCGTGCTCAAACGCTTGCCTGGTTTAATGTAAAAAGAAAAAAATATATCATGTTAATTAATTTACCTTTCCCTTGTAGGTGAGTATTATTTTTAACGTCATTTAGGTGGCTAGTTATATCGACCAAAAATGCAAAGTCGCAAACCCACTCTTTGTCTTCAAACTCTGGGATACTTTTCGACTTGCCTTCTTTGCAAAGAATGACTGTATTTCGAGTTGCAAATCAAACAATCTTTTCAACAATTTGGCACGGATCAGCCATCTTACTTCTGCATAAAATGTAACGGCATGATAATCTGAGTCCAACGAATAGAAATTCTTTGAACGGACAGTGACTCAACTCGTTCGACTTCATGAGGATCACTATTTTGACGACTACTTTCACAACATGGTCCATTTTGAGGGGCTTCGAAAATAAATTCTCCTGATGAATAATGCAATGAAAATTTAGCATTGAAGTGTTACCTACTTTGGAGGCCTAATTTTCAATCAATTTTACTAAACCTTCGGGTTTCCCAACCATTGCTGGGGCACCATCCGTTGTTAAGCCCGATACGTTGTTAAGTTGTAACAAAAAGAAATTCAATGTCGATGTAACTACTTCTAACAAATCTCGTAACTTAGTAGTGTCCTTAGGTGGATACAGCGCCGCTAATTCTTCTGTCTTTTTACAATGGATGCCAACTATTATGCTATTATCAGACAGACTGTGGGATCAACACCTTGTGCCACATTTATTGAAAGACAGAAGATCAAGTGGTTTGGCCATGTTGTTAGAATGCAACACCAGCAACTACCATCACTGGCCTTACATCAAAGATCATCTGCGACGAGACCAAGAGGATGTCCAAGAAGAAAATGGATTGACGACATCAAAGACATTGTACAGCCACACGGAATGACACTATCCAGTGCCGCCCACCAGGCTCTGGAACGCAAATTATTCCTCCCCACGACGTTTGATGGCAGAAGTGGAAGAAGATGATGATGATCAACACCCACGATAAAAATTGCCAGTTGTGCAGTATCTGCCATATCTGTGCTCTTATCCACTGCTAGAGCATAAATATAAACTCATATGCTCTACTTTTCAAATTATCTTCAATGTATTTTCCAATGTCGTCCACACGCCTAGTAATAGCCTGACGAGACAGACTTATTTGCTTAGAAATCCTTCTTCTTTTATAGACACAGATTTTCAACGACGCTCTCCAAACATCCCTTAACCATTAGACCATCTGAATATTGCTTCGTTTTTTTTTTTTAAAATACCACATAACTAGCTTTTAGCATCATGACTCTGAACCGGCTCTAGTAATTATCCTTTGTTGTGCAGAAATATTTTTTTGTAAAGTCATTTACTTAGTCTTGTCGAAATTGCCCTTTGTACTTATAAAACGTATTTACATGTTTAATCTCGTAGTGCTGTTTGATGTTATTCTCTTTCAACACAGAAACAGGTTCGTTGGATAACAAGCATATGAGTTTTGTTTTAATTTCCACGAACAAATAGTTTATAGTCCACCTGTCTTGAATACTTCTTAATTTTATGTGGTTCTTCTCTTCTTTGGTCCAACGTCTTTACTAGCTGACGCCATGGTTACGTAATACCTCAAATACCCATAATGAATATTCCCACAACAAAAACCCACAACAAAATAATATTAATAATCTATATTAATCATACCTTTCTCGCTGATGTTCTCAGCCAATATCCAACCAATATTATGTCTTCCTTCAACAACATCAACTCAGAGAAATATCAGGAACAGAGAGTTTATATCTAATACCACAAGGTCTTTTCACAAACTAAGCCACCATGGTTCCTACAGTCTATGGTCCATAATATTCCCTTTACAAATGTTCATGTTTAAGTCACTGGAGTAGAACTAGCCAGGTTAATAAGTTCCCAAGGTGCACATATTCATTCTGCTAAATGTTCCGGATTTGGGAGTATCCAGTGAAACATTCCTCAAGCGGTGAAATATACCTGATAATAAATTTCCTCAGAAGTTATGAACATCCACAGGGCAGATTAACTTCAAGAGTTATAAATGGCCATAGTTCAGATAAAGTTTAGACGTTATAAATATCCACATGGCTGGTAAACTTCAAGAGTTATAAATATCCAAAGGGCATATAAATTTCAGGAGTTATACACATCCATAGGGCAGATAAACTTCAAGAGTCATAAATATCCATAATGATACCAGTCAAGGATGGAAATTATCCATACATGATAAACGACGGGCAGTAATAAGTTTCAGGGGGTGAAAAATATCCACGATAATGCCGTTCAGGTTTTAAAAATGGTCTCATAGATAAAGTTCAAGTTTGAAAAATGTCCAGGTGGAAACAATCCATGTTTTGTAAATGTTCATCTGGACAATGTTCATAACCCTTCTCCTGAATTTAACAACTAGCCATGAAGGGAGGACTCAGCTGGTGCATTTACTTAAGTAGTAGGTACATTGGTGTTGGCCAGGCCATCCTCTTATATACATTGATCATTCACTCAATAGACTTCTGTAATGTTGAGGTTGTCGTAAACTTGGAGAGCAAATAATATTAAGGAAATTCCGCTCTTACAGCAATATAAAGGCGAATCCTTTTCATCATATGCCAATTAATCAGCCACTCCAAATGAGAACTAAAGCATTTGTACTATGCCTCAGGTTCGGCCAAGGCACAGTCCACCATCCTGGAGTCCAAAGAACCGTACTGTATGCAATATAGAAAATACAGCTGGTCGCAAGAAAAGCATTTCACAGCCTCCTTACAGTTCTCAAAGTTAAAACCTTAAAAAATTCTCAATTCAATCCACACACTCGATTTCTTTTCATGTACCCATCCTAGGCGCACTTTTAGCTCGAAACATGACAGCTTGATGGGGATGGTGTATCGAAAAGGGCCGGGCTGGAAAAAGACATGTGGGGGGGGGGGGGAAGCAGTAGTGTTGCTATCTCCCGTCTTCTTGTCACCAACCAGATGGTCGTGTGGACGCAGTTTCCAACTCCTGTAAACTTCAAACGAAACGTAAGGCGGCTTAAGGTTGTGGTTAGAAAATTGGGCTTGGCTTCGAATTAATATTTTGACCTCTGAATACACAGTTTAATAGGGAATCCAAGTGTCGTTGATAGGCAGACAATATTTGAAATATGTCACAACGACTCATGATGTAATGTTCTTTTGGTGATATGCACAATAAAGTTAACATTTATGTTCATTTGACCTAGCTCCGCGGGCCGCAACATGACTCCCGACGGGCCACATGTGGCCCGCAGGCCTCGTGTTGGCCATCCCTGCTCTAGAGGGATATGGGAAATATCACGGCAGCTGCCATTAGCTCTCAATGTATTGCTTGTTACACATTTAGACAGAGTGGATATAGGAGATCAGGTCAATTAAACATAATTGTGGTCAATAGCTGAAGGATTGTACACGTTGACACATCTCTTGAAACATGTTCTCGATCACTGATGTTTGAATGAGGAATGGAGTATTTTAACTGGCTGCGATGATAATAGACAAGGAAAGTTTCAATGTGCTGGAAACACCAACACTCAGCGCTCACGTCCTCCCACCACAGCCTTCATTTATACTCCCATAAATTATGTTTCTTTTCTCCCTTGTTTCTTCCACAAAACATCATGTCTACGTATGTTCCTTGATACTATGCTTTACTATTATACAGATTTCAAAATTGTTACATATGAACCATTACAATAATCCAAACGAGTCGCAATATGTATAACACAATGTGGAAATCGGGTAGAAGACATGATAGCAGAGTTGACTAGTGACAATGACTACACATTATATCAAATCTGTACTTTGTGCTTTAGTTTACTGCATCTGCCTTTCTCCATCAATATGCTGCAGGGATGGTAGTCAGTGCCATAGTGTCTCAGGATCATCATCATGATCAGGTGCCATGCCGATAAACATGGGCGGTCACGTGTTGCCATTGTATAAGATCAACAGAGTCATGAATCATCGCTGTTGGCACGGACATGGCAATGTGGCCAAGCCATATAGATATGTAGCACTTCAACAATCTTTTTCTCCTTGCACTTGACATCTTTCTATTATTTAGTATGTTTTCCGTCTTGCAAAAGAATTCTCTTTTCACTGTGATGTTATTTTTGTTCTAATCGCTTCAATGTACATCTCATAAGATATTTTAAAAAATCCGAGATAGTTGAACCTTTTCTTATGTTTAAGAATGTTACTATTTGTAAGTATATTATATTTTGTGAAATTTCTTTCTTCTTAGAAACGAACATAAACTATGCTTTCTTAAAATTGAATTCTAACCCTAGTTGTTGACTGCGCACAATAACAGCATCTACTAAATGTTGCAGATTGTGTTCATTGTCTGCTGTCAATACAATATTAGCTGCATATCTAAATTATGAGATGCCTTCAAGAGATTGGAACAAGAATTGCCATTGCGAGATGAAAAACATGCTGACCAATAAAGAGTTATCAATTGAAACGAGAAAAAGAGTGTTGAAGTGCTGCATAGAACTTATGTTATACTTTTGTGTGCATGTGAGGAGTGGACAATGAGCAGTCAAGCTGAAAGACACATGATGGCTTGACCACATGGCATGGTCGAGACAGGAACACGGAGCTGATCCACGACTCTGCTAATCGAGTGAGATGGCAGAACATGACCGCCCATGCTTGTCGGCATGGCACATGATGGATGGATCTAAATTATCTAATGTTGTCCCCCAACAGCAATTCTTCTCTTAAACTTCTACATTTCTAATGATATTGTCTACTTCCTCCATTGTTTCCCCCACATATCTTTTGTGTGGTTCGTATATCCTTTACAGGACATCGCTGTCAACATTAGCATCTTTCAGCTGATTGTTGATTTCTTGGCAAGATTACGTTTAGTAGTTTGCCACTGCTAACTGAGAGACCGGCTCACATACCCCGTAACTTACCAACGCGGCGAGAACCGCTACCAATTTTCGCGCAGGTTACTTTACTTACGAGAATATACGGGATGACGAAGAAAGAGGTTAACACCTGGGTCAGGGAGAACGGTCCCCTACTGATTACCTGCCCAAAAAATGTGGGTTGTCTGCTTCTGATGGGAGTAAACAGTTCTCTTTGTGAGGAGACCTCTTTCAGGATACTTTCGTCACTCTGTATAAAAGTCCAATGCAGCTTTAACACAAGCCTCATGTGTCGGCTAGTTAGTCCATGATGCACTTTAGTATGTCATGACTAGTACTACATTTCTTGTAATAACAGTTGTCTTCACATCGACTGGTAAAGATACATTAGAGAGAATACTCTTCATCATGTGAAATGCTACTACAATGTGGTTATTTTACACCTAGCTAAATTAATGGATCCTCCATCAGATGTATGTAACCACCACAATATGTGTATACATTGACTTGTTTCATATTGTTTCCATTCACTTTGATGTTACATTTGATGTTACATGCGTCCCTTTCTAAGTAATATTACTGTGTGTACTTGTTTGTGTTGTTTAGACTAATTCGTCTCCAAATTAGTGTATTCTGAAATCACGTGAACAGGTGTTGGATGGAATAGGGTAGAACACCTCATTATAGAAACAATGGCTTTGATCATCAAATGTATGTGACTATAAAGAAGGAAAATAATGGCAATCTACCTTATTTTCAGATGGCTTAGAACATCATGTCTGAAGAAACATTGTGTCGAGCATGAACGTCGTCAAAAACAGTTCATAACATGTCATCAAGGGATACAAATATAATTGCGATTCAGCAGTAAGGGAGATAAGGCAACGTATCATAAATTTAAAAAAATGTGCTGGCGTTTTGATTGAGAGGACTGTTTTAATATTACGAATGGATGACAATTTTTATGACATACTTTAATTTTATGGGCAATGAAACTAACGTAAATGTAGATTGTGATTTTTACTTAGATCTGTAAATAGGTATTTTCACTTTATAAACGAAATATGACAACATGATTTATTCAATTAGCCAGCGATTTTTCATGACGTCTATTGTACGTTTACTTTAGAGTTGATGACAAATTAATTTAGTATTTGGCTGGCACAAATGATTGTGCCTTGCAATAATAACGAATAATAACGTACATTGTGCTATATCAATTTCACCAGACCCACGGTTACACTGTATGGTCAAACCTTCCACGTCAAAGAGTAAGTCACAGTTTACACTGGGATCACCAAACCACATTCCACTAACACTGACAGACGGTCGTTGATAGATCACAATGGGCAGAAAGGCACAGACTGAGACTATGAGGCCCTTACAAATAAAATGAATAGCGTAGATGGCCACAGACGTGTACCTCTTTATTGTTGGCCGTTTACCTGCCATGGGGGTATAGGTCTTCAACTAACCACAAGCCGTTCTAGCCGTAGATATCCCCTGCAGCTCCGTCCACACCCTCCCCATATGATTCATGTCTGTTTATAATTCTCTTCTCCTTGTGCCTTGAGTTTCTAGGTCTCTATCTCATTTCTCCTGTGTATGCCTAACAACTGATGTACTAGTCCACCAAGGCGTGTCTGTCAGTGTTAGTGGTCAGTGATTCGTGTTTGTTAATTTGGATGACCGCCTCTGCGCCCTGTCCAGATCAAATGTAGATACATCTACATTTTGATATTTTTTAAACCGCTCGCGGAATCTCAGGTTCCACGTCCATGTGTCATTTGGATGACCGCCTTTGCTGGTTGCCCTGACAAGATCAATTGCAGATATTACAATGTGATTTTTTTTTTAAGGCCTCTTAGTCCCACTATGTGTTATTCAGCCCATTTTTAGGTCTGCTTTGTGGTTTTGTCTCGGCCATGCCACGTTACAGTGCCATCCAGATATTTTATTTTATGCCTTCCACTTTATCTTTGCCCTTCAAACTTCTCAGTTGTAACCAAGTTCTGTAGATTATTTCTTCTCGTGGAGTGTCAACAATTCTGGACTGCCAAAGTCTAAATGTTCTAATTAGTTTACGGTTTATATTTGTTTCTAATAGAACTTGTTCATTTGTTGTCTGTCTTCATATGTCATTATTTGTCTGTTCCTCAGAATCCAGACTGCCTCTACCATTAGAGGTTTTTCAGTTTCTCTACGCATTGTTCACTTTTCACAGCCATACCCAAGCAAATTTTCTATACAGCACTTCAACAATCTTGTTCTTGTTGCAGTTGCTATATTTCTATTGGTCAGTACAGCTTCGCTCCTGCAAAATGCTACCTTTGTCATTGCATTCTTGTTGTGATCTCTTCACGGCACATCCCATAAGACACCTGTTCCGTTATAGCTGTACCGATTCACTTGTTTATGAATTTTACTATTTGCCAGTATATTACAATGTTGCATTTCTGTCTTCTTAGGAAGGAACATAATCTCTGTCTTCTTACAATGTAATTATAACCTTAGTTGTTTATAGTGCACAATAACCACATCTAAAACACCACTATTCTTCACAAATATAACAATAACTTCTGATTAACACCGTCAAAACACAATTATAACAGCATATTTTGAATCACATCATTTTCACACATAATTGAAAATGTCAAGAAAACATGAGGCAGATTGGTACTAATTATAATGAGAACCAATTTAAACACCAGTTTCTACTTAATTATTATTATTTAAATACACCTCAACTTATTTGTGATATGTAAAGCATATCCAGATGGGTGTATCAGACGCGGGACATCTTGCTTATGATCGAGAAGTTTTCCGTAAGGTTGTTATGGCTACTGAATGAATGAATGAATGAAAGCATTCTTAGGGGCACGATGGTGGCTCATTAGAGAAAGCATGATTCGATATGTTTCAGCTCTTCCTCGTGATTGTTCTGGGTTGCTGTGGTAGCCTGTGTTGCTGGGTCGCTGTGGGAGCCTGGGTTGCTGGGTCGATGTAAGAGCATGGGTTGCTGGGTCTATGTATCCCCGTCTAGAAAGGCATTCAAACACGTCACCACCGGTCTGACGGGCAAGCTGACCAATCACTTTGCTGACACGGCTTCCAGTCGCCACCTCACTATTATGGCAACACAGAATTTGCAGCTTTCATAAAATATTCAACCATGCTAGTGTACAAATGTGCAATTTATCAACTCTACAGAAGTTCTCGATCACTGAAGTTTCAATGAGGAATCGAGTATTTTCACTGGCTGCTATGATCATAGACGAGTAACGCTCCCACGTGTAACTAATCAGTTCAAAACACCAACAATCTACATTATAATAAATAAGAACATCTAGAATGGGACATATTTAACCAAGGGATACAAATCATACATTACGCTGCAAGGGAGACAAGAACAGTTATTATGGATGTGAACAACATTTCAGCATCTTAAATGAGTGATATATTTTGACACAAACCGTTTGTACTTATTTCCAAGCCGCATGTACAATTCTTGAAAGTGTGTAGTATTTTATATGGTTGCGGTTTATATAAGATTCGACAATAAAATATTTCATTTAAAGGTCAATACATAAAAACATATCGGTAAGTTTAGAATGTAATATATGTGAAGTCTAGCATCCTTTTAATTATAGGTGATGCTGAGATTAATTTCCAGTATGTTTGGCTGGCACATGCATGTGTGCCTTTAAATAATAACAACTAAGGTACAAACATTATTCATACTACACACTAGAAGTTGATCTAAATGTTAAGATAAATTTCCAGTATGTTTGGCTGGCACATACTAAAATCCATATGGAGAGATAGAGCTAACAAACGCTCGGAAACAGTAAAGCCCATGGCACATATTATAAGTCACTTCTGGTAATCCGTCAGCTAGAACTATGATGACTATAAATTCTACGTGGTAGAATTTTGAGTGATATATTTCTGATTCTAATTTAACTAACAATATATGACCCCCAACGTCTATATTAAGTTAAACAATAGGGACACTGATCTATAGGTGCTCCAAGTTTATGCGAAGGAAGTTAGTGTCACAACAGTGGATATTTCTAGTCATGATGTTGCCGTCAGATATGTTTGGTCTAATTTATGTGCATGAAATCAGTTCGAGGGGAATAAACTGGAATCATCATAGTTATACACTAGTCTAGACTAGTTAACATAGACGGGAGAACACTGAATATAGAAGATGTCCAGTTGTCCTGATATATCCGTGACTACAGCGTTTATATGATGTATACTAGTTGCATTGTATTCGAGTGGTTTAGTTGTCAAATATTATTTAATTTGAACAACGAAGGCACAAACGATAGAATGTACTATTTATTGTCTGGCATGTTTCTCTGTATCTAATTAGGTACAAACTGCAAATGCACACAGCATAAACTACAACGATTAGATAAATCCTTCAAGTTGAAATATACAAAAAAACATATTCACACAGTATTTTCAACTGATTAATTGATTCAAAAGACCAGCATGTCTTTCTGTTTGCTTCTACCGATTATTGACGATGGCCTTAGCGACCGTCTCGCCCACACACACACACATGCACACACACACACACATACACGCACACACACACACACACACACACATTCTCCAATTTTCTCAATATATTTATTCATCTCCATGCCCCCGTCATAATCACGGGAAGCAACGAACGGTCTCACACTGTAGTCTACCATACAGACCGTAATAGACGGGGTGGGGCAGACTTCACAATGTAGTAGACAGGCGTTATCTGCAAAATATAGCCAGTCATAATCATGTTCAAAGATTCAGAAAACAGCGCAACACACGGCAGCAGAAATAATGGTGGTCTAATTACAAGGCACACGTTCAAGAATATCATGTCGTTGAAAGTTGAAAGAGACCATAATGAAACTGACCAGTCTTCTCTTACGTATCCATGAGTGCAAGCATGCCTCAGCACCCCTCTCTATAATATATTGAAAGGAATTGTAGGTCGCTTACATTCTGCCTTCCGAAACTGCGCAATTTAAAGTTATGCAATGTTTAAAGATGCATCGAGGCATTGTTAGTAATGCTGATAATGACTTTCAGAAGTAAATGTATTCACAATTAAATAGCATAATGTGTGACTGTAAACAATGCCTTAGAAGAATATAGAATAGACCAGGTCACCAGACTGCTGGACACAATATATAATGCTGGAGATATACCTCCTGAATTATGCAATTCTATATTTATTGCAATCCCGAATAAATCATGAGCCTTGGCAATGTGGGTTCGTAGAAGGAACGGGTACAATAAATAATGTGTATATGCTGAGAACATTAATTGACCGTTCTTTAGAAGTAAATAAAAGCTTACATTGTTGCTTTATTAACTACACAGAGGCTTTCCTTGAAGTAAGACATGTAAACATGATGATGATGCTTGCACATTAAAAAAAGAAATAAAGGAAGATTTAAAAAAACAAAAACAAACAAACAAACTGGGAAAGACCTTAGATTTGTAAAGAAAAGATATAGTGGAAAAAACACGCAGACATAAAGAGTGATAATGAAGCCTATGTGTAATGTCTCTATAATGCTGTTCCCTATACGATAAACATGTTTTGAGAAACGTAGAAGGTATATGAGGAATCACCATTTGTGTGTGTGTATGTGGGGGGAAGGGGGATGTTACATCAATACCATAGATATGCGAATGATACAGTATTGATTGCAGAAAATGAGCAGATTCAGCAACACTTAATAGATGCGGTTATTGCACACATTGAATAATTATTGTTATAATTAACTTGAAAGAAGAAAACAAAGATTGTTGTAGTCATTAGGAAGAAGGAAATATTGCAATGCAATATACACGTAAATGAGAATATTCTTAAACAAGTGAATCGGAACAATTATCTCGGAACAACCATAACATTTAATTGGACATGCTGAAGAGATTAGTACAAAAATCGTCATGGCGAAGCTAGCCTTTTTCAAGATGGAAAACATACTGTCCAATAGAAAGATGTCATTTGCAACGAGAAAAAAAAGATTGTTGAGGTGCTACATAGAGCCTCTACTTGTGTATGGATTTGAAGTGTTGACAATGCGCAGGAAAGCTGAAAAATATCTGATGGCTGTGGGAATATGATTTCTGGGGGAAATGCAAACAATACCAAAGTTTGACTGAATCCTACAAGCAACACACGAACACCGTAAACTGATTAGGGAAATTAGACGTAGACTGTCAAATTTTACTGAACACATTATGAGAAGACAAATTAGAGAACTGGCAAGATTGAGGGGAAAAGAACAACAGAAAGGTAGAGAAGTAAATACCTATATAGCTTGGTCACATGGCATGGCCGAGACAAGACCACAGAACTGACCCACACTCTTGTGATCGTATGTGATGGGGAAACATGAAGCCCAGTTTCATCAGCATGGCATTTGATCGTGATAATTATCCTGAAACACCATAGCACTGGCCACCACAGCATGCAGCATACTGGTGGAGAAACACAAATGCATGAAAGACAAGAACACACAGACTTGAAATTATGCAGCGATTTTCACATCACCACTGGTATTCTTTGTGTCACCCATCTTTGTAATTGCGTTATAAATATTGCAGATCGTTTCGATCACAGTAATGTCATAAAAAGTCAAAAATGTCGCTTAAAAGTCGACAGGGTCAACTTCACTGCACCGGGTTTTATCCCGTATGGCTCGGTCTCTTTCCCCAGCGCGGAAAGCGTCGCACAAAGCACGAACTCCGTAGCTCTAGCGACGACCCACAGGAATCTCCGAAAAATTTAACTCGTGAATCGAAGGACGCGGCCCGGAATCGAACCCGCAACCTTCGGAGCCCGAGTTAAACGGCTTGACCACTTCGCCACGAAGACTCCTCACTTATAACTATAATGTAATGTACTGTAATGTAATTGTAATGTAATTGTAACTTGTGATGTACCTGTAATGTCTTACTGGTAACAACAAAAATGAAATCTGTATAATTTGAATTCATTACATAAAGGGGCATACATAGAACTGATGTTTTTATGCAACAAGGGAGATAAGAAAACTAATGTATTGAAGTATAAATGAAGGCAGTGTAATGCAAATAGATAGTTTGAAGACCGTATGTCATGATTTCAAAGGAAATGTATTGCGCTTATGAGCTATCACTACCAAAATAAATTTAAGCAATTGCAATATAATAGATTCCCATTATGTGATCTTACGTGGTAGATAATATCTCAAGGGCAGTGCAGTCTACTCACAGGATAGTACACCAAGTGCAATATCCGATATATTGCAGCGATGGAAATTATGGCTGAATCATATTTTTGGCTGGCACAAATGCATGTGCCTGATAATAATATCGTAGATATATTTAATGATACGAAGAAACAACTGATAGCTATGTACGTCTTTGATACACACGTTGATTACTGCAGCTGCGATGTTTACTTTCACTCTGCAGATACATTTCATCCTAACAAATACAAACCACCATTTAAGCTGTTTAGCGGCAACGACTCTCAGTCGGAAACAAATAAAATGTAACATCAACATTTAAGTTCTCCTTAATTTTCTTTCTGTGACATGAAGGGTGGAGTTGGTTTCCGATCTGACACTATAAATATCAAGCGATTTCTCTAGCTAGTCCAGGGATTATTGTTCAGAGGACTCCGAAGTGTATAGGATACCTATCTCCTATAAAGTAATCATTCTACTCCTTCTCAAGACAGGGACTAGACTCACACACACACACACGTTGAAAACATTACACAAAGATATTACAATACACATGTTCACATCTGCAATACATTGACCAACTAGAATCACTACACAGAATGTTCCACAAGATGGAGACACACGCAGCCGAACTGTCAGGTAGCATGATTGCAATGGTCATCATTTGATGTCCCTATGACTCTGCTCGTATTCTGGAGTCAGGCAACCTCTCATCAGAGCATGTCGAAGCTCCTCCTTCCAGTTGTGAGGATATATCAGTACACATCTCTATTACGTAGAGAGTCACAAATTAACACTTGAGACTCGGCCAAGACTTGGTCGCTTTGAGAAGTACTATACTTGGAGGACTTCGGGATGTCTAGTTGTATCCACTGAAGCAAATCAATACTGGGTGAAAAGGTCCTGGTGTCTGTCCAACAATTTTCACCTACAATGGAGCCAAAGCATAGTGGACGAAACATTCAGACAATGTCACTGAGCACACTGAACACCAAGGGTGGTGCTGCGAACGAACAGATATGCACGGTCCATTAGTGAAATATTTAAAGTTCATAATATTTATCTATCTCCCTCAGATACAAATCATCTTCATTGCCAATACCCATCAGGGTATTGAGTCCGCTTATATGTTAAGCTTCTTGACTCTGGCTGATACATACTGAGTAGCCATCGTGTTTGTGTGGGTAATTCACCGTATTGTAATAATATATTCATATAGATACATTGTCCTTTCTGTCCCGCTCATTTCTCTGAACCAAAATAATGACCGCCATCATTCTCTTGACCGACAAGGGCAGGTCAGCGTTTTAAGTCTTTGGACAGGTCATAACAGACATAACACGCACATGCACAGACTTTCTTTGAGCGACTCACCTTTATGCCCATGCCGGCAGTATGACCAAACTGCAGACTGTGTTCTGCAGGAATTCCCCCAGTACAGTCGACTGAAAAGGGACTACTGGCCTAGAGAGACGGCAATGCATACACAACTGTATGGGTTAAAACAAGGAGCTCGAGGCTGGCATTGCCGAATGGATAAGAACATGAGTTCTTAAACATCTGGAGTACTAATGCCGAGGTAACGGGTTCAAGCCCTACATCGGATGGTTGGATTTAAATGTTGACATCTCGTCCTTGACATGAGGACGTAAATTACAAGTACCTCTGAAGTCTGAGTGGTTTCGGCTAATGGCGAGAGACACTGGTAATAGGAAAAGCTAATCAACACGCAAAATTCATCCCACTGCTACTAAGAATGGTGTGTATGGACTTGATTTCAAAATGAGCGAACACAAAATAGAAAGGAGCTTCAAAACCACTAACTACACTACAAGAACTCGTCCGTCGGTGTAAGCAAACAGAACGAATGCTAGAAGAAGAACCAAACATAAAATAGCACATTCTAACGTTAATTCAATACTTCTACATGTATCAGCAACATGGAGAAGGGATACAACGATGACATTAAATTACAAACATTCATTAATGTGTTCTTGTGGAAAATAATAGCGACTAGATGTATATGGCAGAGGCAATCAAAAACCACTGTACACAGAGAAAGGACTGGCACTGGGTAGGACATGCATAAATATATGCAGACAGACAGCATAAAATAAATGTTTTGCATATCCTTTACAGGACATTGCTGTCAAAATCAGCATCTTTCAGCTGATTTTTGATTTCTTGGAAAGATTACGCTCAGTAGTTTGCCATTGCTTCCTGAGCGGCCGGCTCACATACCCTGTAATTTACCGACGTGATTCGAACCACTGCTGATTCTCACCGTCGTCATGTTACTTACGAGAGTATACGAGATTACGGAGAAAAGTCTCGAACCTCTAGGCTAGGAAGCCGGCTTGAATAGTATTAATAGTAACTAATTTGTCTAGAATATTCACGGAAAAAAAATAGAGGAAGACATAAAACACAAACAGAAGAGAAGTATGAACATACATTAATAATATAGTGACGTGGACGGAGCTGCATGGGGCTCTTAATGCTAGAGTGTCTGGAGGTCAGTTAGTTGAATACGTTTACCTCTAATGGCAAATACAAGCAAAAGCATAACCACTTAAACGTCTGTGAGCAGATGTATTATTACTACTTGGCACATTAATTTATGCAAGTCAAAAAAGTCCGAATTAAACCTGCAATTGTCGTTAGTAATTAAACGTGCTATAGACTTAACATATTTCCGTCTCATTTAATAAACCGTATGGTAAGATATTATCTCTCCAGTGAAATAACCTATGCACCGATCTAAGTAAATAACCATAATCTGCATACGCATTCGTTGCACTATCCTCAGAAATATGTGACATATGTGTCACAAATATGTGTGTTTGGCTGGCACAATGTGCATGTGCATTATAATCACATCAAATATGGTGGTAGAGATGATTACTGGCCCGAAGAAACAGATGCTATTGATGCCCGTCTTTGATACATGAGTGAATTATGGCAGTCGCTTATGTTTGCCTTAACGCTACAATTATGTTTCACCCTAGCCGTGAGTAATGCAACTGTGCGAGATTCGGTGGCGGATCGCGTTGGTTACTTGTGGGGGTATGTGAGCCTGTCGCTCAAAGAGCATTGGGAAACTACTGAGTGTAATCTTGCCTAGTACATCAACAGCATCTGGAAAACGCTGATGTTGATTGCAACTTCATGTGAGTGATATATAACAACAACAACAACAACAACAACAACAAAAGCAAAGACAAGC
>CAWUFQ010000213.1:32500-65000 GCA_963921405.1 Cepaea hortensis | reverse complement strand
CTAATAATTAAGATGCAAAGACTTAGGAAGAAAATACAAAACGAAGTAGGAGAAGAACAATGTCAACTTGTAGAAGGCAATGGTATAGTAAATTTTGTGTATATGCTGAAAACATTCATTGAACGCCGTATAGACGTAAACAAAAGACTTACTTCAGTTGCTTTATTGACTACATAAAGCCTTTCGATAAAGGAAGACATGCCTCATGATTGAGATGCTTGCAGATCTGCATATTGATGGTAAAGACATTAGACTAATAAAAAAAAAACACTGCCATAAAGATTGCTAATGCAGTAGGTCAATGTCAGTCTGTAAAGAGAGGCGTGAGACAGGGATGTGTATTGTCTCCAGATCATCTTTTACATGTACAATGAAAGTATTTTCAGAAATGTTGACGATTTGAAATTAATCATCTTTGTGGGAACATAACATCAATAACATTAGATCTGCAGATGCTACAGTATTGATTGCAGACAATGAGCAAGATCTGCAACACTTAGTAAATGCGATGGTTGCACATTGTAAACAACTTGGGGTAGAATTAAATTGTAAGTAGACACGGCTCATGGTCGTCATTAAGAAGAAGGAAATGCTGTCACGAAAAACACCGTGATTAACCAGTTGATGATAATACAGGCAATCTGATTAAACGGGATGTTTTCACAGCCACAACTATTTTAACTAACAGAAAAAACGAATGGGATGTCAAAAATCCCAGGACGGTCAAAAGTAACAGCTGCAGATGTTTACTGGGAAGGTAGTAAGTGAGATGAATCAATACGCCGCCCTTGACAGTTTAAAAACAGGTCGGATTCAAGTGGAAGTGCACGGCTCGGGAGAAAACCGTCCGTCTGTCATTTAGAATTGCCCGACATCAAACGTAATGGCGGTTTTGCTTGTCACAACATGACAGAAAGTTGTGGGTTTGTTATTGGAATTATTGGGACACCAGCAGGACATCAACAACGTCACGTGAACAATTCAAGGCTGTTTGAAAAACCATGATTGGGGGAAACAGTGTAACTCAAACAGTTGATTTAGGCTGACATGCTTTGGCACTGCAGTTCTGAGTGGATATATGTCTACCGTGTGCGAATTAAGTTAATTTAATTTTACACGTTCCTGTCATGGCAAATGTAGATGTGATTTGATCGAACTGCGGTGTTGCCTAAGGTAGTCATATTGTATAATTAGTCCTAATTAATTTAGGCAGTAGTATGGTTGAAACTAGCTAGAGTAGTGAAGTGATACTTGGCTCTGTTAGGGAAAATAGAGTAGTGAAGTGTTGATAAGCTCTACTAGTTGAGAATTGAGTAAGGGGGGGGATCTTTCAGTGGTTTGGCCACTGAAGTTTTGCACTCTGTTTATGGGTCTTTCCTTGTCATAGCCTGATTCGGACGTAGGTGAGGAGCTAATATGCTCTATGACAGAGTTTAGTTAGCTGAAAAATAACAGAGCAAGGCAATAGGCTTACACTCAGCCGGTAGGATCAGTGACTAGTGCTATCACCAGATGTGTTGTTTCTTTAACAGGTTCCCTGCCAGTTACGAGGAAGTTCAACACTGGTTTTGAAGAAGTGCAACTCCAATTGGAAGAACACCAGTTGGACAATAAAATGCTTTCTTACGGAAAACGAATAACACCCGAGAAGAAAGATGGTATTATGTTTACGCTGGACTCATAATCAGGAGGGTTCACCATAACATGGCTCAGAAGAGCCAACCAATATAACGACTACTGCGTGTTAAGGTTCACCTAGGATGATTGTTGATATGTCTGTCACCAACTGGCTTGAGGTACCTCCCGGTTGGGCAACCACTCAGCCAAAATCATTTTCTTCTGCTGGTGTTAAGTTCTGGATGCAGTTTAAGATCCCCTAACTCTGTCAGAAGGAACTAATTGCTACCCCAGATCCCAGAGAGAAAACGTGGAACAAATGTCTGTTATGCTGATTTAAGACACTGTCCCTGATACTCAAGAAAACAGCCAAGAAGTGGCTCGTTGAAGAGAGAATATATCTATATAGATTTGGCTGTACTTGGTATCACCAGAAGTGAGAAAGGAGGGGTTAAGCTATGTAACGTAATCTGGTTACTTATGACTGCATAGGCAAGGTCCCTCCCTGACATAACTTCCTACTTCTGGGCAATATGTGTGAACCCCCACTAAATGTTCTCCAAATGTGTGTACATATTTAAACTACACAAACATTTATCAACATTTAGAATGTATACAGACAACTGAGTTTAAAATACAACAACTGTGTTTATTATTGCTATTGATGATCATATGATGATGATGATGATGATTATATTATGGTATACGTAACTTAAGAGGTCACATAGGTCATGCTTCCCCCAGTGAGACGCAGTTCACTGTCAGATTGAAGGAGTCCAAATTGGTCCCTCACAAAGCTAAGTCACTTCCTGATATGGGTTGTTGACTGTCCATTGCTCCTAAGAGATCTGGAATGAAACAAACGGAGATGGGTAGTATCTACGTCTACACATCTCAAACACATATGTCTATACATTCATGTAAACATACATTCAAGTCATAATATATGATGGTATGATGATATCTATGATGGCATGTTACATAAACATATATCAGTTCTAAATAAATAAATATATATATGTATATATTCATAAAACTATTTAGAACATCTATAGCTTCAAACATACATATTCACATACATTTATGTAATGCAGTGTTTCCCATATAATTTCACCTCACTTTCTCCCTTTCTGATTCATTCATTCCGTCTTGTCGGAAGGACTGGTCGCACAGTACCTGTCGAACATTAAATGCCATCCCTGAATCTGTCTGGGATATTGAAAGTCCTAAGTCATGTCTGTCCTCATGCAGACATCATGCAGACAAGGTGAACTAGTGCCATTCCTCAAACCAAGTGGTTTCACCATAATCTTGGTAGGCACTCAAAGTGTTGGTCCAAATAATCAATGTTAATTGGACGCTATCAAGAGACTGGTAGCTCTCAGGAATTTCTCCTAAGTAGTCAGTCTCCTCAATGTTTAACATCATACAGGATGAATCTAAATGTATCTCCTGTACATGAATAAGCCACACGCTCATGTAGCTTGGATAATGGATTTCTCCAAATTATCACATACAACAAATCAGACAACCAAGTGGTGAATGAAAGAAGAAGATAAAGTTCACAGTGTAATAGTAAATTTAGAAACTGGAACATTAAGTGCAAAGAAAATCCACGAGTGTAAAGTTTGGGAGAATATGTAGAAACAGGAAACTACACAAGCCTTCAGACTAGCAGACAAACTAATCAGAGTAATGGTATTACCTGGGTTATAGCTAGGAAATCCTGTCATACGACTTCGTACAGAAGTCCAACAGAACGAAATGTTAATATTTCTCCGGTAGGTATCCTAAGAATGCTATTGTAAATTTGCGTCTGAAGTCTTGCTGGCCATGCATGTAGTTTTATTCTCTTCAGCCCTGGCTAGTTTTCACGTTGGCTAATTAATATCTCCCCTATTAATTAACTCCACCTATATTTCCATGTACGATGACGGGATGGATTAAGTCCTAAACTCTTCTCACCCCTCCTCCTTTCCTGTGAAGGGTAGTTTCATCTGTCAATCAAATTTACCGATGCCCTGCCACATTCCTGAAACAATGAAACATGCTTTGGCGGCGATGCAGTTGCGTCATTACATTCCAATCTGCTGGTAACACCCGCCTTCCTGGGTTGCTGGCAAAATGTGTCAGCCATGTGTTCCTACTTTGCCGCCCGTATTGCAGTGAGGTGTTAAGCATCTGGTCCTAATTGCTCCTTTGGGGTGGCAACTACAGACGTTGTCCCGTCTCCCCAATGTCTGGACTTTTACCGCATGTGTTATTTCAGACGGGTCTGGCTGACCCTCTTATCTCCCATTCTGCCGTGGCTGGTTTACAAGTTAGGTCATGTTAACCGTAAGGTGTTAGGTGTCAGTCCCTATTTTAACCACAGGATTGTAAACTAACACGTCAATCTCAACTGACTGGCTCCGCGATGTATCAACTGAAAACAGTGAGTTTTCAACCTTTGATAAGCCCCCCCCCCCCCCCCCCCACCCGGCCGACTGGTGCCGTGGTGTCTGAGTTTTACGTTTGTTCTGGACATCAAAGCTTTCTCAGACCTAGCATTACAGAAATGATGGGGCGTGCGTGGTCAAAATGTAATTTTCTCTTGTTTTCAATCTCTGTTAGTTTTTCCTTATGTCTTGGTTGGGGACTAGATTATTTTCTGGTGGACAATTATTCTTTTACATAGAGAATGATAGAATAATTCTTGTGGGCTCTTTAATTCCTTTCAAACTTGTGTCATTCGGATGCTGCCGGGGCTGTCCCGTCACAATGTCACACATCATACAAACTTTGTTAAAGGAACGAGAACATTAAAATGTAAGTCACATGGTGTGATAGATTCCAGTGAAATATTACAAAAGACATCATACTTGAGACTTTATAGACACTAGTTAGGATCAAGTATATTAACAATAACAGTGATACCTAAGTACACACAACAAAGGATTCGTATAGTTTTTAGGAACGATAGGAACTTATAATGTGTTGTGTGCAACGGGTCCATGATCAGCTGTAATTACAAACAGTATCTATTTCGGATGATCAGGAAGATGGATTACCAGGTAGCTACAGATGACAGTCGGTGTCCGGCAGGAGGGATACAGCACTGGGTGAGATGGACTTGTTCTGACTTAACGTGCTGTGGTGTGTCCTTGCAAGGATGAACTGACTATGCTATTATCTGAGGGTCCGATCCTACACACATTATAGAACACATCACACATTTTCTTCGCATACACGTCTCATATACATCACACTTTTCTTTTAATAAATTAATCTTTATTAATTTTTAGAAGCAAGGGTTGTTGAATATGTTGCGTGGGGAAGAATGAGAGGGGGCATAGTACGACAGTGATAGAGTGATTAAAAGGTGTCCATAAACTGAAGGAGTGTGTTGGACGGAAGCTGGTGGATTCTCCAGGATAGTGATAGGGAAAAAAAATTATAATGTGGGTGTTGACTCCCCTCACTCCAGGGACGACACTTTAAAGGAAGACACGACAAATGCCACAATGGAATATACAAGTAAATTGGTTTATTCTTGAACAAGTGAATCTGTGCAATTATCTCGGAACAGTCATAACAATTGAAGGGAGATTCCTTGAAGATGTTAGAACAAACATCGCAATGGCGAAGGCAACCTTTTGCAAGATGGAAGAAAAACAATCGTAATAATCATTAACAATATGTCATGTGCAACGAGAAAAAGAATGCTGATGTGCAACATAGTACTTGTCCTTTTGTATGGATGTGAATCGTGGACAATGAGCAGACAAGCTGAACAACATCTGATGGCTGAGGAAATGCGGTTTCTGAGAAAAATGCAAAGAATACCATGGGCATACAGAAAAATCAATGACTAAGTCCTACAAGAAACAAACGAAAATCGTAAACTGATTAGAGAAATTAGACATAGACAGTCAACATTTTTGGACACGTTACGAGAAGAAATTAATGGGAGATCTTGGTGACAACCGGCAAGATCGAGGGAAAGAGAACAAGGGGAGGGCAGAGAAATAAATACCTGGATGGCTTGGCCACATTGTATGGTTGAGACAAGAACACTGAGCTGATCCACGACTCTGGTGATCGAGTGTGATGGCAAAATTGTTGACATGCAACATCACCTTTCCAACATTAACTGTTTTACTGTCTTATATGTTCGGCATCACATGTTGTCATACAACAATTTACAGACATACGCGATATAATTGCCTGATTTCTCAGTTTAATTCATCATCTTCATGTGCCATGCCGATAAGCTTGGGCGTGACCGCCCAAGCTTATCGGCATGGCACATGAAGATGATGAATTAAACTGAGAAATCAGGCAATTATATCGCGTATGTCTGTAAATTGTTGTATGACAACATGTGATGCCGAACATATAAGACAGTAAAACAGTTAATGTTGGAAAGGTGATGTTGCATGTCAACAATTGAAAGCTATCGCCTGGGTACTAGAACTCACCATACCGGAAACATTTGTTTTCTACATATCTTATTTACAGGACATTGCAGTCAACCCAGCATACACGTTTTTACGTTAAGTAGTTTTCCATTGCTTTCTGAACGAGCGGCTCACATAGTTTTCCGAAATAAACCAACGCGACTCGATCCGCTGCTATGTTTCGTATGTGGTTATATGGGATTACGAACAGCGTCCTCAACTCCTTCGCTAGGGAGACTGGCTAAATTTAATTGCATGTCCTTCACAGGATGTAGCAATCAACTTCAGCATTTTGGCTTTTCGTGATTCCTGGCCAAATTTTACGTCCTGTAGCTTGTCATTGGTTTCCGAACGACCGGCACCTATACCTTTTTTCGAAAAAAAAAACCAGCACCGCTGTGTTTCGAACCTGGGTATACGGGATTACGAATCGCGTGCCTGACCCCTTCGTCGTGGAGACGGTGCCAGAAACATGCTATACGCAAATAGCATGGTTAGGCATGATTTCGTTTGGTTCCAGTTTGCGATCTAGGCCATTCTTCACTGTGCACGTACAGCATCGTCAGAACGCTAGTCTCCTCACATAGATCAGACAATGTGATCCTCAGTACAGCGCTCGTATATCATCATAATAACTATGCTCTTCTAGTATTAATCAGACAATGTGTTCTTCAGTACAGCGTTCGTATATCATCATAATAACTCGATTCTTCTAATATTGATCAGACAATGTGATCTTCAGTACAGCGTTCGTATATCATCATAATAACTCGATTCTTCTAATATTGATCAGACAATGTGATCTTCAGTACAGCGCTCGTATATCATCATAATAACTCGATTCTTCTAATATTGATCAGACAATGTGATCCTCAGTACAGCTCTCGTATATCATCATAATAACTCTATTCTTCTAATATTGACCAGATAATGTGATCCTCAGTACAGCGCGCGTAATCTGTAGCATCCGCAGTCCGAGAACACGCATTGCCAACTCTTACTAATTGGGCCAAGTATCTGGGAAGCCGATACATTATCCACGACTGTCTTTATGCCAATAGGTAATTTCTCTCATTGACTTATAAACAACTCGTTACACTTTGAACAATGTGACGAATGATTAAGCGACTCCAAATGAAAAACGATACTCACTCTTTTATTTCAAGCCGAGCGGAACAAATAACAGCGAACAGTTATCGGGTGATATTAAACTGCCCCCGAGATGTAGGAGCGGCGTTTAATTAGTAAATGTTTCACACGAAACTCCCTGCCTTGCCCCAACGTCCTCTTTGAGGTGCAAACTTGCCATTTCACAGTTCAGATTTGTAGCGCGTCTAGGGTTTTCGAGTCCTGTCTTAGGTATCCATTTGCCAATCGATCTTTCCTCCTGAATTCTATTCGCCTAAGCTCGGAATCAGTCGCATACAGCGCTTCACACACGGCTCTCTGGAAGACACCTCCTCTCCTTTCGAATCACGCACACAGAAAGTCCTTTGTTGTTCTGTGACGCTATATTCGTTTCTAATGGTATCTTCCTTTCCTATTTGTCCATTTGTGTGCAGAACTGGGAAAATCCCATTCATGACTTTTGTGGAGTGTACCGTCATATGGCATAATGCCCCCTCCTAGATAAAAAAAAATGTTTTCATGTTTTTTTTCTATGGATATATGTAGTACTTTGCAAATATATGCATTACCCTTTAACAACGAAACCTGGAAAATTCCTAGTCTCCCCATTTATCTACTCTCAAAAAAAAAATAATACTGTCATATGACGGGCACGCCCACCTGTCTAATACCCCATTAGACGTCGTGTGGCTGATCATGGTAGATCATACCAACTAATAACCAGATTAGTCCCTACCTTGTCTTAATAGACAAGTGTGTCATCACTCTTGGTAATACCATAAGTTTTGGACGAGAGTACTAATGGGTTTCCCAGTATTCCATGTTGGTCGTTGTTGTTGTTCCTCTATATATTCCAGTATATTTATATATTGGTAGGGTAACCGTAACTATCCATGTCTTGCGAGACTTTATGGAGCCATTTGCTATGTACGACTGTCCAATACTTGTGTGTATATCTTTAAACCATCAGCCGATTCCGTAGATGTTAATGGATCGATTGACAAAATAGTTCGCTCTCCCAAAATTAATTCAGCTAAAACCCACTCACTACATCACAATGAACAATTGAATAATAATACTGACTTATCTACTTAACTTATTAATATAACAAATTAACTCAAACTAATTAACTAAGTAATTCTAATTAACTAAGTAATTGCTCAATTGGAATTAACCAATAAAATTACACAACACAATCTACAAATACTTGACCGCAGTTTTCCACGTAAAATAATGACGGTCAAACATGCTTCCAATGTGCAGGACATATTATTGGACCATTGCATCCGTGTATATGTCTCTGTCAATAAATGTAAATTAACCACACATGTATCTATTTGATTATACTATGTATTACTAACAGTATTAGTTTAAAGTCACCGATTGTATCAACATTGTCTATTAATTAGGTGCTATTTGATTGACTTTTTTTAAAAAATTTCCTAACAATTTATGAACAGAACAGATACAATAAACTATAACTGAATAAATTATAATATATATTAGTCTTACTATATACTACAATCGACTTAGAATGTCTGCAAGATTATTATCCTTTCCAGGAATGTGACAGATATCGAATTCATAATCTTGTAATAGTAAAGACCATCTATGAATTCTAGAGTTCTTAGGATGACCAGATTTGAAAATCTGTAGAGGTTTGTTATCAGAAAAAACAAGAAATTTCTTAGCAAGTAAATATCTGGAAAATTTCTCAATACTTTCAATTAATGCTAATGCTTCAAGTTCAGTGATAGCATAATTCCTCTGTGTCTCTGATAACTTTTTACTGAAGTAAAGAATTGGATGTAACTTTCCTTCATATAATTGAAGTAATACACCTGAAATAGCGTGTAAACTAGCATCCGTTTGAAATACAAAATCTTTTGAGACATCAGGCAATTTCAGAATAGGATAGACACTGAACAACGTTTTTATCTGTTGTAATAGTTTATCATGGTCATCTGTCCAAACTATTTTTGTAGGCTGACCTTTCTTTAATAGTTCAGAAAATGTTGCTGTCATATCAGCAAAATTAGGAATGAACTTTTGATAATAATTAATCAGCCCTAGTATACTCCTTAATTCTTTTTTTGATGTTGGAGGTTTGATATTCAGAATTTTAGTAAGTACCATTGGATCAGTTTTCCTGAATCCGTTAGAAATTCTATGACCAAGGAATTGTATCTCAGTAAAACCTATTTCAATTTTACTTGGTTTAGCTTTCAACCCGTGTTGTTGTATTTTCTGAAATACCTGTTTCAGAATTTTAACATGTGTGTCAATATCTGAAGTATGCACACAGATGTCATCCATATAAGACGCTACATTGGAAATTCCATGTAGTAGTCTTCTCATCATACGCATAAATGTGCTTGGTGCATTTTGTAGCCCAAATGGAAGATATGCCCATTCATATAGACCCAATGGTGTACTGAAAGCTGTAATATGCATTGATTCTTCATCCATGGGAATTTGCCAATATCCCTTGATGAGATCAATTTTCGAAAAGAGTTTCGAGTTTGCCATGCCCTCGATTAACTCATCAATGTTTGGCATTGGTTCTGCGTCTAATAGTGTTAATGCATTTACTTTTATATAATCCACGCATAAACGTAATGAACCATCTTTCATTTTCACAATTACTACCGGAGAACAGTAGTTTGAGATAGATTTTCTTATAATTCCCGTTTTATCCAGTTCTGAAATCTCTGCAGTAATTTTCTCTAGATAATGTAATGGGATGGGATAAGGTTTCACTTTAACTGGGACATTCGAGAGTAAAGTTATCTTATGTTTGATAAGAGATGTTTGTCCCGGTGTGTCGGAAAATATTGTACTAAACTCTTTTATTGCTGCAATAAGTTTATCTTTGTCTTGGATCGATAGATCCTGACATATTTGTATAGATTGCCAACTACTCTCACCATTAACTATCGGTGTTGGAATCTGTTGTTTGATAGCATCTTCTTGCTGTTCGTTAATAACCCAACAAGCTGCTGCTATTCTATGTGGAATTTGTTTCGTTACCTGTGATGTGTTGTTATCACGTGGGATATATGGTTTTAACATATTTATGTGAAATATTTTATGTTTCCCATTTACATCTATCCTATAATCTACATCACTAATTTTCTTGATCACTTTAAATGGACCTTGCCATGAAGTAACCAAACAGTCTCTAGGATCAGGTAATAATAACCAAACCTCTTCTTCTTCTTTCAAGACTATTGTCTTGGCATTCCTATTATCATACTGTCTGTACTTTTCTCCAGCTTTACTTAGTGCAGATTTTGCGATCTGGCAAGCTGTAATGATTTTGTCTCTCAACTGTGTCACCATTTCGTATGCTTCTCTTTTAGGATAATCATATGTCTTATTCGTAAGCATATCGTTATATAATAATAATGGACCACGTGGATTTGCTCCGTATACTAACTCAAATGGAGAAAATCCCGTACTAGATTGTGGTACCTCTCGGTATGCAAATAGTACCGCTGGTAGTAAAATATCCCAATCTTTGGGTCTATTCGCTGCTACTTTTGCTAGAGTGCGCTTAAGGACTCCATTATAATTTTCGTTGACCCCATTTGTCATTGGGTGCCAAGGAGAACTAAAGACTTGTGGAATACCAAGTATTTTCATTGCTTCTTGAGTAGCTGTTGATATGAATTGACTACCTCTATCAGATAGTATGCAACTTGGGAATCCAATTCTACTGAAAATTGATAACAATGAATCTAATATGGATCTACTCGTAATATGTTTGAGAGGAATAGCTTCTGGCCAACGAGTACAAAGATCAATCATGGTTAAGATAAACCTATTACCACGATCAGTAGTAGTGTTCAATGGACCCACAATATCTATAGCAATTTTCTGAAATGGTCTAGATGCCAAATCCGTTTTCTGAACGTGTGCTTTCGGATGTTTGCCTTTTTGTGTGGTCATTTGACATAATGTACATGAGCGTATATGTGTTGTAATGTCTTTGGTAAAACCAGGCCAATAAAATTGTGTTAGTAATCTGCTGGTAGTTTTGGAAATACCCATATGACCCGCAAATGGTGAATCATGTGCGAGTTTCAGCGCTTCTACGCGATATTTTGTTGGAAGTACTGTTTGTATGTAACGTGTTGTACCCCTATTGTACCGTCTTGATAAAATATTATTATCTAGGAAAAATTTCCAATTTCCACGTTTAGCTTGTTTTGACGGTTCTTGTATGTTTTTAAAACATGTTTGTAATGTTGGATCCTGTTTTTGTTCACTCGGTAAGTCAGTTGTCAGTCTGATACTGTTCTGTATATTGTCAATGTCTGTCTGAGAAGGTTGATCACTGTTATTTCGATTTTGAGATCTTGTAACTGCATTCGTTCGCGCGTGTTCAATCTCCCATTGCATTGCCTTTTCATGAGTGAACTGATTTACATTGGGTATATTCCCAATTAGTAGTCCAGCACAAGGGTTAGGTAGTACTGCTGCATTTATTGTGCCTTCAAAGTATGGTGATTGTATTGTAATTGTGGCAATTTTATATCTTTCGATTGTTCCTCCAAAAGTTCTGCAGTCAACTGTTTCACCTGTATAGTCTTCTGTTTTTATCAGTCTTTTATCAACTCCAACAATTGAAGCTCCTGAATCACGGATACATGTAGTAGGTTCACCATTCACCCATGCCTGGTGAACTTTTATTTTGCCATTTTGAATATTAACGGCATTAGCTTCATGGATTGTCTCGACAGATTCATCAATAGGACTGTCTGCTACAGTCTTGTCAGTCTTGTCATCATATTGTTGTATGATAGCTGCATGTGTCTCTTCTAAGTCATCTGAATCACTACTCGAAAACACATATGCGGTACTCGCTTCCTTCCAAGCATTCTTCATTGGATAAGACCTGCTAGTGTGCCCGTACGCCCGACACGAGAAACATTTGATGCTTCTCTTGAATGCGTCATACTTACTTCTTTTCTTCGCTGTGATGTCACGAAGATAATCTGTATACCCAGGGTGTCGATCACACATTTCCAAATGTCCATGAGACAATTTGCAATACTGACATCTGGATAGGTGTCCTTTTCTTGGTCTGTCTCCCTCTCTGTTAGAATACTGGTATGGACTATTTCTATTCCTATTACCACTAAATTTTCTTAATTTGCCATTGCCTTTCTGGAATCTAGCACTTGCTCCTATTACCAGTTCTGGCTGTGCACAACTTGCGAATATGTCTCGATGAGCATTGAAATATGATTCTCCTCTCGTTTCCATTTCCTTAAGATCTTTGCATTTATTCTCCACTAGAAATATAGACATGGCCTCTGGTACTGCAGATAGTAATCTATCTCTAATTATTATGTCTCGGATTTTATTATAATCAGACCCAATATCAGCGGCTTTAGTCCATTTATCAAAAGATGAGGTTAACTCAGAAACAAAGTCAAGGAAAGTTTGGTTAGATTTCGGAGTAAGTGTTTTAAACTTAGTACGTAAGCCCGATTCATCTAAACTAAAGTGTGCCAAAACACGATCTCTCATGTATTTGTAGTTGGTACGTAAGTCCTCAGGTATTAACTCGATTACCTTTAAAGGCTCCAATGCGAGATGCCTGTGGAACAGAATAGGTACGTCTAGTACCGGTACCTTGTAGTACTTTACAAGCACTACAAAATTGGTAATCCAAGAACTGACAGAATCACCTTGCTGGAAATTGCGAAAAAGACCTTGATACTTTTTCACTGGGTCATTATGTTTTGCTTGAATTCTTCCTCGTTCAACCTCAGCTTCACGATCCATTTCCAACGACTTGACTTTCAAATTACCTTCAACTTCCTTGTCCTTAAGAAGTTGTTCGGCCAACAGTTTTTCTTTCTCAAATGCCAGTTGCTTATCTTTCATCTCCCGTTCCAGCGTTAATTCCTTTTCTCTAGCGGCAATTTTGTCACGTTCCAACGCCATCTCTTTTTCTTTTAACTCTTTCTCAAGCTGTTTTGCTTCTTTCTCTGCTGCCAATTTTTCAGCTCTCTCTTCACGTTGCTGTGTCTGAAAATCTTTCAATTCTTGCTTCGCCCAATTCCTGAGGTCTGCACCGGTCAAACCAGACCTTTCACCCATGTCCATGAAGTCTTGAAGTGTTGACATGTTGTCTTAATGATCTGTAAATTATGCCGCTCTAATAGTAGATATGTGACACACAGCCGATAGAATGCGTAGGTAGACAATGACAAGCGTATTCAATTATATATACTCAAGTTGAATGAGAAGTCAACTCGAAAACAATAATATAGAAGAGTATAAACACGCTAGAAGAATAGCAACTCGGCGCAAGATAGATAACGTCCTAACCGTTACAAAACGTAAGCACTAGAACTTAGTAGTAAAAATATATATTCAATATAAAGAATATATATGTATAAGTACAGCGACACAATACTAACATTGACAAAAGACGATTGACGCAAGACGACAATACATATTTTCATTCACAACAGACAAAATTATTACTGCTAAAAAATTTAAGTAACAACACGATAAACACTTTATATACTACTTACAATTACGATACCAACAATGTGTGCTATCACACGCAAGATCAACACGAACAACTTCGTATTGACCTGACGATAGTTAACACAAACGATTTCTAAAGTAATCAAGCGTGCTTAACCACTTTAGAAATACCCATTCCAACCACCCGCATTGCTAGTTTGTAATTGCTTTTGTTAACATTTATAATCAGCACCTTATTAATATACAACAGATGTTGGACAATCGACCACAATAAACAATACTGGCCTTAACGAGTTTCCAAATCCATCCAGTGTTATGTTACGTTATGGAACGTCCTTTCCTGGAAATCCAATCTTGATAGAGTAGAGGTTTAGAGTTCAGACCGATCTTTGTCTAGTGAGTTCGACCGGGTCGACCATCTTAAGTGGGGGCCTATGTGACGAAACGCGTACAGATCGGCAGATCTCTGCATAATATCCCTTGGAAGGGAGTGCGATGCGTTGGTCTCCCTTGAATTTAATGTCAATTAATAGGGGATTTCCCATCTGAAGTAGTGCGTGGTGGCGCGATACTAGTTATTTATAGAGAAATCTAGAATGTTCCCTCAAGTGCGTACGTGGTCGAGATCTCTAGGTTCACGAGTGCTTCATGCAGCACGGGTTGGTAGAACTTATCGTGACTCTGGTTTTCTCCATGAATCATGGAATTCACTCGGCCTGTGTAGGCAAGTTGAAGGCGCACTGAGTTAGTCGTGATTAGTTGCCAACCAGACCTCAGCGTAAGACGGATCACAGCCACTGGGCTGCTGTAATTGTGATGTCAATGTGCGCGGCCAGAGCGGACATCTGTTGTCAAGTTTGTGATTGTTAAATCACAGGTTAGTTGAATACTTAATCTATTGTTTAACTGTTGTCTTTATGCCGTGCCGACCTCCCCGAACGAATTAATTGCCGTCGGAAATGAGTAGTCGCGTAGCGTTACAATTTACAGCTGGCTGTCTGCATATTTAAGTAGGCTTTATCGATCAGCGACGTAATGTGTTACCTGACGGAACAAGCCTTATTCCACAGCGAGAAGTGTGTAAATAAAATAGGCCGAACTATGTGCTTCCGAGGACTGGTGACAATCCCATGTGTTTAGATAGATATATTTGTTAACTGATTGTTTACAAATGAGTTGCAGGGACAGTGATATGTAAATTATTACTGCGTTGTGCTAGGGAGATCCCGGTTCTTTACAAAGTGTGTAGCAGTTACCGGTTTGGTGTATTAATTACGCATGCAAGGCAGGAAGTGTGTCAGTCATTACATCGACATGCTAGACGCGGTAAATAATGATAAGGTAGACCTTATTATTATAGATGTGTAATGTGCTTCGTGACATTAGAATGGAAACTTAAGTGGTCTATCAGTGGTGGTGATTCTTCGAGGAATCAAGGTGAGATCGGCCGTGGTGTATTTGCTGTGTGAAGATAGCAGTGTTATTCCGCGTAAGCAGAATGGTGATGCATCGATAGGATAATAGTGGATAGGAAGTATTTATGATACTATGGTTACTGCTTGTTTTTATGTCCGTCCGCTAGAATGACCGTGCGTGTTCCATCTTACGTTTGTCTAGGCAGCCGACTGGGAGGTAGGCCGGTACGCCCAACCCGTTAGGTTACAGGTCCGACCCAAAGCGATCGTGAATATCCGATGGTGGAACATACCCGATTGAGGGTGATGCGGCACTCCGTAATTCGAGGCCGTTGTGTCTAGATAGATTTAGGATTTGAACCTAACCCGTTTCTGTCTCTAATATTCTATTCGTCTGGAAACCTGACTCTGTTCATGGAGTACTGGAAGTACTGCTGTGAAGTAGTAGTAGATGAGGGGAATAATCCCCCCCCCCCAAAAAAAAAAAGTGGAGCCAGAGCTTGGTAGTGGAGAGTCTGGAGGCTTGCTACATTGGATGACGTGACTTAAGTCGTCACGGGACAAGGTACACGGGACCCACAGTAGCTGTGGGAAAGTGTAATGGTGGATGGCCACCAAAGCTGTGCTCGACCGGCACAGGTATGACTGACCTGGAAGATAGTCAGTGAATAAAAGGGCAACTCAGGATCTGGGACAGGGATCCCAGAACTGACCCTATGGCTGTGATATGAGTTTGTTATTTCAGTGTAACAATTCATGAGTTCTCCTTAGTTAATACTATAGTAATGAATTATCAGGAGTATAATTTATTATGGTCATATAGTTATTAATGTGTGTAATTGATCAATCCATGGGTTAAGGGATTGGTGAATTGATGAGTCTGTCAGGAAGGAGATGTCCGGCTGGACACCTTCTCGATAAAGTAATCACTACACTGAAAGAGAAGTAGGTGTATATGTTGATTGATGATGGAAGGTGAAACAGGATTGGACTGGCACCAGGCGTAAGATGCTTGACAGAGTCATGCAGTCGACTCTGGTGCTAGGGGTTATTTGTAGCCCAGAAGTGTTACTTGACTGAACAGGTGGGCTATTGCTTTCTCCAACATCATTATGCCTATACATTATGATTACTAGTAGATCTATGATGTGATGATTTCATACTCATGTTGGTTGACATGAGGAATGTCTGAGAGGCAGGTGACATGGTGGAGATGCTGTTAGTCTTTGTTGTAGTTGAGTACTCACACCAACCTCTCCGTGTTTCAGGATCTGTTATTGCTATACTGAAGAAGATTCGAGAGCTTCACCATGAGCTCTATGGGCCCACTCATTCCAGTGCCTATCAAGAAGTTGATTGAGGCCATACTGGGAGTGGTCTTCTGATTCTGCGAGATCAATGTTGGAAGGAGCTGAGTGCTGAATATGTCGGTAGGTCTAAGTTAGGACCTCCGCCAAGAGTCCGACGAGTGTCATCCGATCCCGAGAGGATCCAACACTGAAACGTCTGATGATTCTAGCCAGTGAAGCACTGGTGACATTCAAACTCAGTGTAAACCTTGGTGATTGCAAGGTCGTGAGCTTTCAAGTTGAGCAAAGTGATCATTGTTACCGGTCACATGGCCTGTGTGATATGCTTCCGGTCCGGCTGGGTTGTCAGCGACACCGTGTATAATTTTATGCTTGAATAGTGTTTCTACATTGGTTACCTTATGAAGCCAACATGTGGTCCAGTGACCTAAGACATTGATTACATCAGTGGTGGGAACACCAGAGGGACATGTTTGTTAAGGTAGTGAGCTACCTCAGTCCAACGTGGTGAACTGTTGACAGTGTATGCTAGGTTGTGATTGATACCCATTGATCAGGGTAATTACATGAGACTGTGCGAAGATCTATTTGTCCAAGGGCATGGAAATAAGGTGAAGTGTTTAGTCACCTGATAGACTTTGCCAGTGACATTTTGTGTTCAAGTGGAGCAACCGCTCATTTTGTAGGTGACACAACAGTGTGTGGGACACTTATGAGATATAAGAGTGACCAAGCTCTTGTGTATTTTGATACGGTGCTTCATGTACTTTTTCTGCAAGTGGGAGACCGCTAATATGCTAGGGTCGGCCCAGACTTCATCAGGAGTGTGACGGGTGAGATAGTACGACAGCAAGGAAGGATCCTTGTTCCTCGGTGCAGTGTCAGTCAGGCAGTGGTACTGCGCTTGATCAGCCCGTGATTGGTTCTCTGTGTGAAGAGGGAACTTTGGAGAGGCAGTAGACCTTGGAGTTCCGGTCCACTAGAGGAGCCTGGGTGAGTCGCTACCACGACTGGACAACCGCACGAGCTATCGTCCGCCTCCATGTTGAAGAATACTCATCTGCATAGCTGATCTTGTACATAGTATCTTCTAGTCTGGCTTTCAGCCACCATTCGCTGTGTTGTGGTTGACTTAGTTCAGAATTAAATTTTTGTTCTCTTAGCTATGACTTTGTGCAGTGATATGACTGGTGTCTTGTCCGAGCCCCCTTGGGGTAGGGAACCCTAGGTGAGGGAGGGGAGGTCCAGCTGTCCCGGCTTGTGTGGGGCCTGGTAGATGTAGAGTGCTATTGAGGTGGTTGGAGCAAAGGCTGGGGATAATATCTATCGTGGCAAACCAGTCCAAGCCCCGGCGGTCTTGTCACACATACACACACCCACGCATACGCGCCTATGCGTACACGGGAACACGAATAAAACCTGCACTCGCTCATGTGCCCTGTATTTATTAGTCATGCAATCATGCACACATACAGACAGACGGATATAAGTAAGAACATAGAGTGTAAGAGGTAAAGAAAGATTTTGTTTTAGATTGTGACACCTTGATGTTCGATTTTTCGTCTTCTAATGAGAGTCGTGATGCGGATAACACTGAGTGAACGAATGTATTAATCAATGCAGGACCGAATGAATAAATTCAGGCCTGAATAAATAAATTCAGTCCTGAATGAATCAATGCAGGAAACACAAGCACGACTTACAGACTAGAAATAATGTGCAGTAATTGCCACTAGTCGCCTCCGTTAGTCTGTGTGCTATCCGCTCCCCACAGTGTGTCATAAATATAGCTCCTAATTTAGATCATTATAATGCTCTTCAACATTTGCATAGGTAAACGAGTAGAAGCCTTTGTAATAGAAAATATGTGTATCAAGGGGTATAAGAAGAATCGATTTTACCAAGGGAGACAAGGAAACTAATTAATTAGAGTATATACATAAATGTTGTGTAATGAAAGTAGCTTAAAGATAGCATATTATGATATAGTATTTCACATATACAGTCCTTATGATGAACAGCTTACTAAATAAAATTCAAACAGTGTCGTTCTGTAAGATTCCCGACATGTGACCACACGTGGTAGACAAATATATATTAAAAGAAGTGCAGTTAGCTGTGTGATTATAAAAATAGGTAAATAATGTCCGTTCTAACACATTTGCTGTATTGTCAAGATATTATTTGGCTGGCCTGGTTAATAAGCTTTTGACGTGGTTATAGTCTTATTTTCATTCTTTTTCTTGGTGTGTGTTAGAACTTGTGTACCATGCATACCAGTGTGTATGTACAAGATGCATTGCGCTTGTTTCTTTATATTTAAGATTATAACAAATTCATTCATATATACACACACACGGTAATGTTAAATTCATGTCATGGCGCAATTACATACATATTACTTGATGACGTTGGAGTGATCATCTGATCTCATGCATAGTATTAGCTTATAATATCTTTAGATATAAATTTTTACATATTCCAAGCATTCTCATTCACAACTATAGTATAAGTTATCAGTTATCAGTTATCAGTTGGGGTATCTTCATTGCACTCCGGACAAGTCCATAGGTGCTCAGATCTCCCCCCCCCCCCCCCACAGCATATCCATCAGCTTCCGGTGGCTAATAGTGCCAGTTCTGTGTTGGTTGACGAGGTACCTCGTTTTCCCGATGTACCTCTCGCGTCTGGCTGTGCCAAATCTTACTCCCAAGTCTTTCATCCTGGACAACGATGTGGATTCACTGACGTCAAAGTCCTCTGTTCTCACCATATCTTTAAGGACGTTAAAAACATCGGCACGATCCACGGGCTGGCCAGCAGGGGGTGCAGAGCCAGCCAATTTATCAGCTCCGTCATATTCCTCGCCTCCCGCATGTCCCGGGAGAAAGATGAAGGTGACTTTAGGACAACCGACTGCCGCAGCGACTCAGTCCACTGTCTACTTACAGATCCAGCTTCGACCTTCAGAATCATGCTCATTGAATCACTTAGTACACACACGTTGGTATAATGCTGTGATTCCAGCCACATGAAAGCCTGTGTAACTGCCATCACCTCCATCGTCATGCTGCTCGTGGACATAGAGTGGGCACCACTGGATTCTTGAACGGGATGTAACTACCCACGCACTTCTCTGCTGCTTTACAACAGATCCATCCGTATAGATGAGCACTTCAGGGCTATCTGAGCGTTCATAGATGAGCGCGTTGACCTCTGCATTGACAGCGGCAGGGTTCTGCTCTCTGCACCGTCTGTCGAGGGTGATAATGCAGGAGAAGGTGCACTTAAAAGCTGGAGGCACCGGCACCCATTCCTTGCCGGGGTTGATACTGGTAAGACTGCAGACCTGCCTGATGACATCTTCCGCCCGACCCATCCATGATGTGCCCCTCTTTAGCCTGTCCCCTTTTCTCTGAATATAGCGTCATGCAGAGGGTACTGCTCATCTGCACTTATTTTTAAGTATGCACGAGCTCTCCAGATCTTGATCCTGTGTTCCATTGTCTGGAAGTCAAGGAGGTATCTTATTGCTACACAGCTGGTATCTCTCGTGCAGCCCAAAATGATGCTCATGGCTTCGTTGTGTACCCTTTCAAGTCTTCCAATCTGTGCAGGGCTGACAGTGAGGATGGACAGGGCATACTCGTTGCGTGAAAGCACAAGTCCTTGGAACAGAAGTATTAGGAGTCTTTGCTCGATATTGGCAGTTGCCATGACTCTCATTGCTGACAAACCTGTTCGAGCTTTCGTTATGACATCATCGACATGATCTCTAAACGTCAGGCTACTATCAAGCCTCAAGCCAAGATATTTCATTGACTGGGTCTACTCAAAATGCTCCCATCCATTCTTACTGCCGACAAGTCTGTGTTCACAATATGGTTGTTTAGGGAGAACCACGTAACAGATGCCTTTGCAGGGTTGACAAAGGCAACGGCATCAGCACATCATGAGGAAATTCGATCTAGTTCGCCCTGCATATCATTGGCAACCGCCTGTCTATCTCGACCCTGTCGATACGCGAGAATGTCGTCATCAACCCCTCCCGTCCAACTGTTCTTCAGTGATCGGCACCGTATACACATTGAATAGTACTGGTGACAGTGGTGAACCCTGTGGCAATCCTGGAATATCGTTATCGGCTCAGAAAACCAACTCCCGCATCTTAGCACCACCTTCCTTTGAAGCAGAACTGCAGCTATACATCGTATAAGATGTGGGTGCACTTTCAGTCTGAGGAGGGTTTGCATCAAGTGCTCGAAGGATAATCTGTTATATGCGTTCTCTAAGTCTATGGCGGCCGCACATGTCTCTTCTCTGACATGAAATCCTTCGTAAACATCTTGAGCAAAGACTGCCGCATTCAGCCATGATTCTTTGTTACGTCTGTATCCTCCAAGTGTGGGCGGGAAGCAGCCGAGTTGTTCCAAGTCACAAGCAAGTATGTGTGCTACAATTTTCTCCAGTAGCTTGCCAGCAGTGTTCTGCATCGTAATGATTCTTTAGCCACTTATCTTGGAATGGTCTTTGTTCGGTTTTGGCAGTGACAACAAGTAGCTGTGTAGCCATTCCTCTTTGATCTGACCCCTCTGGATATGGGTGTTGAATTCTCTGGCCAGTTCTTCCATGTCATCATCTGACATCACCAGTAGGTCACCATATCGGATGCCATCTGAGCCTGGGGCGGTGTTAGGTGATTTCTTGAGGATCGCACGTATTGTCTCAGCTGTGATTATGCATTCTTCGTCTGTCCCGACCCCCTAGCACAACTGAGAGAGTGTCGTTGTTGTTCTCTGTCTGGCGGGCTCTTCTTTATGGTCAGTCTGCTCTATGTAGCGTGCAAAGAAATGCCTTGCCTTTATCCGCATCCGACATTTTCCATGTGAGGTATGTGCCTTGAAAGTCTTGAATACCTCTACGTTGTGCAGCACCGTTCATGCTCTTATAGAGGCTCCAGAATGTCGTAAGAGATCGCTCGGAACACACCTTCATGCAGAACTCGTCCCGTTTCTCGGCCCTGGCCAGTTTGGCGAAGGATTTGAATAAAGTCATCGTCCTATGGACCTCAGTCTTCAGGTTCGCCAATTCACCCTGTGGTATGTTAGCCTTTCTAGCTTTTTGCTGACAGCCTGACTCTTTCCAAGCCAAGCCTCCTCGACCTCTCCATTCCACCATTGTGGCTACAACCATCTTTCTTGTCTCCTGTGGGAGGAAGTTAGTTTTCTTCTTCTGATCTTGCTTATGGCGTCTTGGCCAGTGTTGTCATACGGGAAGGATTTGTCTTGTTTCCTTGACTCCTGGCCCTGTCTTTCTCGATCAGGATGACACAAGGGTAGTGGTCACTGTCGTGGTATCCCAGTGTGCCCCACCGGCACCTTGGTGCGATGGTGGGCGACACTAGAGCCAAGTCAATGACGCTGTCGGAATCACCTGGTCGAGTTGCTATTCTGGTGACCTTCCCATCATTCAGACAGCCTAGAGCAGCAGATGCCAGGGCGTCCTACAGATCTTCTCCCTGTCTCTTGGTGATGCTATTCCCCCATTGACTGCCTCTGGCATTGAAGTCCCCACAGTAGATGATATACTTTTCATCCATATCGAAAAAACTCTGCCATTGTCGCACGTCGACCTTCCCATTACGCGCATAAACGTTCACGATTACATGCTGCACTGCGTCATTATTCTTAATGCCTGCACTAGCAGGGCATCATTGTTCCAGGCGGACATATCGATCTCAGACACCAGTATGTAGTCTCTATAACTGTGTTTCTCTATTACATTTTTCTCACGCTCTCTGTCACTATGTGGATGTCCTTAATAGTATGTTACTAATGGCTGCCTGAGGCTTCTAAAGCATATATCATACACACATAGACGAGGGACAGTGAGGATATAATGTAGGCAATAGCTGAAGTATTTGCATGTTGGCACATCTCTTGAAGCATGTGCTCGATCACTGATGTTCGAATGAGGAATTGAGTATTTTAAAAGGCTGCAGTGATCAAAGACGAGGACGGTTCTCATGTATAACTAATTATCTCGCACCACCACCACACATCATTCATGACCTTCTACATTTGTTATGAGATACCGAGTACATTTCATCAAAATTAGGCTTGTTGTAGATGTTATGACATTTCTTTATGTGTGACATTATAAATACGAATGCTGATCGCTTTAATGTACGGTAAACTATCAATATACATTTTCAATAAATAGGAACACATGGAACGAGACATATTTAATTAAGGGATACAAATCATAGATTAAGGAAAAGGGAGACAAACACCTTTTTATGAGTGCGTACAACTTTCCAGCTTGTTTAATTATTTATATGTGTTGGCACGAATCATGTGCTACTTTATACAAGTATCAAATACGCATTGTGAAGGTGAGTGAGTAGTTTATATATAAGTACCCACTGTATTTATAATATACAGAAAGTCATTTTATTAATGGATAATATATAACTGCCTTATTGGTGTACTTATATTTAATAAAATATGACTCTAACCTGTTTAATTATTGAGATAATAAATGTCGTTCCTTCATTTTTGGCTGGCACAAACATCTGTGCCTTGAAATAATATAACTTATGTGAATAGAAACATTATTTGGGCTTTTGGTTCAGATCAAAGCGTAGTATCCGCACGTAATCTTGTCAGGGCAAGGATCTTGTCAGCGTAGGCGGTCATCAGAATGAGACATGGGCGTGGAACCTCATGGGGCGGCTCTGGCCCCTGGGAACTACCAGCCTTTATATACAGAAACCAAAAAAAAAAAAAATTATCTATAAGGCTTATAAGACGTGGATCCAAAATGCAGCCCGAATGTAATAAAGGCCATACGTTGTGACTGAGGCACACCCTGAATCAGTAAGTCCATGGCACATATTTTGTTCCGAAATCCCCACAAGTCACGTCTGGCAATTCACACACACACACACACACACACACACACACACACACACACACACACACACACACACACCACACATACACACACATACACACACATGTGTGTGTGTGTTTGATGTTTGACAGTTTATTGAAGGCACCAGATGCCTGTGCAATACTAGATACTATTTCTGGCGTTGAGGTCCCTGTAGACGTCATTTTGCTTCCTAGGTATGTGAAGCTGTTGACTTTTTCAAGAACATGGTTGTTTAATTTGGTGTCGTCTGAACTATTTGTAAGATCAATATTTTTTTTTTTTTTTTTTTTTTTTATTATTATTATTGTCTGTGCGGTGTTAATTTGGAGACCAATTTGTCCTGAAACATTTTGGAGATGGTTTAGCGATACATTATATGTCATGGTGATACAAGGTACTGCCCTCTACCCTTCCAAAAAAGGTGTAATTGTTTTCCATGAGTGACCCTACCTCAGCGAGGAGAGTGTCTTGCAGGCCAGCAATATCAATGTTAAGAGGATTGAGTTCGGCATCAATCACAGCCGGTTTTCTTACATCGTCATAATTTGACAAGTCACTGGAAAATCCTGGACACATGGTTCTCACGTTCCAGGTTGCAAGCCGTAGCTTGAGGTTTCTATTTTTCTTATTTTATTTGTACCTTGTGCATTGGATTTACAGCCTACTATTCAGATTTTGTCCTAGTCCCAAGCACCCATTGAAGCAGGCAGGCTGTGGCGGATCAGCACCCAATTGGCCGGGCGCTGCCCAGCTTGAGGCGGGCGGTAGCTGATCAGTGACACTTCTAGGTGTCTCCCACCGTCAGAGGCAACGCGTGGCGCCCCATGTCTACGCCAATTGATTAGACTTATAACCCGTAACAGCTACCTCTCGCTTTGATTCCGAGACAGGTTAAGACCAGGGATGGCGTTATTGCCTTGCCATAGCACAAAGCCTGGGCTAAATTATAGAGACCATGTGTTGCCCATGCAGAATGATCCCTCTCTCGGCCTGCCTAGCTCACTCCAGATGAAAGGTAACACCTGTACATCTGGAACAAGACAAGCTGCAGAAGCTGCCGGATCAGCAAATCAATGCTCTAGCTGTCTGACTGTCGGAGCTTCGATCCTAGGCACAGCTGCCAAATAAGGCTTAGGGCCTGGTCTGCCCTGCCATGACATTTTGTCTTTAGGTTGCATTTCCTTGCACCAGGATAAGGCTTGTACCTTCCCAATTGCGCTCTTCCGCCAGAAGCCGTTGGCACAATGTGGGGTGTCGGGTTTGGTAAGCACCGCCCAACATTCGGCGCTAACAGAAAGCAGGTAGTACCGTCTACTGTTATACGGTAGCTCAGTCATATCTGACTAAGACCTTACTTAGTTGGATACAAACTGTAAGGTACGTACATAAATCTGTTGGCACTTGTACCCATTCCTCGTCAGGTTCTAAGTCCTCCAGTGAACACACCTGTTGAAGAATGTCTTCGGCTTGACCCATCCACGACTTTCCTCTTTTTAACCTGCTGCCATTCACCTTCCTAATTTCACTATGCAGTTGAAGTTGTGTGTTTGCGTTGACTTTGAGGTAGGCACCTGCTCTGCAAATTTGTAGTCTGTCCGCAGTGGTTGGAAAATCAAGAAGGTAGCGCATCGCCCTGCATGCTGTATCTCTTGTACATCCAAGAATAATGCGCATATCTTCGTTCTGTATCCTTTCCATCCTTTCTATATGCTTATGGCTGAGAGTCAGGATCGCCATCGCATACTCAGAAACAGACATGACCAGCCCCTCGTATAGGAGGCATAGATGGCGCTGCTCACAGTTTGCTGCCGCCATCACCCGTGTAGCAGTCAACCCCCGCTATGTGCCCATTATAAGCAAGACTTCGATCAAAACGGATCCCCAGGTAATTCATTGCCTGCGTTCTCTCCACAGTCTCTGAACACAGATTAACAGTTGGTGTTGGCGTGTTGACAATATGAGTATTCAAAGAGAACCGTGTCACTGTTGCCTTTGTTGGGTTGACCATTGCCCCAGCTTCAGCACACCAAGTACTTATGCGTTTGAGTTCGGTCTGCAGTTCCACAGCAACCTGATCTCTATCCTTACCCTGACGATACACTAAAATATCGTCGGCATGTGACAATGTCCTCCCCGTTCCAGTGATCTGCTCGCTGGTGATTCTCACAGCGTAGGCGTTGAACAGATCCGGAGATAATGGTTATCCCTGTGGTAATCCAGGATATATTGTTGTTGGTTCCGATGTCCAACTGTCACATCTAAAAACTACTTTCCGTTGGAGGGCTGCAGCGATCCAACTAAGAAGGAACGGACTTATCTTGAGTTCAAGAAGCTGAAGCATTAGAAAACCCAATGGTACTCTGTTGTACTTTTCCTCCAGATCAATCACTGCAGCAAAGTTTTCAATGCCTGAGTGGAAACCTTCATAAACATCATGGGGAAAACTGCTGCATTGGTCCAGGTTTCTCTTTTGGGAGGTACCCTACCAGCATGGGTGGGAAAACACCTTGCTTCTCTAGCTGGCTTGATATTTTTCGGGCAATTAACTTCTCCAGCAGTTTGCCTATTGTATTCTGCATGGTTATTTCTCGATATCTCTGAATTTTGGTGTGGTCTTTGCCAGGCTTCGGCAAAGGAATCAGATAGCTGTGTAACCACTCCGCCTTGATGCTCGAACTCCCTACACTGTTGTTGTACATGTCTGCTAGTTTTTCTACCTCGTTTCGGTACACCTATTGATGTCGTTAAATCTTAAGCCATCTGACCCTGGAGCGCTGTTTTTTGATCGTCGTAGCACAGGTTTGATTTCTTTCACTGTCACTGCATCTTCATCCGACATGTTCTGGGTCGGGTCTTACACCTATCTGAAGTGCCCTCCTTGGAAAGATTTCAGCCTCTCATGTCTGCCTGATTGCTCTGCTCTAGATAGCGCTCGAAGAGGGCTTTGCCCTTGTTCTCGTCAGTCCTCAGCCAGATGAGATAGCACCTTGGAAGACAGAAATTCTCTTATTTTTGACTACGCTACTCATGCTTTTATGTAGTCGCTAGAATAATTTCAGTGACTTGTCTGTGCTTACTCTTTGATAAACCTCTGCCCATATTTCACTTTTAACCACCTTAACCAGTTTTTTTTTTTTTTTTTTTTTAATAGCTTACTTTTGCGTGCATGTCTCTTTCTAAGTGCATGCAGGGATTGGGACGGGTACCTATGTTCCTCTTGGCGTTTTGCCATTTCCTTACAGTACTACGCTTATCCATCCAGGTCTTCTCCACCTCAAAATTCCACCAGGATGGCTGTTCCCAGCTTTTTTATCCTGCCCTGAATCTTTCTGCGCTTGTCGCGATTTATTTTACTCACCACATCTTGCCCAGTACTGTCATACTGGAAGGTCTTGCCTGTTGACTTGTGCTGCCTGGTTCTGAATTTCTCCACTAATATGCTGCAAGGGTGGTTGTCGCTGCCGTGGTATCCTAGGGTACCCCCATCTACATACTGTAGCGAGTGCAGGAGAAACCAGCGCCAAATGGATAGCACTGTCCTTATCACCAGGGCGGCTTGCTGTTCTGGTGACACAGCCACTGTTGATAAAACCAGGTCAATGGTTTCAAGTGCGGTCTCGAGCTCCTCTCCCTGTGTGTTGGAGGAAATGTTTCCCCATGATCTGCCTTCAGCGTTGAAATCGCAACAGAAAATGACATTTTTTTCGTGACCTAATATGTCGCTTATGCACTGCCACTTATGGGAATCCACACTCGCGTCACGGGTATAAACATTAACCAACACGAATGGTAGTAGATCGGATTGAACTATAACCGCCTGTATGTGTATGTCGACATTGTCCCACCTAGACATTCTAACTCTGAAGCAACCATACTGTCGCGAATGAGAATCGCCATATTCAGATGTAACCTGTTGTAGAAACATTTGAAACCGGCCATTTGGAGTAGCTGATCACCCAGTCTCGTCTCCTGGAGTGCTACAATGTCATTCCTGTAAACCTTGTTTTGGAGAATAGGGCCCCGTTGTTTTACTCTGGAGCAGTTCCAATATAGAATCCGAGTATACCTGAGGTCCCGACGGTCACATTTAAGTCTAAACTGTCTTACCCCTCCAAGCTTGCGTCGCTTGCGGCCAGCACGTTGTCCGCGTCACCTTGTTTTGTTGACTGCCGTCCGCGAGGAACACACACATTGTTCCGCCATTTTGAAAATACCGAACACCACAGAAAGCGTACATCTTGCGTAAATTTACGCAAGGATTGCCTCGCTCAGTGTACGAAACTCCGTAGCATCGGAGCAGATATTGAGAAGAAACTCCTGGTTTTACATCCTGGCACACAAATTGCACGTAGGAGGTGAGAATATCCATCTCTTACGCGAAAAAGGTAACGGTCACATAAGCATCACACCGTCCGTCGCCATCTTGACCGGAAGTCAAATTGTCCTTGTTATAACAAGGACTTACGTGGTGAAGACATGTGTTGGTGCATGTGACTATTAGTCCCGGGTTAGTTAACTTTGTCTAGGGGACTGGACACTTATCAATCTAGGTATAATCCCATTGAATCTTTAAGGCCGCTGTTCGAGAAATCTGCAGACACAGGCCCCTACCTCCGTATTGCAAGGATACAGTAAATGCTGTGCATTTGCTGAGAAGGATAATTTGATCGTTAGAAAGAAGTAACCAACGACCTACATCTTTGCTTTATTGACTACAAACAGGCTTTCAATAAAGTAAGACGTGTCGACTTGACAACGATGCTTGCAGATCTATAAATTGTAAATAAGCACATATATCGAAAACAACAAGGTGCCATAACGATTGATAATGAAGTAGTTCACTATAAGCCCATTAAGAAAGGTGTGCTGCAGGATATGTTTTGACCGCAGACAACGACCACGATATTCAACATTTAGTAGATGCGGTTATAGTGCACAGTAAACAACTAGGATTATAATTACATTGTAAGAAAACATTAATTATGTTCTTTCCTAATAAGAAAGAATTACTACAATGTAATATACGGCAAATAGTAATATTAGTAAACAATTGGATGGCTACAACTCTCTCGGAACAGTTATCTGATGGGATGTGGTTTGAAGGGATTTGACTAAGAATCTCTATAACAAGGCTAGCCTTTTGCAAGATGGAAACCATACTGAAGAATATAAATATATCAAAAGTTATATAATGCCATGGAAAAAAACACAAAATAGAAAACACTAATGAGCAAGACAAAAAAAAAAAATACAAACAGTAAACTAATTTGAGAAATTAGACGTTGATTGGCCATAATTTTGCACGCTATACTAAAAGAAATAAACTACATAACGTGGTTACAACTGGCAATTTTAAAGGGAAAAGAACAACGGGAATGCAGAGAAGTAAATTTCTGCATAACATTGCCACGTGACAAAAACAGAAAGCTGATCCATGACTCAGGTGATGGTTTGAGATAGTGAAACATGAAGACCACGTTTATCGGCATGGCATTTGATCATGATAATTATTTGAGAATCACACTATGGCACTGACTACCACCCCTGCAGCGTATTGGTGGAGAAATAAACACACAGGAACGCAAGTACCGAGTGTAGACTAGGCATAATGTGCAGTAACTTTCACTAGTCACTCTCGGTATTCCGTTTACTAACAGTTTTTCCCCATTGCTTCATGAATATTACAACTCGTTTCGATCATTGTAATGTTTCATAGCTAACAGTGGGGGATTTTGTATAACTGGAAATCAATGTCTCAAGGAACATACATAGAATTTTACTTTTTGGGTCAGAAACAAGGGAGACAAGAAACATATTGGGGGGGGGGGGGGGGGGGAGTAAAAACAAAGACTGTGTAATGCAAATAGTTTGAAGAAAGCATTGCATGATTTGTAACGAACAAATCGCCTTTCTGATCAATAGCTACCAAAATAAATGTATGTGTTTGCGACATCTAAGATTTCCAATATGTGACAACACGTGGTAGGTAATATTTCAAACGAAGTTTAGTCTACCAACGTGATAATATATGTTTAGTCGTTTATTCGTTGGATCAACATCACGGCACACGGTTTAATCTATAAGTGCTCCGGTTTCCTCCTAACTCAAACCTGAGTCTGGAGAAACTCAGCTCAATGCACGAACTCCGTTGCATCGGCGAGGATGCTGAAATACTTTGGGTAGATTTTTAACTATAAATTTTGCCCGGGCAGCGCCGTTAGTCTACTCTTTTTCGATTTCCAACTGCCAAGGGATTTTTTACGTGCGCAGCAATACACACGGGCGTCCGATCTCACTACCCAGAGACCAGGGGGAATTTTGTTACTGGAAGTCCAGGTGGATATTTTAAATAAATACCGGTCCTCACCGGGGCATGAACCCGGGACCTCCAGCACTCGAGACGGACACCATACCTCGAGACCACTCAGATAATATATGTATTGCAATATATATTAAACTGTACTTGTTAGTTAAGCTTAAAATAATATTTTCTGCTGGCACAGTTGCATGTGACTCATAACCATATCAAATATTGTCGTACATATTTTTAATGGTGTGAGAAAACAGATACTGTTTATGTCCGTCTTTGATTAATGTGTGGTTTACGGCAGTCGATGAAGTTTGCCTTAACGCTGCAGTTATGTTTCATCCCAGCAAAGACAAGCCAACCTTTGAGGTGTTCAGCTGCAAACTGTCGCCAAACATTTAACATGTGTTACCTTAATTGTCTTTCTAATACATAAATGTGGTGACAAAACGCATCCGTGTCTTACCCCTTACTTGGTCTGTTCATGACTATCCACTGTATTGTATGTATGGAGAATCATATAAAACGCCGCCTATTATGGCGCATTTGTATGTAAAGTGAGCATACAACAGAGGTAATTACGTTGTGTTGGTGCATACGGTTTTGGATATGGTATATATCTGCAGTTAGATTGTGACTAGATTGCAACTGCCCAATACAAAAGACAGGTTCTTCTTCGTGGGGTTCTTGGAACTCTGAACCACACATTATCGCACCACAGGCACTATGCTAATGTACAAGTTAAATGGACAGAGCAGAGGATACAAGATATACATTCAATGTGTCTGGGACATGCCAATTATTCCAAGCATTCGAACGACAATTACGAGTGCAAACAAGCCCATGTCCGATAAATAATCAGTCTTAATAACGCACTACACTCCAACATCATGACATGAGGTATTGTATATTTTATTTACATTAAAACATTATCTTACAACAAACCCCTTTATCACGTAAACAGGGATATCCAAACACTCGCGCACTTCCCTCTGCCTTTATACAGGAATTACACACAAACACAGTTTATCATCTTAAACACATGGTAACCCTAACATTAACACAATTAGATATTATACCATCTACCGCGTATATATTTAACTACCTTTGGACTAGCTGTTACACGTTCACACAATTATGTCCCTATCACGCTTCAGTCTAACTCTCCCTATCTCTCACAGTCGAACGTCCTAACTCTTGTATTCTTCCCCGTTTAATGTCTAACACACACTCACTAGTTTCTCCCGCTCTCTTTATATACCGCTTTCCTATCGCGCATTCGCATGGGCTTCTCACTGGAGTCGTGTTCACTCAAACACATCGTCTATCGTGAGTTGTCGTTGTATACAAACACTCGTCTGTGTCCTTGGACTCTTGTTAACTATGTCTGGCTTATTTATTCTGAACTGTCGTCAATCTATATGAATGGTAAAAGTTACGATATTTCAGAAAGCAATGCCAAACTGCTGAAAGTAAACTTGCCAAAAAATCACATACACCCCCCCCCCCCCCGAAAAAAAAATGATGGGGTTGACTCCGACCTTGTTCAGATGCATATACGCATACACCTTTACTTAAACAAGCACGTATGATCATACCGATGCTCACTTCTGATAGCTCATTTTATTGGGACTTGCTTGAAAAGATGCATATTGCCATCGATCTATGATTGGCTCTCTATATGGTTATTTCCACAAATATAAGATAGCAATAGGAGTGTTAGGGCTTTGTACACACTCCGGTGTGAATGTGTTAGATTTCAGATGGTAGTAGGTTGGATATCAAGCTCGTTATTAGGTAGTATAGTGGAAAGAGCCATGCCCCTATACGTATTGGCTGTCTCTAGATTCACTTGTAATGGTTGTAAAGAGTATGTGTCTTATGTTAAGTCGTTGACCTTATTTGATTAGATGGTTCATTGGAAGTCTACCATATGAGTATTAGATTCCTTTAGTAGGAACAGCTGTTCATGTAAAGAAGACTGCACGCTTTAGGATATGTATTCTTTTCAAGGGTGCCCATTTTAACTTGTTATCATCTTCATGTTACGTATCCAACACTTCAGTTCATTTGATCCAGGACCTTACATGAGCGCATCAGTGACTGCAATCCCATTCTTCAAGCCATGCCCACCATGAGCTTACTGGACATGCGCATTGAGTCACTGAGAAAGCATATCGGGTTTACATATGTGACTCCAGTCATGATACTTATTTAGTTACTGTCATGTCCTCCATTGTCGGACTACTTGTTCTAATGAGAAGGCATCGCAGTCTTCATTCACAGTTATTCCTCTTATTCCTCCGCCCCTGTCTGTAAAACCCCATATGTCTAGACGCCTACTTACTCCAAGAAGAATTATCGAAAGTCAAGGCCTGAACTCCTACCATCAAAATTATCTGGTTGTGTTGCCTTCACCCTCTGTTTATTCTGATGTATCCTAAAAACAACATGCTACATGATGCTTGCACTTGTTTCCATTATTCACAAAGTTCCATGTCCTCAAGTTAACTGGCCTTTTGAATATTGTGCTCGACCTGACTCTTTCAAGAGCTTCCTCTTTCTGACCTGCAGCCTTTCACTTCTTGATCTCACCATACATCGGTACTGGCTCGGTGGGACCGTTTGGGGGGGGGGGGGGGGGGCAAGTACTTTGTCGATAAGAATGTACTTGAACGCCTACGCCATTTGATACGACACATGATAATGTGATATTTCAAAATATGAGTCTCCCTGCTCACTAATATTGTGTTGTCTATTTCCGTGTTCACGTTGTAAATATACTGCATATTTCAATCACAAATATGTGCATAACATAATTTTAATATAATCTTTCAA
>CAWUFQ010000213.1:0-27500 GCA_963921405.1 Cepaea hortensis | reverse complement strand
AAATATTCTTTCAAAGCAGTAAACAGCCTCAACAGCCTCTCACAAGCTGGAAACAAACTGAGTAATCTAGTTTTAGAGTGATAGAGTAGGTTCTGAAAGTTAATGTCGATATAGTCACAAAAATCCTTTAAAGTTTCTGTTCTGACAGTGTATATAGAAAAGTAACTGAATTCATCAGCAATAGCAACACATTTGGAGTACAAATCATGCTTTTGGAGCGTTCTCAAAATATACTATGATATAGTTTCTGAGGTTTCATTTGGTGCGTTGTCTAATTAGAGAATCTTAGTTTGGATTCCACCTGCTTTCGAGTCAAAGTACTGAACAACGATCGGAAATATTTTCTGCAAACCGTGATTGCTAGTATCTGTTAAAAGACCGAAACATAAAATACCACTTACAGATTTATCCAATTCATCAACAGTGTGGGGGCCAATCACCTGGTTTATTATTGTTTCAGTCTTTGTATTTGCACAAGCAATATGTTTAGCAATTTCTGAATCTTCAAATAATGTTTGCATCAAACCAGCTGTGCAAGTCATCGAGTTGTAAGACTGATGATGACAAACTGTATGAAATACCAAAGTTGCTGTAGCCGCATGCGCTTTCAGCAACACATTTGAGTACTTAGCCTGAAAAAAAGGCCTCAATGTGTTAGATGACGCGGGCACTTTGATTAGGTTTCTATGTCTCTCAATGTCTACATACCGCTACAAGTCAGTCGTTCCTTTGTTAGCAACGGACACGTAACTATCGCAAATCGTACACTTTGCCTCATTCTCGTTGCGTCCTTCAACGAAGCATAGAAACTTATTTTTCATAGCGTTCGAGAATTTGCATTTTCTCTTTGTAGAAGCCATTTTCATAAACATAGACGGCAAAAATTACAAATTTAAAAAAAAAAAAAAAAAAACAATTATTAGTGGCGTCTCTGATACCGGAACCGGAAATAATATTAACATTTTGACTATAGAGACTACAGAATTGTTAGTGCTGCCGAATAGAGCAACAGTTATATTCAAATTATACAAATAGTTGGTGTTTCACATTTGGTATAAATAGGAAAATTAAATAAATATTATGAAGCAACGGGTTTTAATAAAGAATGTTAACACACGGTAGAGTGTAAATACATTGTAAATTGTAACAACAACATATAACAAATAACAACATAAAATATTTAAAAAGCCGGACATTTTAAAGGTTTATAGCTTTGCCTGCCGGACGGAGGACATTAGGCTAACAAGGAGGACATGTCCTCTCTTTGCCGGACGTCTGGAAACACTAGATAGGGCCAACAGATTTGGTAGGCATGGATTCACGAAGAGATAGGTGCGCTGTCTTTCTCTCACTTTTGCAGGTGACGAGCCTAGGCGTCAAAACCGCGTCCAGCAGTGCCCATGACATTATGTGTGCTGTTTCCCATCAATTTGTTAACGCGCTCGCTTTAAGGAAAAGAACATTTTGATAATGGTTATAATAAAAGAACGTGAAGACATTGGATTTAAGCACATAACTTTAAATAGTGGTAAACGAATATAACTTGATGAAACAGTCTAAAGCACTACATTCTAGTCACTCGGCCAGCCGCTCCTAATTTCAATAAGTGCGCTGATAATTATAATTTTAATTGTGAATGTTGGTTGCATTTGACAAAAATTAATTGCAAATGATGAATAGTATATCATAACATAGTTTGTTTACAGAGCGGGTATCAAAATTCTCTCAACATGTATCAACAAAATCAACATGTATCAAGTGTACAATCAATTCAATTACAGATATTTCTTTTTCAAAACACTATGTTTGGCTGTACATGATCCTTATAATAATTGTATACATGGTTATACGAATATAACTCATATCATGTTGCCGCCACGTCATGTGACAACGAAATGGTCCCACGGTTGTTAACATTATTTTGATTTCGATTGGTCCAGATATGTCCAGACTAAGTTAAATCCAGTGTTTATATGGCATTTCATTATTCTCACACATCACGTGCTGATGTTGTGGTGGAGTTTAATTATACGTTGACCTGATGCAAGACGCTTTAAATGGCTGCTTATGAATCACGATCTGAAAGTTACTCTCTGAAATGTGTGTATGCACGTACAATAAACGCCAACGGCATGGGGGAATAGATCACATCAGTGTACTGTGTGTGAGTGTGTGTGTGTGTATATGTCTATATATATATATATATATATATATATATATATATATATATATATATATATATATACATATATATATATATATATATATATATATATATATATTTTTTTTTTTTTTTTTTTTTTTTTTTAGCATATCCTTTACAGGACTTAGCTGTCAACACCAGCATCTTTCAGCTGTATGTTGATCTCTTGGCAAGATTACGCTCAGTAGTTTGCCATTGCTTTCTGAGCGGCCGGCTCAGTATCCCGCAAGTCACGAGCGGGGGTCGAACCACCTCAGCTCTCGCTCCGCTACGAGACTCTGCGTGATAAACGGGATTACAGAGAGAAAGTGTTGTAGCCCCACAGCCAGAGAGACCGGCTTATATATATATATATATATATATATATATATATATATATATATATATATATATATAGGTGTGTGTGCGTGTGTGTATGCGCGTGTGCGTATGCATGCATACTAGTTTTCTCTCTGTGTGTGTGTGTTGTTGTGTGTGTGAACGCCCTGTGAAGACTAATTAACAGTGGTCAGTGAGTATTTCAACTGTTGGAACAGCGAAATGCTGTGTATCTACTATATATATAAAAGAGAATGTGTGTGTGTGTGTGTGTCCTTTATGCGTTCCTGATCGGTCCATCCGACTCAGATGAAATTTTGTACAGATGTTATTATCACTCCCGCGGATCCAACTGAAAACGTTAGTTAGTTTAAAATCATCAATATTTCCCCGAGCACGAAAGAAAAAGACATTACGAGCTTTATATACAGACGAGCAACGGGAAGCAAGACTGGAAACCAATCGAATACGCACTGCTCAGGCACGTTCATCTGGAAACCAGTCGAGTACGCACTGCTCAGGCACGTTCATCTGAAACAGGCAAGCAACGGAAAGCAAGACTGTACTCTGTGCGCTTAGAGAAATGTATTTAAATGTATAATGACTACTTATATGAATGAAATGAGACGCTACCCGCTAGGATCTAGGCGACGCCGGGCCGGGTCGTCAGCCAGATAATAATAGAAACAAGCGCGTTGCCAATTAAAGAATCGCCAGCCCAGTGGTCAGTATGCTGACTTATCAACACATTAATTCCGGCTCTGAGTGGACAGAGCATGATAACATGAGTACATGAACATTATATACATATGACGCTGCCTACAAACATGTGATATGTAACATCTATGCACAAGTCCTAGGAGATCGAGTCTACCCCGAATCACAGTGTGGCTTTCGACAGAACCGGTCTACCACTGATATGATATTCTCATTGCGACAAATGCAAGAAAGATGCCTTGAACAGAATCAACCACTGTTTATTGCCTTCATCGACCTCACAAATGCATTAGATTTGGTCAGTCATGAGGGTCTGTTCAAGTCACTAAAGAAGATTGGCTGCCCACCACCTCTTCTGTCCATTGTGGACAGGCATGAAGGGTGTAATCAAATTTGATGGTGCAACTTCTGAACAGATGGCAGCCTCTACAATGCTCAGAGATTGAAGGCCAAGACCAAAATTAGGAGGGTACTGATCAGAGAGATGCTTTTTGCAGACGATGCTGCAGTTACGACCCACTCTAAGGAAGAATTACAATGTCTACTATCTGCATTCTCTAATGCTTGTTCTGAATTTGGTTTAACAATTAGCAAAAAGAAGACACAGATTATGTTACAAGGTGCTCATGGGGTACCATCAATCTTTATTGACGACGCCGAACTAGAGATGGTAGACGATTTTACATATCTAGGATCAGTGGTAAATAGCAAATTATCCGTAGATCAGGAAATCAACATCCGGATTGGTAAGGCAGCAACAACAATGAACAGGTTAAGAGAAAGAGTCTGGGAGAACAGGAAGCTTACTGCCAAAACAAATGACCTTGTCTATCAAGCCTGTGTCCTTAGTACTCTTCTTTATGGCAGTGAAACCTGGACAACTTACCCACACAAAGAGAAATGTTTAAACAGATATCATATGCGGTGTCTGTGAAGAATTCTTGGTATTAAGTGGCAAGACAAAATCACAGATACTGAAGTATTGGATAGATCAGGTTGTGTAACGGTTTATTCCATGCTTAGTCTTCGTAGACTTAGATGGATAGGACATGTTAGGAGGATGGATGATGGTAGAATACCAATGGACATCTTTTTTGGTGAATTACAGTCGGGTAGGAGATCTTAGGGTCGGCCTCTACTACGATACTAAGATGTGTGTAAGCGGGACATGATTGATACAGGCATTGATAATACATATTGGGAGCAAGTCGCCACTGAACGTGTTGCATGAAGGGCAAACATCAGAAATGGTATAAAGAGAAAGGAGAAAATTATTGCAGATAAGTCACACAGAGCGTGTGAGACGTAAGATGATGCATAATGGTGGAAATGACCACGTGTTCACATGCACCCACTGTGAACGGACATTTACAGCGCAAATTGGCCTTATCAGTCACATTCACTACCGCCATGGGTAAAAGTTATTATGCCTTTTTAAAGCACAAACTATCGTCTGTCAAGACGGCAAGGTGCCAATACATAGTTCCATTCTAAATAAATACCCGAAAAATGTAATATTGGGTATTATGAAGTCAGTAATGTGTGTTATTCCTACAATTATTCTTAGTTTTCCCATTCGTCTCTTAATATCCCATGGTTATTTTCGGTACTGATTCATTGGGGGAGTGGGAGGGAGGGAGGGGGGGGGGGCGCACGTGTGAATGTAATTTGCCGATAAGAGTGTGCTTGAACGCCTACGCCATTTAACAAGGCACATGATGATGATGATATAATATTTGAAAATATGAGTCTCCCTTCTCAGTAATATCGTGTTGTCTATTTCCGTTCTCACTCTGCAAATTAATACATAATCCAATCACAAACATGTGCATACAATTATTATTAATATACACTTAGAAATCACGGTAGTACAGGAAATGAAGCAATGAGGGGAAATAAATATAATCTAAATCTAGATTATGGAACAATGGAAAACTACTGAGCGTAATCTTGCCAAGAAATCAACAATCAGCTGAAAGATGCTGATATTGACAGCGATGTTCTGTAAAGAATATAAAAACATATTTTATATTATGGAAAGCACGGGGGATAATTTCTTATATGTGTTACTTATCGCTTTCCATAGTAGCTATCCGGTAATTATCGTAATGAAACCAAATGTTAATCTTTATTACTATCTTAAATTAATCAGAACGTGACATGTCTTGTTTATAATGTTGTACAAAATATCGGTTTACTTACAGAGTGATGAGACATTAACTATTTTCTGTTTAACTACATTACAGCTCGTATGGTTATTTGTGTCAGGTACACTTGTGAGTTCATCTTGAAATTGTACCTAATGTAGTAATATATCAAAGCTTGTAATGTCCAGGCCAGATAAGTCACACCAGCACCATCATTGGATAGAAGATAGACGGCAATGAATATACAACAATCTCCGGCACGTGACATTACAGCAGAGTTAGATCTAGTTTACTCTAGACTGTGCTGATGCTCTTCTCATTCTTAACTCCCAGTGTACGCGCTCAGGACTGTTACTGGTTCATTTTGGTAAGAAAGAAGGGTAAATCAAGAGTCAAGAATGATAACTGCAATTTTGAGTTCATCGGTTCGGATATAATTATAGGTGAATATTCCACATATCAGCGTAACTGTATTGGAAGAAAGGTGATACATATTAAAACAACAGTCGCAGTTGTCATCATCATACGCCATGCCAATTGAATCAGAATTGCGTGTATCTTAACGAATCTTCGTACTTGGTGCTATGTATCAGCTCTGTAATGGCAATCCTCCATTATACCTTCACAATCCATCCAACATCATTTCTCTCTACCTTTTTATTTTTTTATCTCTTATTGTTCTAGTGGTTCTCCGGTCGCTCTCTTCACATTGTCTGACAAACGAACGATGGATGCCTCGTTCGCATAAATGCGTAAACTGGTCTAGTTTCATTAGCCTCGTACGTATATTGGTTTGTCTTTGATTATATCCATCATAACGCTATCAGAAATAGTCCAATGATGTTCTGTGATTTACGACGCTACTTGCCTTCAGTAGTTCGCCGTTGTTTTCTGAAAGATCAACACTTATACTATGGTAATAACTGCACATCTATTCTTGCCCACAATGGCTGATGTTGAACCCTCTAATCGGTGTGTCTGGCAATACCTTATCTGCGTTAACTAACCCATAACCCCCCCCCCCCTCCCCTTCCCCCGGCGCAGACTGTGGGCACATGTGAAGTGAATGTCAATAGTTCAGCACACCCAGGGCCACTTCTGGTTTGATGTGAAGGTGCGTGTTTGTATACGTCAGTGTCTGTGGCTTAGTGAAGCCAGTCTCACAATTTCTTGACATATCAGTGGCAGACAACTGTGAAGTATAGTTTTGCGTTGATTTCGATAGTTTGAGCTCTGATCTTAAAGTCGTTTTAAAAAAAAAAAACATTTCGAAAACAGCAATGTGCCGTACAGGCTGATAATGAAGTAGTTCAATAGCAGCCTATAAAGAGAGGTGTGCGATAGTGATGTGTAATGTCTCCATATCTTTTTCCGAACTAAGCAATGATACTAGTATTAGAAATTTAGAAAAACATAGACGAAACGCCGTTGGGGACGTAACGTGGATACTATTGTATATTCAGCTGCTACTGTATTGACTGCAGACAATGGACATGATCTACAGCATTTAGTAGAAGCATGTATTGGACACAGTGAACAACTAGGGTTAGAATTAAATTGTAAGAGCAAAGCGAATATGTTCGTTTCTAAGAAGAAGAAAAAAAAAACATACCACAATGTAATATACGGACACATAGAAATATTCTTAAACAAGTGAACCGGTACAACTATCAGAGAACAGTTATACTATCTTAAGGAATCTGCCTTGAAGAGATTAGAGCAATAATCGTTATTACAATGATAGCCTTTTGCAAAATGAACACACACACACACACACACACCACACACACACACACACACACACACACACACACTGGCCAACATAATGATATATAGTGCAACGAGAAAGAAAAACAAAGATTGTTGAAGTGCTACATAGAACCTCTACTCTTGTCTGGCTGCAAAAGGTGGTCAATGAGCAAACTCGCGTGAAAGACATATAATTATAGTGATGATATGGCATCTTAGGAAAATGCACATAATAGTATGGGAAGGCACGAAAATCAATGAGCAAGTCCTACAAGAAACAAATGAAAACCGCCCACGTTTATCGACATGGCATCTGATCATGGTTCATGTCGGTTCCTAAATCAATCAATCAATCAATCAATCAATCTGATCATGGTAATGATCCTGAGACACCATGGCAGTGACCACCATCCCTGCAGCATATTGGTGGAGAAAGCCATATGCAGGAAACACAAGCAGAAAGTTCAGACTTGTTATAATGTGCAGTAATTTCCACCCGTCACCGCTGGTATTATGTGTGCTACCCGCCTTCCCAACTGCGTTATCCATCTTGCAACTCATTTTGATAATTTTACAGTTTCGTAGGTAAATATTTAGAAGTATGTGCAATATGTGAAATATGTTAGAAATAATATAAATCATAGCACATTTATCAAGGGACATAACTAGAATTGAAGTTTTAAGTAACAAGGGAGTCCAAGAAAACTAATTTATTGGAGTATAAATTAAGAATGTGTAATGCAAGTGGATAGAATGAAGAAAAAATAGTATATTTTTTTATAGAAACATATTTCTTCGTTATTAAAATCTATTAAAATAAAATTTACTTTTTGAGATGTCTTAGATAGCCATATGTCACCTCACGTTGTAGATAATATCGCAAACAAAGTGTAGTCTATCATCAAAATAGTATAATTATTTTTTACTGCAAGTTAACTTACATCTGCTTGCTTATAGGTACATATTATTTTTGGCTGGCGCATATGCATGCGCCTGGTAATGTAATGAAATATGATCGCAGAAATTATTTAATGGCATGAAGAAACATATGATATCGATGTTCGTCTTTGATACACAGGTGGATTACGGCAGTCGCTTAAGTTGTCCTTGCCGCTGCAGTTATGTTTAATCTTAGCACAGACAAACCGTTTGAGTTATTCTGCTGCAATGATTCTCAGTCGCTTAACATTTAACAATTAGCTCAAGTGCATTAACAAGGTGTAACGAGTTCACCTTGGGTAGTGAGAGTGAACCACACCCGAGGTGTCCCTTGCACTCCCGTGTATTCTAGCCCCAGGGGTTGGACAGGCAGATACACATTTTTACTCTGCGGTTGATCTCATGTTAGTTAATTATGTCTACACGCCCCTCCAGATTCTAGACCCCCACTAACTACCTACTCCTGTGGAACAATGAACACTTAGGCATCGTCCGAGACCACACTCAATCATTATACAAAGAGCAAGTCAACTTACATAAAGTTTATTCTACCCTTGAGAATATAGAACTGAAATGAACATCCTGATAGAATAATCCATTTACACAAATAGAGGATAGAGTAGAGACAGAATCAGAGATAATGTTGTCATCATGGAGTTGAGAAGTAGATTGGATGCAGATGTCCTGTCCAGTCGGTCCGCCACTCACCCGACTTCCTTCCAGTGAGATGACTAGAACCTTGGAGACCACTCCGTCTCCAGAGCGTGGATCACAACAATAGAGTCACTGCTGGACCTCACTCACTGGACCAACTGCATCTGTATCACTCCCACGGAGTCACTGTTAATACACAGTTCTCTAACAACACTGGTTGGGAGACAATCCTCCTGGACTTGACTCCAAGTATTCGTGACTTCGATGAACCTAAGTAGTCACTGACCAATCAAATGGTCCATCAAGCATAGCACAGTAACATTGCTTGAAGAATATGTCAATGACCAATTCAATGGTCCCTTACAGTAACACTGCTTGAAGAATATGTCAATGACCAATTCAATGGTCCCTTCCTCACATCACAGTAACATTGCTTGAAGAATATGTCAATGACCAATTCAATGGTCCCTTCCTCACATCACCGTAACATTGCTTGAAGAATATGTCAATGACCAATTCAATGGTCCCTTCCTCACATCATAGTAACATTGCTTGAAGAATATGTCAATGACCAATTCCATGGTCCCTTCCTCACATCACAGTAACACTGATTGAAGAATATGTCAATGACCAATTCCATGGTCCCTTCCTCACATCAAAGTAACACTGATTGAAGAATATATCAATGACCAATTCAATGGTCCCTCACAGTAACCTTGCTTGAAGGATATGTCAATGACCAATTCAATGGTCCCTTCCTCACATCACAGTAACACTGATTGAGGAATATGTCAATGACCAATTCCATGGTCCCTTCCTCACATCACAGTAACACTGATTGAGGAATATGTCAATGACCAATTGCATGGTCCCTTCCTCACATCACAGTAACACTGATTGAAGAATATGTCAATGACCAATTCAATGGTCCCTTCCTCACATCACAGTAACACTGATTGAAGAATATGTCAATGACCAATTCAATGGTCCCTTCCTCACATCACAGTAACACTGATTGAGGAATATGTCAATGACCAATTCAATGGTCCCTCACAGTAACCCTGCTTGAAGTATCAGATATGGCCACTGAAATGTCACTGAGTCCTACTCGAACACAGTTCATAATCTTTATACTGGGACAGTACATTATTAGAATCAGACATCTATTTCACGGAAAACAATTCAGGTTGGACTATAATCAATTGTCCCTTCCACCTGGTAACTTGCATTTATTTCCACGTTTAGGCAGAACCACCGTAATAATATACGGACAGGTGTTTCCTTTCTTTGAGCATGCTTGCTCAAAATGCTGAAATGTTCCTGGCTGAAATAGAATATCTTCTAACGTAGAAAAACATCACAAACCATCACGTCCCACACGTGCACCTTCAGGGCACCTGGATTACTTGATGCAAACCTTCACGCATGGTGAATCACATTGGGTACATGGTGTGGTTGAGTCTGGCGTGATAAGTAAAGAATTGAACCCTTCTCTGTGTCACACGAAGTGGTTTCCTGCCAACGACAATTATAGTTGACTGGTTCCTCAACAGGCAAACTCCTGAAAAGGAAGAGCGACCGGTGAGAGTATACTGGCCCAAACATTAGTCCACATGCATCCTACCAATGACTACTCAACCCTCAGTCATGCTACTTAGTTATGCATATAACCAAAGCATTATTAAAGCATGGGTTCAGTATTGTTCAGTATTGTCAGCTGGCCTCGCAGAACAGCCCGTCAAACAGAGCAAGAAATCAGAATGACGAGTCTGATCGTAGGTCTCACCTATCCCTAATCATCTACCAGTCGTCGCTAACGTCAGTAGTGATAGTAGGCTGTTATCATAGTTCTAATTTAATCGAACTAAACAATAAGGTAAAGAGTCCCTGGACTCGTTCCTAACATCATCAATGTTCATTAAGAAACATAATATTGATCAATATACCATCCCTCGGGATATAGGAATAGTACATGATCACCTCCACTATGTACACAAGCCTGTTTGCTGGTGGGACCACCTGCCCACGCCATAGCAAACTCTTCTTATCAGACTCTGCCTTAGAGTCAAGAAGCCTTCTTGAGAATACATGTTCCCCACATGTTCCAAGGGTAATGTTCCAGTTCCCCCCTCCCAAGTGGTTTAGCCTTGGTCGGACCGAACTTCCTCGTTGGTCTGGTTTACCAACCTATACTTTCATAACTTGCTTTCACAACCCCCAAATCCTATATGTCCCCTGTCTCAGACAGCCTCCTTGCATCCCTCCATACTTCCAGCACCTTAGCATTCACTCGCACTAGCGCCAGTATGAAAGAAACAGGATAGCTTAGACAAGAATTCAGAACGCATGTTTATATCGCGACGGCACGCATTGTTATCACGCGTCGACATATTCGACGTTCGGAATTACTCCAGGAAGTATCACATGCCATGACCTAATATATATACACAATGTCACATTATATATATATATATATATATATATATATATATATATATATATATATATATATATATATATATATATATATATATATATCACCAAAGCAGACTTACCTTACCATAGAAATCCGGTGTTCCACACAATGAATTCACTATTAAGTTACTACACAATAGTTACATCATTTCCTGGTGGCACAGAACTAAGTTCTTCCTTTACTTAGTAACTAAGCACAATTTTGTCTGAATCTCCACCTACCAACTTACCTGGTTTTCTAACCGTTCTTCTGGCTTCAACCACTGACTGACATAAATCTAAGTTTCTATCAGGCACATGTAACTATGTTTTATTCTAACACAGCAACCTATTAGATGCAACGATTTACAATATATGGCAACTATAATTTACATCCATATAGCCCCATCGCCTTCCTGCGTTCCCAACAGCTGATTCGCGAACACGCAGTAAACAAACACACGATTAGCCATCAACCGCGTTATCGATCGGTTTGCTAATTAGTATGCAAGGACATCCGCATAGGTAATGAGGTTAGAACAATGGCGTGTGGTACACACTTACAAAGTTAAATGATTTAAACAAATATGTACCTGAATGTTAAGAACCAGATTTCCAGTCAGCTTCAGAACTGTTCAAGGGCTTCTCAGCTTCCTTTCCATAACAGTCAGCCGAATCATGGTTGAGGTGAGACGCCACACAAAATTGGCTCACAAGGCCTGCGTCTGCTCTCTCCGAGCAAAATGGAAGTGAATGAAAGGTTTAGCCAATTTCCCCACTCGTGCCAACTCAATGCGCACGCGAAGCTAGTGCTTCTAGAGAAAAGACACTTTCTCGGGAAACCGTCATTCCCCGCCTAGAATTTCTAGATCTCTCTGCACGAGAATTTAGTGCGATACATAGCCTCACGGGTCACTCAAATTCCGGTGTTTCGAGAAGATTCTAGATAGTAATTCCTCCATCGGCTTCCCTCAGTCTATTTTAGCTGGGAAAGTCCCCCGATGACGCGCCAAAATAGTGCGGGATCTTTACGACCCAAGACAGATAAACGCGTTTCGTCACACCCACATAGTGGTCTTTTTAAAGCCAAAAAAAGTCCCTTATCAGGAACGTGCTGAAGGACCGTGAATAAATAGAATCATCACATTATGTTGGTCTGAGTGCACGAAGTGCGCATGCGTCAGCATATGTCCTGGCAACTGGCGTAGTCGTCCCTGTCTCTCCACAGATATCGGTCCGTGGTGTTCTGGGTCAACTCTTTTATTGATATTCCCCGATATTCCCCCATGTCACTACTGCCACAGTTCAATTAAATGGTAGCAAACGACAACAGTTGAAGAGAAGCAGATCTTCAATGGCACACGCTGAGGACGCAAACCGACAGGTATATGAAATGGATAGGATACTTCGTAGAGAAAAATGGTTAATGGTATATTGAATGAAGCATTACACAGAGTTACAGTTTCATTGGGCCGACGGTGTCGACATTGTTCAGCGACTGTGATATTAGTGTAAGTGTATCGTCTTACAGAAGACAACTCACAGCCGAGCGTTGCGCTAATATACACTTTTGGGTGTAGAGTGAACAGAAGAAGCTCTTTTATCTTTTGTTTTCATTGATAATTTGACACGGTTTAAATAAGGGAGCCTTAACATATGTCACATCCAGTTAACTTCTATGAAGAAATCTTTATTACTCATTCCATCCTTCCTCTATGTTTTAATCATTCTTCTATAAAACCAATGGGCAGGCCAACTGCAGGGGATGCAGTGCCAGTTAGTGTATTGGCTGGTTCATTTCCCTCAACTCTCCCATATCCCGGAGAAAAGATGAATGTCACTGTACGGACAGCAGACCACCGCAGTGTTTCAATCCACTGTCTACTTACAGAACCCTCCTTGACCTTTCGGAGCATGCTCATAGAATCATTTAGTCCACACTCGCGGGTATAACTCTTGTGACTACAGCCACATGCAAGCCCGTGTTACTGTCATCACCTCTATCGTCGTGCTGCTCGTCGTCATAGAGAGGACACCATTGACTTCTTGAACGAGTTGGTCGGATGACCGTGCCTTGAATGCCCACCCACTTCTCTGCTGCTGTATGGCATATCCATCTGTATAGATACGCACATCGGAATCATCAGGAATTTCACTGATTACGAGATCACCACTTCATTGCCAGCTGCAGGAGACTCCTCTCAGCGCCTCATGTCAAGCGTGACAATGCAGAAGATTGTGCAGTTGGGCTCTAGAGGCTTAGGCTCCCATCCTTTGCCGGGATTTGATATTAGTACAACTGCAGACCAGCCTGATATGAATAACCTCACGACATATCCATGATTTGTCGGTCGTTAGCCTGTTACACTTTTTTCTGAATAGAACGTAATGCAAAGGGTGATGCACACACATAAGCACACGCAAACACACACACATACACATACACCCACAAACACACACACACACACACACACATATATATATATATATATATATATATATATATATATATATATATATATATATATATATATATATACACACACAAACTCGCAAGCATACAAACACTCACTCACATAACAAGCACACACTTTCTCACAGAGAGACAGACACACACGCACACACACACACCACACACACACACTTAGAAAACATATAATCAATGTTTACCACACATCACATCGTTGAACGGGAGTTTCCATTGATATAAACAATCAATAAGGTGCCGTCTCCACAATATAGGTTGGATGCATTGAATATCTACCACTGTCTGACTCTCGCCCTGACTTTTCATTGTGTCAGATTGTTGCTTGTCCATCTCTTGATGTTATCTTCCCACTTGTATCTTTATCTGCCTCTTTTTCGCTTGCCGCAACCTTACAGTCCAGTATGGTTTTTATAGGAGCGTTATGTCTTTTAACGAGGTCGAAATATTTCACTTGCCTACTTTTTGTTTCTTTCAATAACTCTCGTGAAGCATGGACGATGAGCAAACAAGATGTAAAGCATCTGATGGCTGTGGCAATGTGGACAATGCAAAGAATACCATGGACAGACAAAAAAAAACATATGACCAAGTCCTACAAGAATCAAATGAAAACCGTAAACTGATTAGAGAAATTAGACGTAGACAGTCACAATCTGTTTTGGTCACGTTATGAGGAGATATAAATTGGATAACTTGGTGACAACTGGCAAGATAGAGGGGAAGAGAACAAAGGAAAGGCAGAGAAGTAAATAACTGGATGTCTTTGCCACGTTGTGTGGTCGATACAAGAACACAGAGCTGATCCACGACACATGTGATCGAGTGAAATGGCAAAACATGACTTTCAACACTTACCTATATGGAATGGAAAAAAAAAATTGAAAACAAGACCACCGTGAACCGAAAGTTCCTTAATTAGGCAAATGATCATTTGCCAATGAGGATAGTAGAGGTAAAAGCATGATTTAGCACGGTGAGGAATATGTTCAAGCAATTGAATAGAAGGTTCGACCCCCGCTGGTGACTTGCGGGATACTGAGACGGCCGCTCAGAAAGCAATGGCAAACTACTGAGCGTAATCTTGCCAAGAAATCAACAGACAGCTGAAAGATGCTGCTGTTGACAGCGATGTCCTGTAAAGGATATGGAAAAAAAATAATTGAATGGAAACGAGTTCTTAAGAGCTGCATTCAGCAAATCATTATGTGCAACGGAGACGCATAAGCAATTAGAAGCCATGAGATGAATTCTGTTTAGCTGCGAGGAATTGGTTTCATTGGAGAATCATGAAAACAGTGTAGGCGCATAGAATGAGTAAAAAAAAAAGAAGATTTACTTAAAGAAATTAACTAACTATGACATGTGGTAAGGTTTCCTTTTTTAAACCGTGTCCAATTGTCATGGCAATAATATAATACCTGCACATACATTTCTCTACTCAATGCATATGACTGCTTCGCCCTGCTGTGAGTTGTGTTCTGTCAAACGTTACACTGACACTATTTTCACACCCGCTGTCCACTCTCAACATCATCAACCTGCTTCTCTTCGACTTTTGTTCATTGGTACCATTTAAATGAACTACGTCAGTCCTGGCATGGTTGAATATCATCAGCGGAGTTCATCCAGAACACCACGGGCCGATATCTGTGGAGAGACAGGAACGGCTGCATCAGAAGACATGGCACATGGTGATACTGGTGAGGGTCACCTATTCCTTCGTGCACTCAGATCTACATAAGGTGATAATCCTATTTATTCACATACACACAGCAGGTTCCTCAACCAGGACTTATGTGTATTTAAAAAAAAAAAAAAAATTCATCGTCTGGGTCATATGCTGCTACCTTACTTGGTAGGCGTTGAAAAGCAGCGGTAAAATTGTACATTAGCGTGGTAGCCACTGGTGCAATAATGTGTGGTTCAGTGCTTCACAAACCCCACGAAGGAGAACTTGTTGTTTGTATAGGGCAGTTGTAATCTAGTTGAAATGCCTGCTAACTTGATTCTTGTGTTATCTGTTCAGTTATGTTCGTCTTATGTCACATTATTTTTGCAGCTACTTGGTTCCAATAAATATATTTTATTATTCCTTGATAGTTCCGAACAATTGCGATGGCGTCATGATGATACACTTGAGCATATGAATTGATGTAGTCGACAACGCACAAAGAATATGCATTTAGTGTGTGGTTCAGTGCTTCACAAACCCCACGAAGGAGAACTTGTTGTTTGTATAGGGCAGTTGTAATCTAGTTGAAATGCCTGCTAACTTGATTCTTGTGTTATCTGTTCAGTTATGTTCGTCTTATGTCACATTATTTTTGCAGCTACTTGGTTCCAATAAATATATTTTATTATTCCGTGATAGTTCCGAACAATTGCGATGGCGTCATGATGATACACTTGAGCATATGAATTGATGTAGTCGACAACGCACAAAGAATATGCATTTAGTGTCTTGATCAATCTCCATATTTATATTCGTAATACCCGTGAACTATGGACAGATAGATATATTTAAAAAATAGAACCCCATATAAGTTGTTACATGTAATCAAGGGGCACAACCTCAATCAATACGTATTTGTAAGGGTGATAAGGCCGTCTTTGAAGGGTTATACAGTTTGTGAGCTCTATTACTAAGCGATATATCGTGTTTCTCAGTGTGAATAATGTTTTACAAGGGACGGTCATTTTGCGACGATATCACAATGAAGATAATCTATACAGTGCATTTCTTAAATATTTGAAAACACAGAGATATAACATGAAAGATAGTATATTAAAATAACATGATTTTGCTTGGCGGAAACTATACCCTTTATCTCTTCCGTTTATTTATATAGCAATGCCAGCTTGAAGATGACTCGCTACGCCAAAGAGCTCGAGAATCCTACAAAATCTGCAAAGGCATGTGGGTCTTACCTGCGTGTTCACTTCAAAAATACCCGTGATGCGCATGCACCTGAAACGTGCAAACCGCTTCTAGAAGAATGTAGTTGCACAGAAAGAGTGCGTGCCATTCCGACGATTCAATGCTGGGGTTGGACGATGTGCACAGGCTAAACAGTGGAAGGCAGTCCAGGGACGATGGCCCAAGAAGAGTGCTGAATTTCTGCTTCAGCTTCCCAAAAATGCCGAGAGCAATGCTGCATTTAAGGGTCTGTCAACTGAGCACCTTGTGGTTGAACACATTCAGGTGAATGCTTTATTGCACTAATAGGTACGATGATATAGGAATGATTCATAATTTACTCGGACAATAACTGTGACTAATGTAATCAATGCAACACGTATCGATATAAATAATACCAGGAAATGTAAGACAGCGAACATAGCAAGACGTTGCAGGAGTGCAGGATATATATATATATATATATATATATATATATATATATATATATATATATATATATATATATAGAGAGAGAGAGAGAGAGAGAGAGAGAGAGAGAGAGAGAGAGAGAGAGAGAGAGAGAGAAATGCACTGGATAGAAGAATATGGAATATGCCATGTCACCAGACTGCTGAACACAATATATGATACTAGTGATATACCTCCTGAATTATGTAATTCTATATTTCTTTCAATCCCGAATAATTCAGGAAACTTGGAATGTGATCAACACCGAACTTTAGTATTATGAGTCACATCCCGAAGATTTTGCTGAGAATTATCATGCAAATAGTTGGGAAGAAAACACAATCCGAAATAGGAGAAGAACAATGTGGGTTTGTAGAAGGCAAGGGTACAGTAAATGCTGTGTATATACTGAGAACAGTAATTGAACGCTCTATAGAAGTAAACAAAGATCTTTGCCTTATTGACTACACAAAAGCTTTCGATACAGTGAGACATGTCGACATGATAAGGATGCTTGAAGATCTACAAATTGATGGGAAAGACCTAAGACTTGTAAAAACATATATTGGAAACAACACGCTGCCATCAGAATTGATAATGAAGAGGTCAGTATCAGCCTATTAAGAGAGGTGTGAAACAGGTATGTGTTATGTCTCCAGATCATGTTTTTTCCCCCTGTGCAGTGAAATTATTTTCAGAAATATAGAGGATTTGGAAGGAATCAACATTGAGGGAAGATACATCAATGACATTAGATATGCAGATGGTACAGTCTTTATTGCAGACAATGAAAAGGAGCTGCAACATTTAGTAGATGTGGTTGTTGCACACAGTGAGCAGCTACGGTTAGAATTGAATAGTAAGAAGACACAGATTATGGTCGTCACTGGGAAGAAGGAAATACCATAACGTGATATACGAGTAAACAGGAATATTCTTAAGCAAGTTAATCGGTACAGGTATCTCGGAACAGTCATACCTTCTGATGGGAGATACCTTGAAGAGATTAGAACAAGAATTGCCATTGCAAACTTAGACTTTTGCAAGATGAAAAAACATACTGATCAATAAAAAGATATCAATTGAAACGAGAAAAGAGTGTTGAGGTGTTAGATAGAACTGTACTTTCGTATGTATGTGAAGCGTGGACAATGAGCAGTCAAGCTGGAAAAAAAGAACATCAGATGGCTGTGGAAATCAGGTTTCTGAGGAAAATGCAGAGAATACCTCGGACAGACAGAAAAAGCAATAAACAAATTCTTCAAGAAACAAATGAAGATCGTAAACTGATTAGAGAAATTAGACGTAGACAGACAACATTTTTGTGGGCATGTTATGAAAAGAAAGGACCTGGGGAACTTGGTGACAACTGACAAGATAGAAGGGAAGAGACCAAGGGGAAGACCGAGAAGTAAATACCTGGAATGGCTTGGCGACGAGGCATGGTCGTGACAGGAACACGAAGCTGATCCACGACTCTGGTCATCGAGTGAGATGGCAAATAATGACCGCCCACGCTTATCGGCATGGCATATGATATATATATATATAGGCATATACCTCTCCATTATTGTCCTCTCCAAACCTCCATGACGTTTCAAGTGACCAAAATATATTGGTCTTCTTTGTATTATCGTCTGTAATAGCCAACCCTCTTCATTATTCATCTGAGGAAGTATGGATGCATTTGTTCTTTTCTTTACCCAAGATATTCTTAGAACCCGTCTGCAACATTCATATTCAAACGCATGTATGCTCTGTTCAGCTTGTTTAGCAAGTGTTTAAATAGCTGAGTAATAATGAGAGGGGTCAAAGAGAAGCCAAGAATAATATTCGGAGGTTATAATACAAACAATATACGCTATGTAGATGACACTGTATTGTTGAAGAGTGCAAAGAAAGGACAGGAGATTCATGAACGCCTACGCCAGACGGCATGGCACTTGATGATGATGATAGGTCTATGTCTGTTTTGAAGTAGTGATTGGCATTCGGCTACTCACATGGTCCGAAACTCAGCGAGGAACGGAACTTTCCGCAGCTGAGGGCCTTCATGGACGATATGACAATCCTGACACCGAAGGAGAGTGATGCCCACAGCATCCTCCACAGACTGGACGATCGGATTAACCGCTGAGGGCCTTCATGGACGATATGACAATCCTGACACCGAAGGAGAGTAATGCCCACAGAATCCTCCACAGACTGGACGATCTGATTCGCTGGGGCAGGATGACCTTCAAGTCCAAGAAATCGAGGAGCCTGTCGATCGTAATGGGAATTACAGCCAATGAAGGGATACAATCGAAACCAGCATTTCATCATTAAGAGAGAGAAGACATCTTTACATACGAAAATGTGAATACGCTTTCATTTAGAGGTATATATCAAACGTAATCATATGTAATGTTTCGTAAGGTTCACATATTTTTGACAATGTTGAAACTAATGTAAAAGCGGATTGTGATTAACTACATAAACCTGCAAATAAGTAATTTCACCTGATAGTTTATACATAAAATTTAGGGTTATTCAATGAGCGTGCGGTATTTCAAGACAATTGCACGTTTAATGACTATGAAGTATTGCAACGGTGTCTATATATCTTTGGCTGGCACAAATTAATGTGCCATGCAATAATAGCCTATCCAGTTACAAGCGTTTTAGTGTTTATGTTTTGGCTCTTATTTGCCATAGGAATATCGTATGTCTTCAACTAACTAATCATAAGACGCCCTTACATTAACAACCCCGTGCATTTCCGTCAAAGTCCCAATATTATTCATGTCTGTTTACACTTCTCTTCTCCTGGTGTTTTCAGTCTTCCTCTATTTATTTTGCCGATATTGCATATTCGAGACAACTGATGAACTAGTAATACTTTCAAACAGTTCAACAAATCATAACACATCTTGACTATACAAACTACCGCAGTGAAAACAACAATTACACGTATCTGCCGGTAGGTTTATCCCGCCAGAACTATTTTGTCCTAGCAATTGCCACGCAGTTTACACGCTGGAATGTTTATCGTATCATCGACAGTGATACAGTGATAAATACATCACTTATTCTCTAGCTTTCTACAGTCTGTCACTATGTTTCTGTAACGCGTTCAGTTACTCTATCACAATGAAGTGGTCTACCAAGGCATGTCTGCCAGTGTTAGTGGTCAGTGATCCGTGTTTGTCAGTCTGGATGACCGCTTCTGCAGATAAATATTTTGTATATAAGGGTTCCACGTTAATGTGTGTTATTCGGATGACTGCCTCTGCTGGTGGCCCTGGCAAGAAACTAATCATTGCAGCTCAAAGCACAGCAGCTGAACACCTGAAGCGGCGACTTGTATTTGCTAGGATGAAACTTAACTACAGCGTTATGGCAAGCATCAGCGACTGTCGTAATCCACGTGTGTCTTAAAGACGATCATTGATATCATTAGTTTCTTTGTGCCATTACAATCTCAACAACCATTTGTGACAGCCTTATCAGGCACATGCAATTGTGCCAGACAAAAATATAACTTTACAAACTAACACAGTATTGCATTTAAACGGATATTGCACTAGATATATTATAGCATTGGTAAACTGCACATCATTTAAGATATTATCTACCATTTGAGATAACATACTGGAAATCAAAGATATTGAAAACACTTACATTCATTTTAGTAGCTACTGATCACAAGGGCAATATATTTTCTTAGAAGTCACCAAGTAAGGTCGTGAAACTAACTGTTTGCATTACACAACCTCCATTTAAGCTTCACTAAATTAGTTGTCTTATCTCCCTTGTGGCTTTAAACATCATTTATATTTATGTCCCTTCATGCTGAGAATTGGTACTATTTTTTTTTCCGTGTTTTCAACCTGTTTCAGGATATTGCGGTCAACACCAGCATCTTTCAGCTGTAATGTTGATTCCTAGGCTAGATTACGCTTATCTGCACGCCACGACTTTCTGAGCGACCGGCTCCATACTCTCTTAAGTCACTGGGGCGACTCGAACCCCTTCGAATTCTCCTGGGCTCACGTCAACCACGAGAGTATTGGGTTACGGAAAAAAACTGCTAATCTCTCAGCCAGAGGGACCGATGAATGTGTACTATACAATTGTCTAAATTTGCACGTATGCAGCATTACAATGGGCGGTCATGTTTCGTTTTCTCGCACGATCATCACAGTAGTAGTTCGGCTTTGTATTTTTTGTCTCGATTATGCCATGCGGCTAACACATATACGTATTTCTCTCTCTCTCTCTCTCTCTCTCTCTCTCTCTCTCTCTCTCTCTCTCTCTCTCTCTCTCTCTCTGTGCCCTGTGTTCTTTGCCCTTCAAATGTGCCAGTTGTCACCGAGTTCCCAGTTCACTTCTTCTTATAACGTGCCACATCTTTTGACTGTCTACAGCTACTTTTTATATGTTTATGGTTTTAATGTGTTCCTTGGTGGATGTAGCGAAACGCCAGTGGTCCATGTCCTTATGCATTCTTTTATTTTGGGTAGACAGGGGGGAACGGCTTTCGGAAGCTCTCAGTTCTCTTGTTCTCTCAAATCTCCATGAAAGATGGTTCTTTGGGTTATCTTCCTATCACAATCTTTACATGGAGCAAGTAGCCAATGTCTTTCACATCGGGTAAACCCGATGGAGCTCCCTGCGCCAAATGTGCGCTGGTGCGGCTGCTAAGCAATTCATGGCCGTGTACACACCTATCGTTGGATAGTGGCATCTTGTCAAGTCGATTTGAAGATTGGGACAGAGATGCAACATCCTACTGAAGTGGGGAAGAAAGGTAGGGCTTGGGTTGTGGGTACTCCAGCCAAACATGGAGTTATAAATATACAATGTGTTGAAGGGGAAGATGAATTGGCGAAAGGCCAATCATAACCAATGACGAGTTGGGTGACCGTTAGCCGATCTGGCTGCGCGTCTTGTCCTTGGCATAGCCGGGGAAGTGAATCTGAACCATATATCTCCCAAGAGGATTTCATTTGTTCTTGGCGTCAGATGAGCTGTTGCCATCTTTCTGTCTACGGATTGAATTGGACAGATTGTCATCTTTCTGTTGTATATACTCAGTGGATGGCTATGGTATTCTTGGGGATGGGGTACACCAATCTCTGATCTATCTTCTTGAGCCAGAAGAGGCTATTCACAGGACTATCTCTTTCATCTGTTACTAGATAGGATGATGTAGGGAAGATAATGGACTTCTTTATCTCATTTAGAGAACCTGCATTCCGCTAAATCTATGTGTTCTGTGGGGCACTGCTGGTACATTGCGGCGACAGCTCAAACAAGAGCAGAGCCGGGAGGGGGTAGTATCTTCTTTCCTATTCTTGCAGGGAGTGGGGAACTACACGGCGTGCCATACAACCCCATTACTATACTATTAGGTAATGAGATGTAACACACAGATTACTGGGCGCACCACACCACAAGATCTTGCGGGTGAGAAAGGCATGGTTTGCAAGTGAGAGGGAAGCATGGGAATGAATGTGCCCAATCATAATAAAGGCTTGGTATGAGTGTGGAGGGTGTGTCTTGTGGCCAAAAAGACAACCGGACTTCGTCCAGCTGGAGGTCTACTCAAGCCCGGACGTGGCCAATCCAGGGGCTACCTGACAGGTCAGGCCTAGTAATTCAGGTATTAAATATAGTGTATTTGTGTGATACATGAGTCAGCCCAGTCGCTCAGGTTTGGTTTATCATTTACAGGGTCCTCTTCTATGGGAAGTGACTATGTCTTCTAAGGGACATTATCACCAGTGCTTCTAGGCTAACGCCAATATGTCCAACGAGGCCAACTCAAGGTTTGGTGTGCTTAACTCTGAGACAGAGGCAAGGTGCAGGTCTTGAGGCAAGGACATTTTGTATGACTGGTGCATTGCCGGTTTTGTTTAATAACATACGCCTGAGAGCAGTTGTTGTCTGGAGGGAGCCTAAGAGTGATTTTCTGGCATACCCATTTTATCCCGGACATTAAAAGGACCCATCCATTATCCTTCACAAACACTTCACCTTATCGGCAACACTAAAGCTTTTCATACGTCAGTGAAGACCTAGTGCCGAACTAAATCAGATGACAATGAACAGAAGTCCTCAACACACCAGTCACTTGGATTCTACAAAAGCCGGTTAAACCTACACCCATTTGCTGGAGAAGGAAGGAGATTCGGACATCTTTGGTGAGAAGTGTGTGGACAGATCAGACAGTATCTGAAGCTGGATCTGTGACTGTGGCGACTTGAGGCTCTGTGTCGGAACTTTATCAGTGTAGTGTCTGTGTAGATCTATCTGTTTATCTGCCTTTATGTGTTCCTGTGCTGTTCTTGATTAGGTTAATAAAATTACTTCCAAGTTGTTCTGACGACTGCCATGTTATTTATGCGTCAGCCAGAAGAACCCTGCAGGAAATAGGTCCCTAGGTCGAAAGGAAGCGTGACAGTGTGTCCAGGGAAAACGGGAGGAGGGTTGGCAGGTAAAGACCTATCCCAGCCAGGGCTATAGAAGATATTTGAAATATTGTGACCGGGCTATTTGGGACCCTCCACATAGCTTGTTACAATTTCTGGGGGCTCGTCCGGGATATTGGAAATCCTGGTGGAGTTTTGGCTGATGTAGTGATAGGGGACAGATATCCTTGTCTTCTATCAATAGGTTCTGCCTACCGTGCCTGGCTATTGTCTATACTCTTCCTGACACAGACTGACCGACATACGACGTGTTGTGGTCGTGTAATGTAACTTGTTGTGTAATTGTGAGAAAATTTTATTAGACAATTACCTCTTCCCTTACCCTCTGAGTTTAAGATGGCATCAGCTGGGTTTAATGTCGCTGACGTACAGGCTACAGGGCGTGAGATGGGATATGATGGAGCGGAGTTACAGAAATATGTGCAGGAAGTGGAAAGAGACTACAGACAGGCTGTGCGCGAAGCCAAGAGGATTGAGGCGGAGGCTGAAGCTAAGAGGATGGAGGCTGAAGCTAAGAGGATTGAGGCGGAGGCTGAAGCTAAGAGGATGGAGGCTGAAGCTAAGAGGATTGAGGCGGAGGCTGAGGCTAGGAAGATGGAGGCCGAGCAGGCAGTCAGAGACCATGAGTTCCGTATGAGAGAGTTGGAGCTGAAAGCTCAAACTGCCAAGGAAAGAGACGGTGCAGTGGGAGACGCAGTTCTCCCTGACTCAACAACTTCTGGTAGCGGTCCATACCAGGCAATGAAGTTCCCATTGCTCCCGTTCGATGAACACAAAGATAAGATCGACCAGTATCTTCACAGATTTCGGTCGATGGCTTTGGCTATGGGATTGGAACGAGGGAAATGGAACTTGAAACTCTCACAGGGCCTGAGGGGGACCGCGTACGAGGTCTATTCTAGGTTGCCACCTGGTATGGAGAATGACTATGAAGCTCTGGAGAAAGCACTATTGAAAAGGTTCCAGATGACAGCTCATACTTATCGACAACAGTTCAGAAAGTCGAAGAGAGAGCCAGGAGAGATGTTCGCCGCCTACAGTGTTAGACTGAAGTCTTACCTTTTGAAGTGGATGTCGTTAGCTGGATTTGCTAACGACTATGAGAGTTTGGAAGAATTGGTGGTCGTGGACCAAATGAAGAGGATGATGCCTAAGCCATTGCAAACCTTCTTGCTGGAAAATGGGGCAGAAAGGTTAGACATAGTGAACACGTTGGCGGAAAGGTATGTGCTAGCTCATGGGGATAATGGGGAATTGTCACAACCCAATCCCCGACCACCAGACACATGGGCTGGAAAGAAGAAGAACCCTAAAACAGCTCACACCAAGAAGGAGGATCCTTTCGATAAAGTTCCTAGTAAGAAACCCTCTGGTAAGACTCCACCTGGATCTCCTAAAAGAAAGTGGAGTGAAAAGTGGTGCGCCTATTGCAAATCTCCCACACACAATATGGTAGATTGCCGGCGTAAACAGAAAGACTCTCACTATGCTGCTTGTCTTGTAGAAACCGGGGAAGGGTCTCACAAGGAGGTAGAAGGGAGGGATCTTGGGAACAAAGATTTAGAAAAACCACCAGTAGTAGAAACGGTACTTGTGAACGGTCAACCAGTTGAGTGTCTCTACGACACCGGTTTGCAGTTTGAGGCTGTAATTTCATCACACTTAGTGAGCCCAGAGCAGCTAACCGGGGAATCTATTGAGATTCAAACGGCGACAAAGAGTGCGGTAGCGATGTCTCTTCCAATTGCGAAGGTGGACATCAAATCAAAATATGTTACCGGCACTATACAGGCAGCCGTTCTGCTAGATCCTATCTTCCCAATGATCTTGGGTTGTCGCTACGTCTTTCTAGGGATTCCAACCGAACCCATGTACGTAGGGGCGATGCAAACCAGATCTCAATCGGAGGATGAGCAGACGCCGGCCTTGATCGTGAATCCCTTGCCTGGGGAGTTACGAGCTGCTCAAAGCCAGGATGCTACTTTGCAACCCTGCTTCAACCAGTTGCCAAAAAGTTCTGACCCACCAAGACGGGGTCAGTATTATATGAAGAATCGGTTACTGTACCGGAGAGCCGGAGTGGAGGATCGCCAGCATGGACAGCTGGTAGTTCCTAAGGCTTATCGGGAACAGCTTCTTCATATGGGACACACCATTTCTTTCAGTGGACATATGGGTGTCGGGGCAACTCTCCAGCGCATTTCCTGCCATTACTACTGGCCAGGGATGACTGGAGACGTGCGTAGGTACGTCAAGTCGTGCCCAGAGTGCCAGCGTGTGGCACCAAAACACTGGACAGCTCCGGTAGTTCTGGGAGACATGCCCATTATGAACTCTCCTTTCGAGAGAGTTGCCATCGATCTTGTTGGTCCTCTTCCTAGGACTAGGAAGAGGAATAAGTACATTCTCACGATGGTGGATTGCTGTTCCATGTGGGGCGAGGCGATACCTTTGGCCACAATCGACTCTAAGCGAGTGGCTGATGCACTGATGGAGACCTTTACTAGGTTGGGATTTCCCAACCAAATCCTAACGGACAATGGGTCTCAGTTCTGTGGTAAGCTGATGGAAGAAGTCTTTCGTATCTTCCAGACCAACCACATTCACACAAGCCCGTATCACCCTCAGTCTAATGGGCAAGTAGAGAGGTTTAATGGTACCTTGATGACCATGCTTCGGAAGCTGGCACAAGAGAAACCAGACAGATGGGATGAGTATATCTCAGCCGCCTTGTTCGCCTATCGGGAGGTTCCCCATGGGTCGACCGGGTTGCCACCAGCCACTCTACTATTCGGGAGGCCAATCAAGGGTCCCTTAGAAGCCTTATTGAGATGTTGGACAGAGGAAGAAACTTCCGAAGAAGTTGTATCCTCTTATAAATACGTCGAAGAGTTAAAGAAAAAACTCCAGACGGGTTGGGCTTTGGCAGCTCAGAATCTGAGAGCGGCCAGGAAGAGACACGCGGCCTACTACAATAGAAGGACGAAAGATAGGTCTCTTAAGGTGGGGGATCGGGTTCTGTTGTTACTTCCAGTAGGTTCCAATAAACTCGAGATTGGTTGGCAGGGGCCTTTCCCGGTGGAAAGGGTTGTCTCCCGCACCAACTATGCCATCCGGATCAGGGGGAAATCCAAAATCTTCCACATTAACCTTCTCAAAAAGTATGAAGAACGATCTGGTGGTACTTCTCTCCCAATCATGACTATGGCGGTCGCGATGGAAACTGAATCGGGCGAAGAAACGGATAGGGGGTATCCATTACACCCTGGGGAAACCTATAGGGATGTACATATAAATCCTGATCTGTCGGCTGAAGAAACAGACCGTGTCATCCGTTTGTTAGAGTCCCATCAGCAGATTCTTACCGATCGGCCAGGGCGGACAGGGTTGGTCGAGTTTGATATGACTCTGACTACCCAAGACCCAGTTCGCCAGAAAATATATCCAGTACCCTTTTCGAAAGAGAAGGCCCTGGAAACTGAAATCCAGAAGCTTCTGGACGACGACATCATCACTCCTTCGACTTCTCCGTATAATGCCGGGGTTGTCTTGTTGAGGAAGCCAAGCGGGGAACACCGCTTATGTATTGATTACAGGCATTTGAATAGTTGTACGACGTTCCAAGTTGAGCCGTTACCAAACACAAATCAATTGTTTGCCAGATTAAATAGGGCAAAGTACTTCTCAAAAATTGATTTAAGCCGGGGATATTATCAGATCCCTGTGAAGCCTGAGGTTCGGCCCATGCTCGCTTTCAGTACTCCGAGCGGCCATTACGAATTTAAGGTGATGCCTTTTGGGCTGAGCAATGCGCCCAGTGTGTTCACACGCATGATGAGAAAGTTATTAGACCCTTTAAGGGATCCCTCTGTCGTCTCGTTTATGGATGATATTCTCATCGCGTCTGACAATCTGAAAGATCACCTGAAATCCTTGGAAAAGATCTTCATAAGATTGAAAGAGGAGGGGTTAACCGCCCGTCCAGCCA
>CAWUFQ010000212.1:0-104581 GCA_963921405.1 Cepaea hortensis | reverse complement strand
CGAGATTTGTGGAAAGACATGAACGCCTACGCCAGCTGGCGGGACAGAAGATGATGATGATGATGGGATCAATATTGCAAATTAAAAAAAAAAAAATTTCCGTCAATCGATGTGGCCCGAACGATCAGGTCTTCTCACTGGCAAGGCACACCAGGTCGCCTAAAGTCCAGTGAGCAATAATCAGATTGGTTTATTTTGTTGTTTCGGGATTTGTGATTTAAACATTGATTTACGGACGTCAGTCGCGGCGATCGGGCAAATCTTGAGCTACAGCCTACGATGGGTCAATCAATCAATCAATCATGTGCCATGCCGGAAAGCGTGGGCGGTCATGATTCGCCATTTCACTCGATCACCAGAGTCGTGGATCAGCTCAGTGTTCCTGTCTCGTCCATGCCATGTGGCCAAGCCATCCAGGTATTTTCCTCTCGGTCTTCCTCTTGGTCTGTTCCCTTCGATCTTGCCAGCTGTCACTAAGTTCTCCAGTCCATTTCTTCTCATAACATGTCCAAAAAATTTTGACTGTCTACGTCTAATTTCTCTAATCAATCTACGATTTTCATTTGTCTCTTGTAGTACTTGGTCATTGGTTTTTCTATCTGTCCATGGTATTCTTTGCATGACGTTGTAATATTCTTTTGTGGTAATTTGGCCGTGTCCAGCGTGTGCCGCGTGGTCTAGTGTTTACACACCCGCTTCAAACGCCAGTGATCCGGGGTTTGTTTCCAGGTCCGGTCAAAGATATGCACTACTGACGAGCTCAAACGAGAGCAAATCTCGAGTCTAGTGCTTCCACATTGACGTGGATAGGCCTTAGGTTCATACTAGAATACGATCAGCGTTGCCAGTAGTGGGTTGTGCTCAATATTTAAATCTCAAATCCCGAAACAACAAAATAAATCAATTTGATTATTGCTCACTGCACTTTAGGCGACCTGGTGTGCCTTGCCAGTGAGAAGACCTGATCGTTCGGGTCCACATCGATTGACGGACTCAGTCGCGGCGATCGGGCAAATCTTGAGCTACAGCCTACAATGGGTGACGTTGTAATATTCTTTTGTGATAATTTGGCCGTGTCCAGCGTGTGCAGCGTGGTCTAGTGTTTACACACCCGCTACACACGCCAGTGATCCGGGGTTTGTTCCGGGTCCGGTCAAGGATATGCACTACTGACGAGCTCAAACGAGAACAATACTAATAGTTTAACAGATTCAGTGCCAAACATAAAGTCAGTTTGGACCAAACGAAAATAGATGGCAGAAAATGGGAAATAGGGGCGTGTCACAGTTATGACTTTAAAGTTGTTAATATGATAGTTGTTAATATGATTGGTATTATATACTAAATTAAAGAAGGTTGCATAATAAAACTATTGTATATAAGCACATGGCAGATACGGAAAGTCGCTTAAGGCGATTAATCATCCAATGACATTTAATCAGTTAAGTCACTAATGGAAGATGTGTAAATATACTGACCGTGTGAAGATGACATCACAGTTGTCTGAAATATATTTTTACATCTACACAATATCGGCCGGCCAGCTAGTCGGGTGGATAGCGAGCTGTGGTCGGACGCGTATGCCTCGTGGATTGTCAAAGTGAGGGGAAGATTAGCCACGCTTCCTCCTCGCTCCCAGGCCTACTTAATGTAAAGGCGCTATCGGTGACTATCACAGCACAGATCCAAAGCGGGAAACAGACTCCGGACATATTTATTTTATTATTTATTGCACAATATCACAATACGGATATCACACATGTCTTCATTATATTATTGTATAATCTTCACAATATAAAACAGCAAAAGTATATTATAAGAAATTACTATAGAAACTATATACATCAATTCAAGTCAGAACGTGTATACCAGAGTTGCCACTTTTTCTTGACAGAAAACATCTAGAAGCTGAACAAATAACATTTAGAAATATCTAGATTGTGTTGGTAAACATCTAGAAAAACATCTAGATTGACAAAGTAAGACAGATATCTATGTGACTTACCCTATAGAATTATGTCCTCATCTTCACTGATGTCTGTCACAAGATCCAGAGGATAGACTTAGCTTGGATGATGAAGTTGAAGCTTCAGATTCAAAATGTCTCTGTTATGCTTTAGCTGTTCCAATTTCTTTTAATACACGAACAGGGAGCTAATATGTTGAACAGCATGTTCCTACTCTCATCAGGCCAAATCTTATTGTCAAGATAGCATTTAAAAGGTCATTCATCCTGTTTCTTATTTTACATTTTATATAATTCATAGTACTGAAAAATCTTTCCACATCAGCATTTGAATGGGGTAGTATCATGGCAGACATCGCACATTCAAAGAGCTCACAGAATGGTTCTATATGGGCCAGCTAGGATGGGGGATAACACCACAACATTGAGAGTCAAACGTCCTAAGAAACCCCCGGGAAGGTTAACCCGGTCAACAAATGCCCGCAGAAGTCGGATGTATCGGCATCTTTAAATTGTCTTACTTCACGCCAAAAAGCTTCAATTTCTGTTTTGTTTGTCCAGTCAACAAAATTTATTTTGGTTAACTGATATTCTGCTTCCGCCACACTATTATCAATAGCCCTTAAAAATTTCATAACTTCACAATATTTAGGTATGTCCTTTACTGGTTGAAGTATGTTGTTAACAGAAAAGAATGAAATATTTTTCAATACATCTAAATTTTCAGGAAGTCTCTGCTTCAATTGTTTGAATAATGAGACAAGAAAATCTTGACAGCGCTTTCTTAAGTTGTTCTCTTCATTTTCTCTTAACAGTCTTTTTGTTTTTAAACCATGGATTTTTTATTCGATTTGGTATTCCAGGTATGGTTTAGGAGCCACATAGCTGTCTATAGTGCAAGTGAACAAGTCAGCTTTATAAGTTGGCAATATAAGTCTTTTACCAATTGAGTGAAATAGCAAAGTGAGATAGTCAAGTAATTTAACTTTATCAACATTTTTAGATTCATACAGTTTATTAACTTTTTGCACTTCACTTAGAATGGGTTGTAAAAAGAGAAGGAATGAGAACTTTTTATTTCATCTCTATACATTTCATTTAGTATTTCAGCTGTGTAGCACTTTTAACTTTGTCTTGTTATTTCGAAGTGTGTCTTCAACTCCAGCCATTGGTTCACAATTATTTCAACAGCTGGTTGAATTGATAACCATCTAGTTTTGCAATATGACAGAATTTTCAGTGGTGAGGAACTATCATTTAATCCATCCATCCATCCATCATGTGCCATGCCGATAAGCGTTGGCGGTCATGTTCTGCCATCTCACTCGATCACCAGAGTCGTGGATGAGCTCTGTGCTCCTGTCTCGACCATGCCATGTGGCCAAGCTATCCAGGTATTTACTTCTCGGTCTTCCTCTTGGTCTCTTCCCTTCGATCTTGCCAGTCGTCACCAAGTTCTCCAATTCATTTCTTCTCATAACATGCCCAAAACATTTTGACTGTCTACGTCTAATATCTCTATAAAAACAAATTATGTCCCACAAAGAATGCCTTCATTCACGATCAATTATTTTGAAAACTGTCTGTTGCATCGTTATGAAATTTTTCCAGCCGTCTTATATTTACCCCCACTTAAGGAATATGTCTTTGATAGGTCCAAAAACAACTTAAATCATCGAAAGCGGCGACATTTCTTTGATGTTTTGCTGAACAACTAGTGATTTCTCGCTAACAAATTTATGTTTACAGTAATGGAAGCCCCGCTTATTCAGATGACAACACAAGGCGTATCCGGATTCATATGGGAGTGGGTGCAATGAAAGAACTAGCTTAAAAGTCGACAGGGTCGGCTGCATTGCACTGGGTTTTTATCCCATATGGCTCAGTTTCTTTCCGCAGCACGAACTCCGTAGCTCCAGCGACGACCCTCGGGAGTCTCCGAAAAAAATGCACTCGTGAAATGAAGGACGCGGCCCGGAATCGAACATACAACCTTCGGAGCCCGAGTCAGACGGCTTGTTCACTTCACCACGGAGAATCCCGAGAGGGGTGCAATGTGTAATATTAGTAAAGACAAAGAATTTACAGAGGCATGGGGTAAATAATCTGTAAATTAACAGGAAATTAGAAGGGATATATTTCTTACCTTATTTTTCATTTCCTTCTTGTTTCTTCAGCTGCTGGTTAATAAAGTGTACACAAGTATTCATGTTAGCTTTTTATATTGAGTTCGTGAAAGCTTCCAAATAGCTGTGCGTTAATGTGCGTATGGAGTGACCAGAAATGATACCGCAATTTAGTCATCATGTTTCCATTTTTAAGGATCTGTTCAGCTGTCTGTGTAGTTTGTTCACACGTACACATGGGTGACAGACCCGCTTTGAGTCTTCGTGACAGGCAGGCAGGCAGGCAGGCAGGCAGGCAGGCAGGCAGGCAGGCAGGCAGGCAGGCAGGCAGGCAGACAGACAGACAGACAGACAGACAGACAGACAGACAGACAGACAGATCCCCGCCAGGAGCTGGGCGAAGCCGGGCCTTGTCAGCTAGTTTATTTGTATAATCACGTTTCATGAAAGAACCCCCATTTGGAGACATTTCTGAACAATCCCATTTAACTTCGCGCTGTTTGTGCCAAAACGAAAACCACGAGAGAATTTCAAAAAAAGCGGGGATGTGTCTTGGTGAAGCTGTAATACTGTTAAAATGAAGGACTTAATCTCTAAGCCGTAAATTATATACCGCATATAAACAAACTTTGAAATCTGCTGTAAAATCTCCAGAACAAAATTTTTTTGTTGGGTGGACATAATGATTGATTGATTGATTGATTGATTTAGGAACCGACATCACAGCATTCGGGACATTCCCATAAGCGCTCCGTCCCCATCCTCAGCAGCCAGCGAAGAGTTCCAACACTAATAGTTCCAGTAGCAATCTGATTATATGTCCGTCTCGCCTTTCCTCGGAGCGCCGAGCGTCGGCCAGATCCCCTCGTCACACCTCGTTGTCTCATTCTTACCAGACCATGGTGCTCCATCTGCTCCTCCGAGGTGTACACGTGCTCCTACAAGGCCGCAACCACGTCTGCCTTGTCATGCATCAATACTCCACCAAGTTTTGCCGAGCCAGCCAATCTGTCCGCCTGTTCATTCCCCAGCACACCGGCATGCCCAGGAGAAAAGATCAAGGTGATGCTTACTACCCGTGACCTCCGAAGCGAAGCAAGCCACTCTGCACGAAGCCTACCTGTTCTCACCCTTCTCAGCATGCTTTCTGAGTCAGTTACAATCACAATGTGTGTATGTATCGTGTTTTCTATCCAGCGGAAAGCTGCACTGACCGCCTCCACCTCCATTCTTAAGCTAGATGTAGTGTTATCATACGCCAGGCTCTCCTGCACCAAACGCCGACCATTAGTTTTTGCCAAGAACCCCCAGGCACTTCTCCTACCTCTCAACACTGACCCATCCGTGTAGATAATCACATCACCCGGGCGAGAATTTTCCTGAATTAGTTGCTGAATTTCCACTTCCGTGGCCCCTGCTGGCCACTCCCTGCACTCCCGGCTCAATGTTATTACAACTCTGCACAAGTCTGACTGCACGGCTGGCACTCTGACCCACTCCTCTCCTCGCCTGATGTTCTCCAAGGGGCACACCTGTCTGATGGTATCCTCCGCCTGAGCCATCCATGATTTCCCTCTTATTAGTCTCTGACCCTTAACTACAAAATGATAAGGCTATATACTAAATCTCATAATTTTCCCTCAGTTGGTTACTGAGATATGGATGTTTGTATTGAGGCAAACAAATGTGGACATACTATAATCAGTTTACGATCTGCATTTGTTTCTTGAAGGACTTGTTCATTGGTTTTTCTGTCTGTCCATGGTATTCTTTGCATTTTCCTCAGAAACCACATTTCCACAGACATCAGCTGTTTTTCAGCTTGACTGCTTATTGTCAACGCTTCACATCCATACAAAAGTATAGGTTCTATGTAGCACTGCAACACTTTTTCTCGTTTCAATTGATATCTTTTTATTGGTCAGTATGTTTTTCATCTTGCAAAAGGCTAACTTCGCAATGGCAATTCTTGTTCTAATCTCTTCGATGCATCTCCCATCAGATGTTATCTCCCCGGGAAGGTTAACCCGGTCAACAAATGCCCACAGAAGTCGGATGTGTCGGCCTAACGGCGCAAGAACGCAGCTCTGCTGTAAACAGGCACAACGCAATCACGTCCTAAAAAAAAAACTCCGGAAGAACGCAGAAGAAGAAGATGTTATGACTGTGCCGAGATAACTGTATCGATTCACTTGCTTAAGAATATGCCCATTTACTCGTATATCATATAGTGGTATTTTCTTCTTCCCAGTGACGACCATAATCTGTCTTCTTAATATTCAGTTCTAACACTAGTTGTTCACTGTGTGCAACAACCGCATCTACAAATTTTGCAGGTCCTGTTCATTGTCTGCAATCAAAACAGTATCATCTGCATATCTAATGTTATTGATGTATCGTCCCCCAATGTTGATTCCTTCCATATCTTCTATATTTCTGAAAATATGTTCACTGTTCAGATCTTTGTAGCGTGGATCAAGTGCTGTTGCAATCTGCTTTATTTAAATACTTGTCATATTAGCTACACGTTCACTGAAGTCATTAATATATGCTGCCTTAAATTTAGCTATGTAGACCGGATCATCATCGTGTTCAGTCATATGCTTTGTCAACGATGATAGCAGTGGCAATACACAGCTACAGGAAACATAATCTTGACCGCCAAGGAGGACCGTGGTCTGACAGGATAAGTCCAAAACTTTGACATATTTCGAAATCTTCTCCCAATCTGAACCTGACAGTTTTGGACCATTGTATTGCTTCTTTTCATCTGACATGTAGATAGTTAATGCTTCTCTGACCTGTAGAAGACTCTGTAGCATAATAAACATACTGTTTCATCTTGTTGGTATATCTTGCTGCAGCTTACACAATGGTGACTCAGTACAATTTTGCAACTAGGTTGTGTTTGCACTGCAGCACTATGTTTAAAATGTCCGACAATTTTTCGACATCCGGTTCATTTGTATAAGTGATGGGAGAAAAGTTTTCGATTAATTGTTTTTAAAAAAATTAATCGTTAAAAAAAAAAATTAACGATTAATCGATTAATTAATCGTTAACTTCCGCAGCCCTAGTTTTTAGGCAACCCGTTGATGTGTGTGTTCTTTTGTTAGTGATTTAATTAATTCTTTTGTGCATTAATTTGGTATTCCGGGTGTTGTGTTGGTTTTCAATTTCCTTGCAATTTTACTCAAGTCATGTTTCTTTTGCATCTTTGCATAGCTTCCTAATTTATCATGTAATCTTATATATAAATTAGGATGTCCGTATCTCTGTCCGTATCTCTGTCTGTATGTCTGTCTGTATGTATGTCCTTTATACGCTCGCGAACGGCCCATCCGATTGAGATGAAATTTTCTACACGCCTTCCTTTCATTCCAGAGATGCCAACTGTCGTAGTTTTTTTTTCTTCTTCCTCCTCCTCCCTCCTCCCTCCTCCCCCTCCCAAAATACGTACGTCCAGGAAATGGTCTTCTACATAGACACTTCTCTCTGAGGTCCGCGATAACATATTAACCTGTTGGGATGGCAATCAATCATCCTACTACCTCCTCCCTCCTCCTCCCTTCTCCCTCTTCCTCCTCCCTCTTCCTCCCTCCGCCTCCTCCCTCCTCCCACTCTCTACTCCTCCTTCCTCCTCCCTCCTCCTTCTCCTCCCTCCTTCTCCCTCTTCCTCCTCCCTCTTCCTCCCTCTTCCTGCTCCCTCCGCCTCCTCCCTCCGCCTACTCTCTCCTCCTCCTCCCTCCTCCTCCCTCTCCCTCCTCCTATTCCCTTCTCCTCCTCCTCCTCCTCCTCCTCTCTCCTCCTCCCTCCTTCTCCCTCTTCCTCCTCCCTCCTCCTCCCCCTCCTCCTCCACCCTACTCCTCCCTCATCTTCCTAATCCCTCCTCCTCCCTCCTATTCCTCCTGTCTCCTCCTCCCTCCTTCTCCCTCCTCCTTCTACCTCTTCCTCCCTCCTCCTTCTCCCTCCACCTCCTCCCTCCTCCTCTCTCCTCCTCCTCCCTCCTCCTCCCTCTCCCTCCTCCCTTCTCATCCTCCCCCACCTACGTTCTCCTCCTCCCTCCTCCCTCCTCCTCCTTCTCCCTCCTCCTCCCCCTCCCTCCTCCCCCTCCTCCTCCTCCTTCACCCTCCTCCCTCCTCCTCCTCCTCCTTCACCATCCTCCCTCCTCCTCCTCCCTCCTCCTCATCCTCCCTCCTCCTCCCTCCTCATCCCTCTTCCTCCTCCTCCTCCCTCCTCCTTCTCCCCTTTCCCCCCTCTTTCTCTTAATCCCTCCTCCTCCCTTCTCCTCCCTCCTATTCATCCCTACTCCTCCTCCTCCCTCCTCCTCCTCTCTCCGCCTATCTCTTCCTCCCTCCTCCTCCCTCCTCTCTCTTCCTCCTCCCTCCTCTCTCTTCCTCCTCCCTCCTCCTCCCTCTTCCTCCTCCTCCTCCCTCCTCCTTCCTCCTGCTCCCTCCTCCTCCTCCCTTCTCCTCCCTTCTCCTCCTCCCCCTCCTACCCCTCCCTCCTCCCCCTCATCCGTCTTCCTCCCTCCTCCTTCTTCCTCCCTCCTCCTCCCCCTCCTCCCCCTCCTCCTCCCTCTCTTCCTCATCCCTCCTCCTCCATTCTCCTCCTCCCTCCTCCTCCTCTCTCTACCTCCTCCCTCCTCCTCCCTTCACATTCCTCCTCCTCCCTCTTCCTCCTCATCCCTCCTCCTCTATCCTCCTCCCTCCTCCTCCTCCTCCCTCTACCTCCTCCCTCCTCCTCCCTTCACATTCCTCCTCCTCCCTCTTCCTCCTCCTCCCTCTCATCCTCTTCCCTCCTTCTCCTCCCTCCTCCTTCTCCCTCTTCCTCCTCCCTCTTCCTCCCTCCGCCTCCTCCCTCCTCCCACTCTCTACTCCTCCCTCCTCCTTCTCCTCCCTCCCCCTCCTCCCTCTTCCTCCCTCTTCCTGCTCCCTCCGCCTCCTCCCTCCGCCTACTCTCTCCTCCTCCTCCCTCCTCCTCCCTCTCCCTCCTCCTCCTCCCTCTCCTCCTCCTCCTCCTCCTGCGATCTCCTCCTCCCTCCTTCTCCCTCTTCCTCCTCCCTCCTCCTCCCCCTCCTCCTCCACCCTACTCCTCCCTCCTCTTCCTAATCCCTCCTCCTCCCTCCTATTCCTCCTGTCTCCTCCTCCCTCCTCTTCCCTCCTCCACCTCCCTCTTCCTCCTCCCTCCTCCATTTACCCAAGACAGACAGACATACAGATAGTCGGGAACGGGATCTTATATGACTACTTATATGATTTAAATGAGATGCTCTCCACCATGGGCTGGGCCGGGTCAGACAGACAGACAGACAGACAGACAGACAGATAGATAGACAGACAGACAGACAGACAGTCGGGAACGGGAGCTTATATGACTACTTATATGAATTAAATGAGATGCTCCCCACCAGAGTCTGGGCGAAGCCGGGCCGTGTCAGCTAGTGCTTCATATAAATTATTGTATTGCTTTTGTCTGACAGATGATTTGGAGAATCAGTTATGTGTTTCAACAATAAGGAATTCCAAATTACTTGGTAAACATTCTGATGAGGCTAGCTGCAAGAAGTGACACGCACATTATAGGAGGATTAAAGATGGGATATATTCCTTCAGTTTTGCATAAGTGCCATGGTTGATACCAATCATTACCGAGGCATTGTCGATACATATTGCAGCCAAATTCTTCAAGTCGATATTTTTACCGACCAAAAATCCAAAATATCTAACTCCAAATGAAAAACATCTAGAATTACTCGAATTACTAGAATTACCACCAACATCCAACCGGCTCCGTGGCCGAGGGGTTAGCAGCTTTCTCCGCTAACTCCGAATACTCTCGTCATGTGACGCGACGAGAATTAGCAGTGGTTCGAATCGCAAAAGTGACTTATGAGAGTATGGAGCCGGTCGCTCAGAAAGTCGTGGCGTGCTGATGAGCGTAATCTAGCCTAGGAATCAACATACAGCTGAAAGATGCTGGTGTTGACCGCAATATCCTGAAACAGGATGGAAATGCGGGAAAAAAAAAAAAAAAACCACCAACATCCAAACATCAGAAAACGACAGCCAGACGCCGGCAAAAACATCTAGATCTGGATGTAAAACATCTAGAATGGCAACCCTGGTGTATACACGTTACACTACAACGTCAGGCATTTGCGGGAATTTCCCATTATGACGAAGGGTGTCTTGGTCTATATATATCCTCGCCAACTGTCAATGTTCGCCCTTGGCTAGAGAGGCGATGTGTGGTTGCTGCCAACAAGGCAACTGTCGATAACACGATGACGATTTCCTGGTCACAGAAAGCTTTCCCGATCCTATTTGTTTGTTGTATATGTCAGGTCTTAGATATGGCTGAGCTACGTATGACAGTAGACGGCACCACCTGTTTTTTGTTTGCGCCGAATGTTGGGATGTCAGATCTTAGTCAGATATGACTGAGCTACCGTATGACAGTAGACGGTACTACCTGCTTACTGTTAGCGCCGAATGTTGGGCGGTGCACACCAAACCCGACACCCCATATTGTGCCAACGACTTCGGGGGGAGGAGTGCAATTAGGGTGCAGGAGGGTAAAAGCCTTACCCTAATGCAAGGAAATGCAACTTAAGGACTAAATGTCATGGCAGGGCAGGCCAGGCCTTAAGCCTGGGGGCCTAAGATTGAAGCTCCGACAGGCGGACAGTTAGGGAATTGCTATGCTGATCCGGCAGCTTCTGCAGCTTGTCAAGCAGTTGTATTGGTGTTATATTTTCTCTGGGGTAAACTAGGCAGCCGAGAGAGGGATGATGCTGCATGGGCAACACATGATCTCTAAATTCAGCACAGGCTTTGTCCTATGGAGAGGTATGACTCCATTTCACAAACTATCGTCTTTCAAAACGGCCAGGTGCCAATCATTTACTGCCTAGATGTTTACGGAGTTGAGACAAGAATACACAGCTGCTCCTATATAGACTGGTGATCGTGTGAGATGGTAAACCATGGCTGCCCACGATTGTTGGCATCACACGTGATGATGATGGTGATGATATGTTAACGCGGTCCTGCCTCTGCACGTCTTGTCTAATTGGACCCACATCAAGTTATGTACTCTATTCGATATTTTTTTTTTTTAAAGCATATCCTTTACAGGACTTAGCTGTCAACACCGGTATCTTTCAGCTGTATGTTGATCTCTTGGCAAGATTACGCTCAGTAGTTTGCCATTACTATAAATACACGGAGCTGTTCTGTTGTTCCTTCACAGAGAGTTTCTTCAGTGTATACATAATAAATATAGTGTCTAAGAGTGGCTCCAGGTAAGTTAGATGGAGTACTTCGAATCAGACTACAAGCCAGGAGCCAATGTAAACAGCCCACATGCTAAAGATACATAGCTATAGGTGGGAGCCCACCCCCCCCCCCCTTCCTAACACACACACACACACACACACACACACAAGAGCTGGATAGTTCCAGTCAGCCGTCTGGTATCAGCGAGGTCAAGGAGATTAATGGTGTAGAGGACATCATCAACGAGACATTCAACAACAACAAGCTTCTGTACATAAAATATCACATACGACGAGCCACAAACATCTGAACGGATACCTGCCATGCAAGCTCGAATACCACGCCCACTGACCTAATTTACTGACCAGTTTGTGACTGTGGCTCATGTATAAGAATATCCATCCATCATGTGCCATGCCGGAAAGCGTGTGCGGTCATGAATGGCCATTTCACTCGATCATCAGAGTCGTGGATCAGCTCAGTGTTCCTGTCTCGACCATGCCATGTGACCAAGCCATCCAGGTATTTACTTCTCGGTCTTCCCTTTGGTCTGTTCCCTTCGATCTTACCAGTTGTCACCAAGTTCTCCAATTCATTTCTTCTCATAACGTCCAAAACATTTTGACAGCCTACATCTGTTTTCTCTAATCAATTTACGATTTTCATTTGTGTCCTGTAGGACTTGGTCATTGGTTTTTCTATCTGTCCGTGGTATTCTTTGCATTTTCCTCAGAAACCACATTTCTACAACCATCAGATGTTTTTCAACTTGACTGCTCATTGTCCAAGTTTCACATCCTTCAAAAGTACGAGCTCAATGTAGCACCTCAGCACTCTTCTTCTGGTTTCAATTGACATCACTTTATTGGTTAGTATGTTTTTTTATCTTGCTAAAGGCTACCTTCACCATGGCGATTCTTGTTCTAATCTTGTTCTAATGGTATAAGAATTCTTGTTCTAATCGTATAAGAATATACTTCTTGTTTTTCGGTGATTCATTCATTGGCTCATGTATAGGCTGGCTGGGCAATCTGGTTAAGCATCATCATTATTATCATCTGTCACTTTTGCCGTCAAAAGCCGTGGGGAAGATTAGTTGACGTTCCAGCTTCCGATTGAGGGCAGTGGATAGTGCCATTTTGTGTGATTGTACAATGTCTTTGAAGTCATCAATCCATTTTCTTCTCGGGCGTTTTCTTGCTCTTGTATCAGATCTTCTTTGGTGTAGCGCCAGTACTGGTAGTTGATGGTGTTGCATTCTAACGATATGGTCGAACCATTTGATCTCGTACTTTTCAGTATATGTGGCACAAGGTGTTGATCCCACAGTCTGTCTGATAACAGCCTTTCTTACTCGGTCTCGGATTGTTAAGTTGGCAGCTCTACTCCAGCATCTCATCTTGCAGGTGTTGTTTGTGCGTAAGTGAGATTTGGATGTCAATGTCTGACATTGGTAGCATAGCTTTGGTGTGAATATGCTATTGATTATCTCTCATTTTGCGGACATGGGTATATTTGGATGTTTCAGTATGGGTGATAGTTGATATATAAGCGCACTTGCTTTTTGACATTTGATTTTGATCTCTGTTTTATTCTGTTATCTTTTATTATCATAGTTCCTTAATATTTAAATTTTTAAACTTGTTTCAGAGATGTATCAGTATATTTAATGGACCAATAGATCAGCTAACCTGCATTACTTCAGTTGTGGTTGTATTTATAATAATTCATATTGTATCTCTTGCATGTTGAACTCATCATATTTAGATCAGTTTAGTCTGCCTTCATCGCTGTAAAACAGGCACTTATTATTATAATTTATATTTTCGTCCTTGACTGGAGACGTAGATTACAAGTACCTCATAAGTGGGAGTGATTTCGCCTGATGGCGAGGGACACTTGTAATATGGAAAGCTAGCCCAAACTCTAGCTTTTACGCATCCTGTGCGCTGACGGCTCGATTGCGACTTCATCCCCTGCATCTGTCGGTTGGACTTAAAGGTTGACTTCTCGTTCAGAAAGCAATGGCAAACTACTTCACGTAAAATTGCATAGAAAATCAAGTTGGGGTTGAAAGCAGAGTCCTACAAAAGTATAAAAGGCATGCATTTTTTTTTCTAATATAGAAGCATTATTCTAATGCACATGCACTACTTACAATTCCTTCTTCGTTTGTGGCAGCACATTAATCCAATGAATTCACAAGAAATCGCTATCAAACGTGATCAAGAAACAATCACAATCACATAGAATCAAATGACGTAACTTCTCTGAAGAGTAAGAAAACGCCAGCGAAGACAACGAGATTGCTGAAAACCTTCATCACTGTAGTGTTGTTATTTTTAAATAAATAATAGACAGAATTCGAAAGTAGCGGGTCTCAGTGAGGCAACGCTGCACGTATGAATAGATCGCAATGGCTCTACTGCTTGACACTTGTGCACTGTTGGTCACATAAACACACGCCTCGCGACCTTGACATTTGCTGCCAGGATGTCAAGGCTACATTTTCTCATGTTGTTTACTTACCGCCGGCTGTGTGTGGAAGAGGTTACAAATGCAATTCGTAATCCCGCATACCGCGTTCGAAACACATCTGCGGGCGATTTGGAAGCAGACCGCCTTGCGCTAGTTTCATGCAATGGTATGAGTGTCAGTCGTACAGAAAGCAATGGCAAATTATTGCACGTAAACTGGCCTAGAAATCTCAAGCAGCCAAAAAAATGCTGGGGGTTGACTGCAACGTCATGTAAAGGATATGCAACTCACTAACCGCCGGGTCTCAGTGACACAGGGGTAGTGAACGCAGCTTCCAAATCCCGACATCCTGGTTCGAAGTCAGTCCCAGGAGATTTACACGCATGCCGTTGTTCACAACGGTATGAGCGTCGACTGTTTAGAAAGTAGTGGCAAACTACTGAATGTAAAATTGCCTACAACATCGCAAACAGTCAGAAAGTGCTAGGGTTGAGTGCCACATCCTGTAAGACAAAATACAAACTAACTGTAACTAGTTGGAAAGCTAGGCCCAACTAGCAAAAATCTGTCCTGTCCACTTACTAGTAGTAGCAGCTACTTATAGTGGCACTATGTAGACTAAGCTCGAGATCAAACCAAGCGAACTGAAACTTAATCCACAAATTTCGTCCTTAACTTGGGGTCAATTTCAAGTACCTCACAAGTCGGAGTTGGTTCACCTGAGGGCGCGAGACAATTTTAACCGGGAAAGCTAACTCTTACGCCAAAAAAAAAGTCAGTCCGATGCACTCCCTAGTAGTAGCAACTAGGAGTAGTGGTAGCATGTATGTGGACTACAATCGAGTTCAAAGTGAGTGGGGGGAAACCCACCGATGCAGCGAGACGTACTATATTCTTCTTCCAAGCGTGGGATGACTTCTGGGCAGGCGCATACAGCGGCGTATTCGTAGGATAAGTCTTCATGAAAACATGTTGACAGACAGAAAGAACAATGAAGATATCTTGAAAAACGTAACTCCTAAAGAGAACTGGTTACTCACATCAGAAAAAGACCGTCCACATTCTTTGCGTATGTTATGAGAAGATGAAAGCTGGAGTATGTCGTGACAATGCGGAGGTTGAAGGGGGAGACCAAAAGAGAAGGTGCTAGACAGTTCGACATCATTGCATGGAGGAACGTGAGCTTCATGAGTTATTGCAAGCACAAGAGACAGGATGCTGTGGACAGACATTATCACCAACGCCACACGGCATGGACTATAAGAAGAAAATGATGCAGTTTTGTATAACTAGACCGAATCAACAGACTTATTGCGTTCGCTGTAAACAATTTAAGTCGGCCAGATGTATATAAACAGTAAATACGGGTAGGTGACACGTTTAACGGTTGTGCAATATGCCCCAGGCAAGCGATATAAATAAATCAAGTGGACCGACTGTGGTGGTCCGCGACATATGTAAACAGGAAACCCAATCGAAGTGCAGGACAGCCTTGAAAAGTAGGTAGGTTGTGTTATCAGTTATCAGTTATCAGTTGGGGTATCTTCATTGCACTCCGGACAGGTCCATAGGTGCTCAGATCCTCCCCCCAGCATATGCATCAGCGTCCGGTGGCTAATAGTGCCAGTTCTGTGTTGGTTGACGAGACACCTCGTTTTCCCGATGTACCTCTCGCGTCTGGCCGTGCTAATTCTTACTCCCATGTCTTTCATCCTGGACAACGAAGTGATTCACTGACGTCAAAGTCCTCTGTTCTCGACATATCTTTAAGGACGTTAATAACATCGGCACGATCCATGTTCTGGCCATCTACAGGGTGTGCCAGTTTATCAGCTGGTTCATTGCCCTCGACTCCCGCATGTCCTGGGACGAAGATGAAGGTGACTTTACGGACAACAGACTTCCGCTGCGATTCAGTCCACTGTCTACGTACATATCCAGCTTCGACCTTACGAATCATGCTCATTGAATCACTTAGTACACACACGTTAGCATAATGCTGTGATTCCAGCCATATGAAAGCCCGTGTAACTGCCATCTGCTCCATCGTCATGCTGCTCATGGTCATAGAGTGGGCACCACTGAATTCTTGAACGGTTCGGCCCGCTGAACGGGCTGCAAATGCCCACGCACTTCTCTGCTGCTTTACAACAGATCCATCTGTATAGATGAGCACTTCGGGGCTATCTGAGTGTTCATAGATGAGCGTGTTGACCTCTGCATTGACAGCGGCAGGGTTCTGGTCTCTGCACCATCTGTCGAGTGTGATAATGCAGGAGACAGTGCACTTAAAAGCTGGATGCACCAGCACCCATTCCTTGCCGGGGTTGATACTGGTAAGACTGCAGACCTGTCTGACGACATCTTCCGCCCGACCCATCCATGATTTGCCTCTCTTTAGCCTGTCGCCTTTTCTCTGAATATAGCGTCATACAGAGGGTGCTGCTCATCTACACTTATTTTTAAGTATGCACGAGCTCTCTAGATCTTGATCCTGTGGTTCATTGTTGGGAAGTCAATGAGGATTTCATTGCTACACATCTGGTGTCTCTCGTGCAGCCCACAATGATGCGCATGGCTTCATTTTGTACCTTTTCAAATCTTCCAATCTGTGTAGTGCTGACAGTGAGGATGGCCAGGGCATACACGATGGGTGAAAGCACCAGTCCTTGAAACAGAAATATTAGCAGTCTTTGCTCGATATTGGCAGTCGCCATGACTCTCATTGCTGACAAACCTTTTCGAACTTTCGTTATGACATAATCGACATGATCTCTGAAAGACAGGCTACGGTCAAGCCTCACGCCAAGATATGTCATTGACTGGGTTCTACTCAAAATGCTTCCATCCATTCTTACTGCCGGCAGATCTGTGTTCACAATATGGTTGTTTAGGGAGAACCATGTAACCGATGCCTTTGAAGGGTTGACACAACCGGCATCAGCACACCATGACGAAATTCGATCTAGTTCGCCCTGCATATCACCGGCAACCGCCTGTCTATCTCGACCCTGTCGATACACGAGAATGCCGTCAGCAAATGGCAGAGTCCTACCCCTCCCGTCCAACTGTTGTTCAGTGATCGGCACCGTATACACGTTGAATAGTACTGGTTACAGTGGTGAACCCTGCGGCAATCCTGGACATCTCGTTATCGGCTCAGGAGACCAACTCCCTCATCTTAGCACCACCTTCCTTTGGAGCAGAACTGCAGCTATCCATCGTACAAGGTGAGGGTACACTTTCAGTCTGAGGAGGGTTTGCATCAAGTGCTCGAAGGATACTCTATTGTGTGCGTCCTCTAAGTTTATGGCGGCCGAATATGTCTCTTCTCTGACCTGAAATCCTTCGTAAACATCTTGAGCAAAGACTACCGCATTCAGCTATGATTCTTTGTTACGTCTGTATCCTCCAAGTGTGGGCGGGAATCAGCCGAGCTGTTCCAAGTCACAAGCAAGTCTGTGTGCTACAATTTTCTCCAGTAGCTTGCCAGCAGTGTTCTGCATCGTACTGATTCTGCTTCTGTAGCCGCTTATCTTGGAATGGTCTTTTTTCGGTTTTGGCAGCGGCTGCAAGAAGCTGTGTAGCCATTCCTTTTTGATCTGACCCCTCTGTATACTGGTGTTGAATTCTCTGGCAAGTTCTTCCATGTCATCATCTGACATCACCAGTAGGTCACCATATCGGATGCCGTCTAGGCCTGGGGCGGTGTTAGGTGATTTCTTGAGCATCCCACGTATTGTCTCAGCTGTGATTAGCATTCTTCGTCTGTCCCGACCCCTTCGCACAACTGAGAGAGTGTCGTTGTGGTCCTCTGTCTGACGGGTTCGTCTTTCTTGTCAGTCTGCTCTATGTAGCGTGCAAGAAGGGCCTTACCTTTATCCGCATCCGACTTTTTCCATGTGAGGTCTGTACCTTGAAAGTCTGGAATACCCTTACGTTGTGCTCTTATGGAGGCGCTAGAATGTCGTAAAAGATCGCTCGGAGCACACCTTCATGCAGAACTCGTCCCATTTCTCGGCCTTGGCCTGTTTGGCGCAGGATTTGAATAAAGTTATCGTCCTATGGACCTTAGTCTTCAGGTTCGCCAACTCACCCTGTGGCATGTTAGCCAGTCTTTGACAGCCTGCCTCTTTCCCAGCCATGCCTTCTCGACCTCTCTATTCCACCATGTTGGCTGCAACCATCTTTCTTGTCTCCTGCAGGAGGAAGTTAGTTTTCTTCTTTTGATCTTGCTTATGGCGTCTTGACAAGTGTTGCCTTACGGGAAGACATTTGTCTTGTTTCCTTTACTCCTGGCCCTGTCTTTCTCGATCAGGATGTCACAAGGGTAGTGTTCACTGTCATGGTATCCCAGTATCCCACCGGCACCTTGGTGAGATGGTGGACGAAACCAGGGCCAAGTCAATGACGCTGTCAGAATCACGTGGTCGAATGGCTATTCTAGTGACCTTCCCGTCATTCAGACAGACTAGAGCAGCAGATGCCAGGGCGTCCTTCAGATCTTCTCCCTGTCTATTGCTGATGCTATTCCCCTATTGACTGCCTCTGGCATTGAAGTCCCCAAAGTAGATAATATGCCTTTCATCCATATCGAACAAACTCTGCCATTGTTGCACGTCGACCTTCCCATTACGCGGATAAACGTTCATGATTACAAGCTGCACTTGCGTCATTATTCTTAATGCATGCACTTGCAGGGCATCACTGTTCCAGGCGGGCATATCGATCTCAGACACCAGTATGTTGTCGCGGACCAGAATGGCCTGTCCGAGGTGCCGGCTGTTAAAGAAGCCATGAAACCCTGCGACATTGACTGTTCCGTCGCCGAGCTGTGTTTCTTGTAAGACTACAATATCGTTTCCATAGAGTAGGTTTTCAAGAATGGGTCGGCGTTGACTAAGTGATGCACAGTTCCAGTACAGTACTCGAACGTGTCCGGTGCCCAGTCTGTCACGTTTTCCCACGCTGTGTCCTTGCCGGTCGTCGTCTGGGCGTCATGTTAGGCTTAATTATCGCCACTGGGCGCCGATGATGCACGGTCCGAACTCCATTTCACCTCGAAAACACACTTAATCCACAAACATTTCCGAACAATATAATATAAAATATAATTGTATATAACGGTAGTGTAAAATGTTATTCTATAGACAAGTGAATAACTAAGTACATATTTTGCAGGTTTATCGTATGCAGTTACAGACAACTCAAGAGGTATATTACCATTTAGTAACAGAAATTTTTATAGAAGACCAGGTTATTGTATCAGCTTTTTGCAAAAGGAAGCAGATAAATCTACAATATATAGGTAGGTTGTGTATTCAGGTTCAGTTTTAGCGTGGCCCTGCGGTGTGTCGCGCTCGAGATTAAACTTTCTACGTGCTGACGGCTGGGTAGTAGCTTCGCTCCACACACCAGTCAGTTGGACTTAGTTTGACTTCTCGTTCAGAAAGCAATTTCAAATTATTTAACGTAACGTTGCCTGGGGAAAGTCAACTACCATATATACATGCTGTGTGTACGTGCGTGCGTGCGCGCGTGTGTGTGTGTGTGTGTGTGTGTGATTTACAAGCGAAGTGGAAACATTGCACTGGGTTATACAAGCACGTGACTGTTCGGTTGTAGAGACATCGCCTTCGGCACATCGCGGTCTAGGAGCACAAGACGTCTGGCCGCATCACGTGCCGATACTCGGTAAGCAATTTGGTACGGCGTCCAGTGGCGTCACTGGGGTTGGTGTCACCCAGTGCGGTAAACTCTTGGTGTCACCCCTCTAGACTTTCACCATGGTCTTCTTCCGAGTGTTCCTGTACCATATATAATCGCATATAGTAATGTTTGTAAAATAAGTCAAAAAGTTAATAAGGACATAAGAAAGAAAACAAATTGAACAATATAACTTCAATACTTCAGGTAAAACATAAATAAAGAACTTCGACAAACTCGGACAAAGTTAAATTTTTGTTATTTAACATTAAAATTTCTCAAATTAACAATGAACGGTTATGAAACCCGACTAGACAGAGCTATGTCTGCTTTGTCAAATTTGCAATTTTTTTATTTTGGTGTCACCCCTTGATGGTGTCACCCGGTGCGGCCCGCACACCCCGCACCCCCCTAGTGACGCCCCTGACGGCGTCTACTTCAAGATGCAGAGGAGGAGAAGGCGTAGTTTAGTACTTTAAACTGTGTCGCGGGAGTTAGTACACAGTAGTATTAACTGTGTCCTGGGAGTTAGTACAAAGTAGTATAATATGTGTCCTAGAAGTTAGTACAAAGTAGTATAATCTGTGTCCTAGGTGTTAGTACAAAGTAGTATAATCTGTGTCCTAGGTGTTAGTACAAAGTAGTATAATCTGTGTCCTAGGTGTTAGTACAGAGTAGTATAATCTGTGTCCTAGGTGTTAGTACAGAGTAGTATAATCTGTGTCCTAGGTGTTAGTACAAAGTAGTATAGTCTGTGTCCTAGGTGTTAGTACAAAGCAGTATAATCTGTGTCCTAGGAGTTAGTACGAAGTAGTATAATCTGTGTCCTAGGTGTTAGTACAAAGTAGTATAATCGGGGGTGGGGGGATTGGGTTTTTTTTTTTTTTTTTTGGGGGGGGGGGTGCAGAGAAGAAGTGGACTCTCCGAGTTTTTGCGGTCGCCCACTTTGACCTCAAGCGTAATTCTAGTATACTCGACTGAATTTTGCGTGTGGATTAGCTTTCCGTGACAACCAGTGTCTCACGCCATCAGGCGAATGCACTCCGATTACAGAGGAACTTGTAATTTATGTCCCCAGGTCAAGGACAAGAAGTTTAAATTAAATTGATCTCCCCGTGCGCGCAAGCGCAGCAGTTTCACTTTTGTTTTCGCTGTGTGTCTACGTCTGCGTGTTCGTCGTTGTCTGTCTGTTTGCATTTGTGCAGAATCAGTTGTCAGCGTCATCTCTTCGTCCGGTGACATGACATGACAGACGCTTTCATGTTTTGTCGGTGATAATAGTTGACGCACAACAAAGTTCTACCAACTGAAAATTGAGAAAGAGTTTGAATTCTTTAAATATGTCATTTGACAGGCGGGAGACAAGATAAGGTTACGTCATAAAAACTGAGATACATGGAAAGTAATGATATGGCCATCCTTGACATACGTCGGTATTATTATTTTTAAAACAGCGATTTCCCCGAAAGGCTCAAGATTTATTTTAGTTTCAAAGTGCTGGTTTTAAATGTGGCTCCACTTGCAAAGATGTATACGTGGGTTTATAAATGTTTACACCAGTTTCGGTGCTTCGGTGTGCCGGGTTGGCTCCTCGTCATATGTAATGTGCCAGTATGTTTAGTGTTTTTAATGGCCTAGTGTCTTCTTACAGTCCATGCTGTGTCGCGTTGGTGATCATGTCTGTTCACAGCTTCTGTCTCGTGTACTGCCAATCTTCTTATAGTCCATCCCGTGTGACGTTGGTGATCATGTCTGTCCACAGACCTCTGACTCGTGTGCTGCTAATTATTTCTGACACACGTCTTCTTTCATAGTATATATACTATAATGCCAAACTGTCTAGTATCTTCTTTACTGGTCACCCCACGCCTCTCTTCCCCTCTAATTTTCCAGTTGCGACGATGTACTCAAAGTTGTATTGCTTTCTTGTGTTATGCTCAAAGAATTTGGTTTACTTTCTGGTGTTCGTAACCAGTCCTCTTTGTGAGTTACCGTCTTTCAACTACTTAATTGAGTGGTCTTAAAAGCATTGTAGGCCCTGAACAGAGCAATGCAGTGGGCAGACCCACTCAGTCATGAAAACAAACTATTAACGGTCACTAAACTTACTCATTCAAATTTATTAATGCCTGTAAGACAATGCACACACTGTCACTAGCATCAAACACCTTGCCATCTGGCATGGGCGATCATGATTCTCTACAGATGCCTTTCTATAGCACCCTGTATCAATACATGTGTAATGTCCATGCCACAGTGAAAGACTATGAAGAACATTCTTCGCTCGCTGACTCTCTCCGTCTCGTTTTCTATTAATCTTATTTATAATTTTTTTTTTTTTCGCTCGCTCGCTCGCTTACTTTGAACTTAAGGTAGTACACACACTCTTTATAGTAGTGATGGACTGAATTTTGCGTGTGGATTAGCTGTCCCTTTTAACAGTGTCCCTCGCATCAGGCGATCCCACTCCGACTTCAGAGGTACTTGTAATTTACGTCCCCAAGTCAGGAACGACAGGTCAACCTTTTAGTCTAGCTGTCCGGTGTAGGGGCTGGACCCCTTACCTCGGCATCAGCACACCGGATGTTTAAGAACACGGGTTCTTACCCATTCGACCATGCTGACCTGCTTATTAATCTTATCAATTGTCACAATATTTTCCAGTGTTGTCTGCTGTGTTCTGATATTTCTTATCATTATCACCAGCATGTGCCGTGCCGATAAGCGTGGGCGGTCATGTTTCACCATCTCACACAATCACCAAAGTCGTTGATCAACTCTGTGTTCTTGTTTCGACCATACTACGTGGCCAAGCCATCCAGGTATTTACAGCTCCGCCTTCCCATGTCCTTCTTCCCTCGTTCTTGCCTGTTGTCACCAAGTTCTCCTATATATTTCTTCTCATAACGTGACCAAAACATCTCGACTGTCTACGTCTTATTTCTGGAATAAGTTTACTGTTTACATTTGTTTCTTGTAGGACTTGCTCATTGGTTATTCTGCTACCCGTGGTATTCTTTGCATTTTTCTCAGAAACCACATTTCCACTGCCATTAGATGTTTGTCAGCTTGTCTGCTCATTGTCCACGTTTCACATCCATACAAAAGTATAGGTTCCGTGTAGCACTTCATGACTCTTTTTCTTGTTGCCATTGACATCTTTTTTTTATTAGTCAGTATGTTTTCTATTTTGACAAAGGCTACCCTCGCTATAGATATTCTTGTTCTAATCTCTTCAAGGCACTTCCCATCAGATGTTATGACTGTTCAGAGACAGTTGTACTAATTCACTTGTTTAAGAATTGTATTTCTTAATGTTGTTGTGTAGAGATAATGATAAGGCGAGGAATGGAAGGGGCTCTGGACGAATCTCAAAACTGAGAGCGAAGACCAGGAGAACTTTCAGTCAGATGGCAGTTAGAACCATCAGCAGTATGACTCTTCGCTAGCTGTTGAACGATGGGACGGAGCACGTATGGGAATATCCCGATGTGATGTCGTTTCTTAGCTCAGCTCAACTCAACTCGTGTCTAAGCTTCCTGCAAAATAATTAGATCATTGGTTTCGATTAAGATCCCAAGGACGACAGGTTGTGTCCTACTCTCTCTCTCTCTCTCTCTCTCTCTCTCTCTCTCTCTCTCTCTCTCTCTCTCTCTCTCTCTCTCTCTCTCTTCTTCCCCCCCCCCCCTTGTTATTCATAACCTATATGGACAGTAAATGTAAAGAAACCAGACAAACAGAGACCGCAACAAAACCGCATGAAAAACAGAATGCATGTGAAGAATCAACGGCAACATCATTAAAGAACTCCTGTTTAGTTAGTTAGTCGACAGCTCATCCTCATTGCACATCGAACCATTCAGTCCATAAGTGCTCGGATCCCCTCCTCAACAAATCCCGCAGCGTGTAGCGGCTAACGACACCAGTTCTGTGTTGGTTTATCAATCTTCTTAGGCGTCCTGCGTAGTGTTCTTGTTTAGCCACACATCTTGTAATTTGCTGTTCTCGCAGTCTGACCATAATTGTAGATTCGCAGTTATCACTTGGTTCTCGCAAAAGTCTTACTTCTCTTAGAGCATTCAGAATATCAGCCTGGTCCATGGCGCGTCCGCCCTCCACAGTAGCCTTTCCTGCGAGCTTGTCGGCCCGTTCGTTTCCTCGTGCCTTGGCACGAAGATGAAACTAATCTTTGTCAGCCGAGACCGCTCCAGAGACAGCAACCACTCTCTTCGGACCCACACCGTTTCTATCCTCTTGAGCATGCTCATTGAGTCGCTAAGGAAACATGCCCTATTGAATGTCTGTGTCTCGAGCGATGTTATTGCATTACTTACTGCCATGACTTTCATAGTCAGGCTACTTGTGGTCTCAACAAAAGCACCAGAGTCCTCCTTCACAGTTCTCCCTCCAGCCCGCGCCGTAAAGGCCCATGAGCTTCTCACATGTCGGGCGACCGACCCATCTGTGTAAATGACAGCATCACCGCCTAACGAATTCTCGAAAATCAACGCTTGTACTTCCACCTCCACAGCAGCCGGATTTTCTTGTCTGCATTTGCTGTCTAGTTCAGTGTTTCCCAACGTGGGGCCCACGCCCCACAGGGGGGCAATTCGATTGTTAAGGGGGGCAATTCGAAAATGGAAGAAATCGGCTGGATATAACAAAACGGGCAGACTTGAGACTGAAGTTAACTAAATTGGAACCTGACATAAAATCTCTTTGCAGCAAGCATCAAGTTCAAGTATCTCACTAAATTTAAATAATAAATAATTACTAATAATTAAAATAATATAGAAAATATTTCATTAAAATTATTTTGTACTTGAATTTCAGTTCTCCATTATATGTTTTGAAAATTTACTTACTGTGTTTGCTCAACAATTTCCTATTGATTTCTTCCTAAAACCTTTCATTCATGTTTCTTTAGTGAACATTTCAATTTTTGATATTAAAAGTAATGCATATGTTAGGTGGGGGGGGGGGGGCATAACAATTTTAGAAAGGCTTAGGTGGGGTATAGCACAAAAAGGGTTGGGAATCACTGGTCTAGTTGGATGCAAACCGAAAAGGACGTACAGACATCTGTTGGTACTTGTACCCACTCCTCGGCAGATTCTAAGTCCTTCAGTGAACACACCTATTGAAGAATGTCTTCGGCATGACCCATCGACGTCTTCCTCTTTTTAACCTGCTGCCCTTCACCTTCCTAATTTCACTGTGCAGTGGATGTTGTGTGTTTGCTTTAACCCGGAGGTAGGCACGTGCTCTGCAAATGTGTAGTGTGTTTTCAATGGTTGGAAAGTCAAGAAGGTAGCGCATCTCCCTGCATGCTGTATCTCTTGTACATCCAAGAATAATGTGCATAGCTTCGTTTTGTATCCTTTCCACCCTTTCTATCTGCTTATGGCTGAGAGTCAGGATCGCCATCGCATACTCAAAAACAGACATGAACAGTTCTTTATATAGGAGGCATAGATGGCGCTGCTTACAGTTTGCTGCCGCCATCATCCGCATCGCAGCCAAACCCCGCTTGGCCTTTGTTATCACCTGGTCTATGTGCTCATTATAAGCAAGGCTTCGATCAAAACTTATCCCCAGGTAATTCATTGCCTGCGTTCTTTCCACAGTCTCTGAACACAGATTAACAGTTGGTGTTGGAGTGTTGACAATATGATTATTCAACGAGAACCAAGTCACTGTTGCCTTTGTTGGGTTGATCATTGCCCCAGCTTCAGCACACCAAGTACTTATGCGACTGAGTTCGGTTTGTAGTTCCACAGTAACTTGATCTCTATCCCTACCCTGACGATACACTAAAATATCGTCGGCATATGACAGTGTCCTCCCCGGTCCAGTGATCTCCTCGCTGGTGATTCTCACAGTGTAGGCATTGAACAGCACCAGAGATAATGGTGATCCCTCTGGTAGGCCAGAATATATTGTTGTTGGTTCCGAAGTCCAACATCTAAAAACTACTTTCCTTTGGAAGAGGGCTGCAGCGATCCAACTAAGGAGGAACGGATTTATCTTGAGTTCAAGAAGTTGAAGCAATAGAAAATCAAATAGTACTCTATTGTACGCGTCCTCAAGATCAATCGCTGCAGCAAAGGTTTCAACGCGCGAGTGGAAACCTTCATAAACATCACGGGCAAAATCTGCTGCATTGGTCCAGGTTTCTCTTTTTGGACGGTACCCTTCCAGGGTAGGTGGGAAAACACTTTGCCTCTCTAGCTGGCTTGATATTTGTCTGGCAATTAACTTCTTCAGCAGCTTGCCTATTGTATTCTGCATGGTTATAACTCGATATCCCTGAATTTTTGTGTGGTCTTTGCCAGGCTTCGGCAAGAGAATCAGATAGCTGTGTAACCACTCCTCCTTGATGCTAGCACTCCCTATACTGTTGTTGTACATGTCTGCCATAGTATGTCCAGAAATGAATGGCGTCATTCACGATCAATTATTTTGAAAACTGTCTGTTGCATCGTTCTGAAATTTTTCCTGCCGTCTTATATTTACCCCCACCCAAGGAATATGTCTTTGATAGGTCTAAAAGCAACTTAAATCATCGAAAGCGGCGACATTCCTTTGATGTTTTGGGGAAAATGTAGCGAATTCACGCTAACAAACTAGTCTTACTGTAAACCACGTTATTTCTGGCAAGGACACAAGTACAAGGCGTAGCCAGATTCGTATGAGAGTGGGTGCAATAAAAAAAAAGTAGCTTAAAAGTCGACAGGGTCGACTGCATTGCACCGGGTTTTTATCCCATATGGCCCAGTCTCTTTCCGCAGGGCGGAAAGCGTCGCACAAAACACGAACTCCGTAGCTCCAGCGACGACCCTCGGAAGTCTCCGAAAAAATGCACTCGTGAAATGAAGGAATCGAACATACAACCTTCGGAGCCCGAGTCAGACGGCTTGACCACTTCACCACGGAGACTCCCGAGAGGGGTGCAATGTGTAATATTAGTAAAGACAGAATTTACAGAGGCATAATTACAAATAATGTGTAAATTGACAGGAAAGTAGAAGGAATATATTTCTTACCTTATTTTTCATTTCCTTCTTGTTTCTTCAGCTGCTGGTTAATTATTGTACACAAGTATTCATGTTACTAGATGCAGTTAGCTTTTTATATTGAGTTCGTGAAAGCTTCCAAATAGCTGGAGTGACCAGAAATGATACCGCAATTTAGTCATCATGTGTCAATTTTTAAGGATCTGTTCAGCTGTCTGTGTAGTTTGTTCACACGTACACATGGGTGACAGACCCGCTTTTAGTCTTCGTGAAAGATTGTCTACTCTGCTGTTTACTGTTCAGAGACGGAACGTGATTACCTGTTTTGCACTATGAAAATAGTTGTCAGTGTCTCTGTAGTGGGCTTTCTTCTTAACGACCAAGATGTTGGTCCTCTTTTCATTGTAGTTTATAGATTGATTCGTATGCACGTGTGTTGTCCCCTAATTTGACAACTTGTTTGCTCTCACGTTTCTTGTTATGCCACAATATGTCAGTTTCCACCGCAATATTACTCTTCTATTGGTATTCAGTGCGCTTAGTGTTGTTGTTGTTTTTTGTTTTTTTTTCAATACCAGTTGTTTGTCACCGCTGAGAGCTTGCGGAATTGAAAATTCATCACTATGGAATACAAACTGTTGCCATTGACATTGTGCTGATGCTGTAATGTTTAGGGCTTTCAATTCGTCTGAATGGTTGGAGCAAAATATCCCAGTAAGCGTGCACGCGGATTAAGGTCTGCGATCTGCTCAGACCTTAATCTGTGTCGGACGATTCCAGTAGGTTGATGACTGCTCTCGGTTGCATAAAATGCAATCCATTCTTTCTCCAATAGTCTTCTTCCTCTTTCAACACATGGTCCTCACATTTTCCCAGTAACTTTTATCAATATTTAATAGCGCGGACTGGATTATTATCTTGACGTCAGACAATTTAAATATAATATTGTCAGCTGCCACCTGTCCTTTAATTGTAGCCCACACAAGTTCTATATGGTTAAAATGAGAGTGGTACGGCGGAATTCTCAAGCACCCATGACGATGCTCTTCTATCAACTTGTCGATTTGATATTTCTTGCTTTTTTTTTTTGTGGCGTCTGTTTTACAAGGGACAAAAATTCTAGCTAGAAATACCTTTCTGGAAATGGTATGTTTTCCATTCGGAGCCATATATTTAATGCTCCCTTTGTGCTCGATGCTGTAGGTATTTTGTCTTCTTGGGCAACAACATTGATATCATGCATTGTCCATAATTGGACACGACGGTCTATCTAGGGATGGAAGCACAGTATTCTCGAGCCAATCTCTAAATACATTACCATTCATCTTATTATGATAATCCATATTGTCTATATGCTTTGATACGAACACGAGTCCAGCATTCTGTTGTAAGCCATTATGCGTATTACCAGCATGGGCCATGACCAAAAGCTCTCCTATACTACTGGGCACATATCGCTTTATCTGTCCATCCACTGATTGCCATTCCTTATCACTTGTGTGGTGCGCATTGATCCACATTTCATCCAAATACACTATGCCATAATTTTCTTTGCGCATTTCCCTTATTTCACGTAGGTATCTGCTTATCATGGCTCCTAAATGCGGTTGCTCGCAAAGAATATTTCTACCTCTCTTGTACTTTCTAAAAGTGAAGATAATGTTCTTATAATTTTCCACAAAGTTGTTTTGGATAGCTCAATGTTATTGTTCTTTCTCAACCAAACCCTAAGTTTTCTTAAAGTCACTGTTTCTTTGGCATCCAGCATTTCTATAATGCTGGATAATCCTGGATATAAAATTCAAAATTTTTATAATTTTAGGAGTCTCCGTGGCGAAGTAGTCAAGCCTTTTGACTCCAAAGGTTGTGGGTTCGATTCCGGGCCGCATCCTTCGGTTCACGAGTTAAATTTTTCGGAGACTTCTGTGGGTCGTCGCTAGAGCTGTGGAGTTCGTGCTTTGTGCGATGCTTTTCGCGCTGCGGAAAGAGACCGAGCCATATGGGATAGAACCCGATGCAATGAAGTCAACCCTGTCAACTTTTAAGCGACTTTTTAAAGCATTGTTATAATAGCTCGCCTTATGACATCTTTGTCAAAGCTGTCTACAATAACCTTTCTATCTACCGTTAGGTTATTGCGTGGTGGTTTAATTCCAGATTCTTGCACCCATCGACGAAATGACCGTTTACACAAACCCAATGCATGCACTGTTCTTTTTTCGGAATTTGTAATAGTATAAAACAGTTTCCTACGATCAGCTTCTATACAAAAATATGTGTACAACTTCATAGCGATGCTTTAAAGTGTATACACAATTTCGCATTCAATCCCATTGAAAAATATTCACACATTTCAATGTTAGCGATAAGTGGTAAGATTTAAAAAAATAATAATAATAATAATCAAGTTTCATGAAATAACCCACCGTTTGACGACACCTCTGAGCAGTCCCAGTTTAAACTGCGCGGGGTTCTTGGCATAAGGCCAATCCCGTGAAAAACGTAAAATATTCAAAATTGAACGCTAATTGTCTGGCTACGCTGTAATACATTTAAAATTATGAATTTCATCTCTGACCCGTAAATTATATACCGCATATAAACAAACTTTGAAATCTGCTGTAAAATCTCCAGAACCAAAATTGTTTTGTTTGGTGGACATAATGATAAGGTTATATGCTAAATCTCATCATTTTCCTTCAGTTGGTTACTGAGATATGGAATTTTATATTGGGGCAGACAAAAATAAACACACTATAGTCTCTCTAACTTGTTGTCGGTACACCTATTGATGTCGTCATATCTTATGCCATCTGGCTCTGGAGCGCTGTTTTTTTTTTTTTTATCGTCGAAGCAAAGCCTTGATTTCTTTCACTGTCACTGTGTCTTTATCCGAAATGTTCTGGGCCTTACACCTGTCTGAGGTGACTTCCTCGGCAAGATTTCGGGCTCTCATGTCTGTCTGGTTGCTCTGCTCTAGATTGGGTTCGAAGAGGGCTTTGCCCTTGTTCTCGTCACTCCCCAGCCAGATGAGGTTGGCACCTTGGAAGTCAGAAATTCTCTTATTCTTGACTCATGCTTTTATGTAGTCGCCAGAACAATTTCCGTGACTTGTCTGTACATGCTCTTTGACATACCTCTGCCCGTTTTTCACTTTCATCACCTTAACTAGTTTTTTGAAATAGCTTACTTTTGTGTGCATCTCTCTTTCTAAGTGCATGCAGGGACCAGGATGGGCAACTCTGTTCTTCTTGGCGTTTTGCCATTTCCTTACAGCACTACGCTTATCCATCCAGGCCTTCTCCACCTAAAAATTCCACCAAGGTGGCTGCCCCCAACTTTCTTTCCTGCCCTGAAACTTTCTGCGCTTGTCGCGACTTATTTTAGTCACCACATCTTGCCCTGTACTGTCATACTGGAAAGTCTTGACCGTTGACTTGTGCTGCCTTGTTCTGCCTTTCTCCACCAATATGCTGTAAGGATGTTGGTCGCTGCCGTGGTACCCTAGGACACCCCATCTACACACTGTAGTGAGTGAAGGAGAAACCAGCGCCAGATCCATAGCACTGTCCTCATCACCTGGGCGGCTTGCTGTCCTGGTGACACAGCCACTGTTGATACAAACCAGGTCATTGGTTTCAAGTGCAGGCTCGCGCTCCTCCCCCTGTGTGTTGGATGAAATGTTTCCCCATGATCTGCCTTTAGCGTTGAAATTGCCACTTGAACTCCTATTTACGGACGATGAAGCACTAACTGCAAAACCAGAAGCAGAATTACAAGTCCACATGAATAGTCTAAACAAAGTATGTCAGGAACATAACATGAAAATTTGCATCGGTTAAACAGAGGTAAGTACTATAGCCAAAGAAGAATATACAACACAGATTTATATAAAATAACACCCCCGAAACAAGTAAAGAGCTTCAAGTACTTAAGAAGTATAATATCATCAAAGGACAAATCAGAAGACGTGCTAAAAAAAACAGATGCAATAAGGCAAACCAACTCATTGGACAAATGGCACCAATACTAAAGAACAAACATGTGTCGGTAGACACTAAAAAAGCACTCTACAACACAATCTTCCTACCAACTCTATGTTACCTGTGCCAAACCTGGACAATGACAGAAAAAGAGAAAAGAAAATTACACCAATAGAAATTAGATTCCTGAGGAGAATACTCAATGTATGAAGAAGAGAGAATATCAGATGAAATGAGGACTAAAATGGGGGTTATAGCAGCGCCAGACTTAATTAGAAAACAGCAAGTAAAAAGGTTCGGCCACGTAAATTACAAACTAACAGTATACCACAACAAGCAATGATGTAAGACCAAACTGAACCTGAAGAAGAGGCCGACTATGTAAACAATGAACAAAGGGAATAACATGGGAATTCCATGGGAATCTCGATAAATGAAGTCTATAAACAGACATCATTCTACCACCATTTATGCTTCACTTCGACACTGCAAGGTACATGAGCAACAAGATGAGATGATGAGATGAGATTAGATGATTTGGATTTTCTGCGTATTTTCAACATTCTTCAGTGAAACTAAATTTATGTAATCTCAAATAATTTTCGTGCTTACTCTCTAACGTCCATGATTGACAGTCATGTTTAAAATTGTGCTATACAAACGAGAATTCGTTTCCCATCTTTCAGTTTCCAAGACTTATTGTATAGGATAATGTTCATTGAGTTTATTTTTAGAACTTCTATATCAGAATTCTCTTCCTGCATGTACTAATCCGGGTATCTTGAAATAATCGAGTTGTACTTTGTTGTGTCGGTTTCTTCGACAAATCACGGGTTTTATCATGTGTTTCTTTCCGGTTCGTGTATCTAATTGTAAACTATGTTTAAATGTGCTTCCTTATTGGGAAGACAAACATACGAAAACAATAAATTTCCCATCTATTTATAGAATACTTCCTTAACGCACGCGATTCGTATTCCCGCTAACCGCGTTCAATATTATATTTTGGGGTCTCCGTGACCAAGTAGTCACGCCGACTGCTTCACGTTGCCAAGGTTGTGGGTTTGATTCCGGGCCACGTTGTTTTTCTCGGAGACTCCTGGGGGTGGTCGCTAGAGCTATGGAGATTGTGCTTTGTGCGACTCTTTCGGCAGGACACACTATGGAAAGAGACCGAGCCATATGGAATAACACCCGGTGCAATGAAGTCGTTCTTCTTGCCTGTTATACCCCCTTACGTACGCAGTAATACACACGTGTATGAATCCATTTCCCCTGGCCTCTGGGTAGTGAGATCGGACGCCCGTGTGTATTGTTGCGCACGTAATATATCCCTTGGCAGTTGGAAATCGAAAAAGAGTAGCCTAACGGCGCTGCCCGGGCAAAATTTCGAGTTAAAAATCTACCCAAAGTATTTCAGGATCCTCGCCGGTGCTACGGAGTTCGTGCACTGAGCTGAGATTCTCCGGACTTCGGCTTGAGTTAGGAATAGAACGGAGCACTTATGGGTTACACCCGTGTGCCGTGATGTTGATCCGTCGACTAAACTAAACTAAACTAACCCCCTTTTTAATCAGCTGCGGACGATTTGGAAGCAGGCCGCATTGTGTTGATTGCTAACAATGATATGAGCGTATATCGTTCAGAGAGCCATGGTAAACTACTGAACGTAAACTTGCCTATTAGATTACAGCCAAAAAATACTAGGCTTGATTACGACGTTATGTCAAAAACATACAACTAACTTTTATGTTTAAACTTCCTTCTTCTCGAAAAAGTATCACTGTGAGTCAGAACTATTATATTAAACAGTTGGTGGAGTTTCCTAGCACGTTGTTTATCATGTGGATAAAAAATAATTCAATCACGTGCAAATAATTGTGACCCAGCAACATGTGCTGCCATAACTTTGGTCACACAACAATCTGTGGACTCTAGAGTAGGGTTGCCGCAGTCTCCATGGTCGAATGGATAAGAACGTGTGTTCTTAAACATCCGGTGTGCTGATGCCGAGGTAAGCGGTTCAACCCCTTCACGGGACAGCTGGACTTAAATGTTGACCTGTCGTCCTTGACTTGGGGGCGTTAATTACAAGTACCTCTGAAATCGGAGAGGGTTCGCCTGATGGCGAGGGACAATGTTAATAGGGAAATCTAACCCATATGCAAAATTCAGTCAATCACTACTATAAAAAAAAAAGTGTGTGTGGACTACGCTTCAGTTCAAAGCGAGCGAGCGCAAAAAAAAGGGGTTGCTGAGGATTGCTTTACACATCGTTACTCAAAAGTATAGTCACTTGTGAAGCAAATAGGACTGCAAGGCCTGTGGGGAAAAAAGGCTGGACAAAAAAACAAAAACACTGCAGGAGATCCTCCTCCTGGAATGTCAAGCATTCTTTGTCCACATTGTCAAAGAACATTTCGAGCCAAAATAGGCCTTACCAGCCATCTTAGAACTCACGGCTCCATAATTTCAACCCCACTGGATGAAGTGAATGTTCATCATCATTCTTGATGGACAAACACCAGTCTAATTTCTTTTTATAGATATTTTTACCTGTAATAAAATTGTGTTCACTCATTTACAATACCCCGTGTATTAAAATGTACAAATGCAATCATTTACAATAGCCCGTGTGTTAAAATGTACACGTTCAATCATTTGCAATAGTCCGTGTACTAAAATGCACTCATTTAATCATTTACAATAGCCCGTCTGCTAAAATGTAAAAAAGCAATCATTTACAATAACGCGTGTATTAAAATGTACAATTCAATGATTTACAATACCCAGTGTGCTAAAATAAACAAATTCAATCATTTATAATAGCCCGCGTGCTAAAATGTACATATGCTATCATTTACAATAGCCCGTCAGCTAAAATGTACAAATTCAATCATTTACAATAGCCCGTGTGTTCAAATGTACAAATCCAATTATTTACAATAGTCCATGTGTTCAAATGCAATCATTTACAATATACCGTCTGCTAAAATGTACAAATGCAATTATTTACAATAGCCCGTGTGCCACAATATACAAATACAATCATTTAAAATAGCCCATGTGTTCAAATGTACAAATGCAATAATTTGCAATAGCCCGTGTGCCAAAATGTACAAAAGCAATCATTTACAATAGCCCGTCTGCTAAAATACACAAATGCAATCATTTACAATAGCTCGTGTGCTAAAATGTACAAATACAATCATTTAGAATAGCCCGCGTGCAAAAAAGTACACATCCAATCATTTACAATAACACGTGTGCAAAAATGTACAAATGCAATCATTTACAATAGCCCGTGTACTAAAATTTACAAATGCAATCATTTACAATAGCCCGTATGCTAAAATGTGCAATTCCAATTATTTACAATAGCCCGTGTGCTAAAATGTACACATCCAATCATTTACAACAGCACGATTACAATTATAAGCATCTTGAAATTTGAGTCTGAAGTATGCATCTTGTTGGTGAGTGTTTTGCGTTGTGAACGTTAACTTGAAACAAAAGGTTTGGTAATGTGAATGTTTACTTGAAACAAAAGGTTTGGCAATTTGAATGTTCGCTTGAAAAAAAAACAACGGTTTATAGGTTAGAGGCTCAAGGTAGTTGGCCCTTGTTTTATCCTATATGGCCTGGTCTCTTTCCACAGGGCGGGTCTGTTGAAAGCGTCGCACAAAACTCCCCCGTAGCTCCACTGAATAATCCCAGGAGTCGCCTTGGGAACTCCTCTTGTGAACCGATTGACAGAGTCGGAAATCAAACTGGCAACCTTCGGCTGGCAAGGCAGGAGACTTAACCGCATCTACAGGGTCCGCGATGTTAACTTTTACAAAATAAAGGAGTACTCACCATCTTTGCAAATGTCAACAGAAAAGACATAAAGTGGGTAGCACCGTCTAAATACAATATGATAATAACATTATTTGAGTCGTTTAATAGCGATGGTTGTTGAGAGACATTGAGGAGGAGCGGCTGGCCGAGAGGCTAGAACTCTGGACTCTCCTTCGGGAGACCCGGGTTCGATCCCTCGGTAAGGTGTGGGATTTTTTTCTGTCGGGGGCAAAAAGAAAATCCTAACCTGTACAGTTCGCAGCGACTGCACTAGCCAGGCGGCCTTAATTCCTCAGACTCAAAGACCCCTCTGCCATACACCGCAAGGTACTACATTGGCAGTCAATGGCAGTTTGGCAGTAGAGAGACATAATCGCCAACATCAGTGTGAGAACAACATGAAATGAATGATGTTGCATTAACACAGTTCACTACATGTGTGAAATTTGAGAACAGCGCACAAACCAAAGAAAAAAAACGTATGTTTATTCGCACTACAATAATCCATGTTATTAACAATGTACATACTCACGGAGTTCATGATTACTCTCATATAATGGCAGACTCATATTTAGAAAATTAACGACATGCTATAATATTTTAATTGAATCAAAATTTGTTCAATGTCTCTGAAACTGTAATGTCTTGGCTATATTAATACGTCACATAATTTCTGTCATTGAGTATGGTTTGGGCCTGCTGACAGTATCAAAAAGCTAGCTTGAAAGGTTGGAGCGCATACAGTATGCTGCCATGCCGTTAATACTGGGGTGCACAAAGGACACACCAATTATCTGCATGAGGCATATCCTGGCGCTACCTACAATGACGGCTAGGCATAGGGTTCTTCAGGACAAATGGTACCTGAGAGTTGCCGCAGACAGGGATCACCCGCTGCATGCAGCAATGGATATGGTCAAGGGTCATAGACTAAGACGAGGCAGGTCCTGGATGGCACAGGCAGAACTTTCTATAAGTCAGGTGTGTGATCTAGAGACCATCAATCGTGAAAGAGAGTGGGTTGAAGTTCCGGATGACATGACGGACTGGCACAATGTAATAATAACACTGGGTCGTGAGTGCAGAGAATGGGCTGCGGGCCGCACTGAGTTTGAAGTGCAACAGCTGATCCAGAGCAACACACATCAAGGTGACATAGTCATCTACACCGATGGGTCAGTGGTGAGAAACAGACGTAGTGGCTGGGGCTTTATTGCAAAGGCTAATGGGCGAGTCTTGAAAAAGGAGAGCCTGGCATATAAGACCACGACCTCCAGCATGAGAATGGAGGTGGAGGCAGTAACAGCGGCATTCCGGTGGCTAGAGGAGACTACTGCAACACACGTTGTGTTCATTACGGATTCAAAGAATATGCTTAGCAAGGTGGAGAAAGGTATGTTTCGTGTGGAATGGCTCTCGTCGCTTCAGAGGTCACAGATTGTGAGAATCGTATGGATATTTTGTCCTGGCCATGCGGGTGTACGGGGGAATGAACAGGCTGATAGGCTAGCAGGGAATGCACCTCTTGGTGGTATCTTGCCTATGGACAATGGGGAGGTGGTCGTGCGCTTGTGGGACCAGGTGGAGAAGGCGGAGGAACAGATTGAGAACCCATATGTGGAAAGAATGACATTGCGGGGGATTGGCAGGGGTTCTGGAAGAATCTCAAAACTGAGAGGGAAGACCAGGAGAACATTTAATTAGATAGCGGTGGGAACGATTAGTAGTATGACTCTTCGCTGGCTGTTGAACGAGGGGACTGGGTACGTATGGGAATGTCCTGAGTGCGTTCCGATTTGAATGCCTTCATTCACGATCAATTATTTTGAAAACTCTCTGTTGCATCGTTATGAAATTTTTCCAGCCGTCTTATATTTACCCCCACCCAAGGAATATGTCTTTGATAGGTCCAAAAACAACTTAAATCATCAAAAGCGGCGACATTCCTTTGATATTTTGATGAACAACTAGTGATTTCTCGCTAACAAAGTTATGTTTACAGTAATAGGAGACCTGCCAATTCAGATGACACACAAAGGCGTATCCGGATTCGTATGGGAGTGGGTGCAATGAAAGAAGTAGCTTACAGGGTCGGCTGCATTGCACCGGGTTTTTATCCCATATGGCTCAGTTTCTTTCCGCAGCGCGGAAAGCGTCGCACAAAGCACGAACTCCGTAGCTCCAGCGACGACCCTCGGGAGTCTCCGAAAAAATGCACTCGTGAAATGTTTAGGGCCTGCAATTCGTCTGAATAGTTGGAGCAAAATATCCCAGTAAGTGTGTTCATAGATTAAGGTCTGCTCAGACCTTAATCTGTGTCAGACGATTCCAGTAGGTTGATGATTGCTCTCGGTTGCATAAAATTCAATCCATCCTTTCTCCAATAGTCCTCTTCCTCTTTCAACACATGGTCCTCACATTTTTTCCAGTAACTTTTATCAATATTTAATAGCGCGGACAGACAGACAGACAGACAGACAGACAGACAGACAGACAGACAGATAGACAGACAGACAGACATACAGACAGAAAGGTAGGTAGGTAAGTAGGCAGAAAGGTAGGTGGGTGGGTCGGTGGGTCGGTGGGTGGGTCGGTGGGTGGGTCGGTGGGTGGGTCGGTCGGTGGGTCGGTCGGTGGGTCGGTCGGTCGGCCGGCCGGCCGGCCGGCAGGCAGGCAGGCAGGCAGGAGATATATAGATAGATAGATAGTAGGTAGGTAGGTAGGTATGTAGGTAGGTAGGTATGTAGGTAGGTAGGTAGAGAGATAGAGAGAGATAGAGAGAGAGAGAGAGAGCGATAGAGAGAGAGACAGAGAGAGAGATAGAGATAGATAGATAGATAGATAGATAGATAGATAGATAGATAGATAGATAGATAGATAGATAGATAGATAGATAGATAGATAGATAGATAGATAGATAGATAGATAGATAGATAGATAGATAGATAGATAGATAGATAGATAGATAGATAGATAGATAGATAGATAGATAGATAGATAGATAGATAGATAGATAGATAGATAGATAGATAGATAGATAGATAGATAGATAGATAGATAGATAGATAGATAGATAGATAGATAGATAGATAGATAGATAGATAGATAGATAGATAGATAGATAGATAGATAGATAGATAGATAGATAGATAGATAGATAGATAGATAGATAGATAGATAGATAGATAGATAGATAGATAGATAGATAGATAGATAGATAGATAGATAGATAGATAGATAGATAGATAGATAGATAGATAGATAGATAGATAGATAGATAGATAGATAGATAGATAGATAGATAGATAGATAGATAGATAGATAGATAGATAGATAGATAGATAGATAGATAGATAGATAGATAGATAGATAGATAGATAGATAGATAGATAGATAGATAGATAGATAGATAGATAGATAGATAGATAGATAGATAGATAGATAGATAGATAGATCCCCGCCAGGAGCTGGGCGAAGCCAGGCCGAGTGAGCTAGTTTATTTATATAATCACGTTTCATGAAAGAACCCCCATTTGAGACACCTCTGAACAAACCAATTTAACTTCGCGCTGTTTGTCCAAAACGAAACCCGCCAAATAATTTCGAAAAGAGCGGGGGTGTGTCTTGCTGAAGCTGTAATACTCTTTAAATGATGGCATGAATGCGGGAGCGGTAAATTATATACCGCATATAAACAAACATTGAAATCTGCTGTACAATCTCCAGAACAAATATTTTTTTGTTGGGTGGACATAATGATAAGGTTATATGCTAAATCTCATCATTTTCCCTCAGTTGGTTACTGAGATATTGAATTTTATATTGAGGCAACAAACAAAACAAAAAAACACTAATTTTTATATAGCAAGCGTGTTAGAATAATCGATGGCAGAGAAAGGCTAGATGTCTTGTTACGACAAATGTGTGGTTCCACGTGTGGAAATATGTTGACATTTTACGGCATGATTCCGGTCTTTTAAGGCCGCGCATAAGTTCCCTTACTCACTTCTTTTATTGTTCTCTGACTCCAGAACACTGTTTAGTGTTTAGGTCTTCGTGCGTTGAAACGATGCTATGAATATGTTATGTGTTTTATTGTTCTCTGACTCAAGTGTTTAGGTCTTCGTGCGTTGAAGCGATACTCTGAATGTGTTATGTGTTTTATTGTTGTCTGACTCAAGAACAGTGTTTAGGTCTTCGAGCGTTGAAGCGGTGCTATGAATTTATCATGAACCCGTGGCTGTAGGCAAACAAGGCGGCTGCCAATAGTTTCACTGATTCACTACCAAAGGATGTGTCGCCAAATGTAACCTCCCGTGTTTCGTTTATCTTTCGCTATTTCAATGCCCAGTGAACATAAATTTACATGATAATACTTGTTTGTTTGATTGTGTCCCATGTCTGGTCCAGACCTACTTTTTTTTTTTTTTTTTTTTTTTGGGGGGGGGGGGGGGGGGCACTGAAACAGTTAAATGACCTACACTGTCCTAGTCCGGGATGATTATAGACGACGTGTGGTTGTTTCGAATCTAAGTATTGATTGCTTGGCGACTCTCACAAGAGGACACGCTGACAGTAAACATGTTATATTCAGTTACATCTAATTAACTAGACCGAACATTAACGTCACATGTTTGTAAAATGTAAAACAGCTAATCAGTTCGTAATACTCACATCAGACATGCTTTAACAGCTCATCAGTGATGGTTGCACAACACAAACCACATTAGACTGCTCTACTAACATATTACCACTTATATTAACATGTGCTTGTGTACTGATTAAATAATAACTTGTGCTTTATAATTTAACCTAGCAAGCAATGCAACTGAATCCGCAATGTCACTGAAACCATAATTGGTTTCCTATTTTTAACCAGGTGTTATACTTATGTGCCGATCTCCCTGGCCTAGGAGTTAGCGACTTTTTCCGTAATCCCGTATACTCTCGTGAGTAACGTGACGTCGGCGAGAATCGGTAGCGGTTCTAAATGCGTCGCTAACTAACTGAGCTGGTCGCTCAGAAAGCAATGGCAAACTACTGAGCGTAATCTTGCCAAGAAATCAAACAATCAGATGAAAGATGCTGTTGTTGACAGCGATGTCCTGTAAAGGATATGCAAACATTTTTTTTCGTTATACTTATGTACACGTGGCGGTCCAAAGCCCGTGAAACTGAGAGGGACGAGCCGGAAACACAAATGCAACAGTTTACTGCCTTCATTCACGGAAACATCCAATGTAACATTTATTGTGAGGATGTGTGAAGTTTATAAATAAGTAAAATGTATGTCAGTGAATTATCATCATGAAGCAGGCCAACTCTACGGAGACATCAACCAGCTCAAGTTGACTGTGCTTTCTTGTGATATATTCATCCTGACTTCTAAAGGTGTAGGCCTACGCAGAAGAAGAATATAAAGAATATAATATTGTCCGCAGGCATAACTACATGCCAACCAAACAGTGCAGTCAAAAATGAAGAAACGACAATACATCAAACGCAAGAATCAACACTGACGCCACTCACAGGGTTCAGAAACAGCAGCAACCCGAAAAGCTGTCCATCTAAATTATGTTGATACAGTCCAGATTGATTTAATATTACACTGTCATCACTTTCCGGCGCCATCCAATGCCCAGGCAGTGACCGTTAAGCTTTGATATGTCCAACTGAGTTTTTTTTTTTAAATTGTGAACAGGTTATACTCTTGAACGCGTGTTTTATATACCCTGAAGGAATTCCCTTCATCTTTGTAGGTCGGGAAACCCCGTTGTTGTGACTCCCCCCCTACCCCCCCCCCCCCTACTATCCCAATATTTAATCAAATTTACAATCATCGACCGTCGCTGGTTTTCGAAACAGAAATTGCCGTTTTCTTCGCCTCGAAACTTTAGATTTTAAAAATGAAACATTGTTTTAAGAAGAATCAGTGAGTAACTGAAAGCGGAAGTACGAACTGAAAATAAGTCACGTGAATTAGATAGCGTCTTCGTTATGTAATATCTTGAGTGTGTGTTGCCAGGACTCATTTTTAGATCACTCTGCGATAATCCACGGGTCACGTGCTCATAATGGCGTCAGCCTCCTTAATTTCCCATCAAATGTTATGATGCCCAGTTAACGAGGCCAGTTCGATCCCGGAGATATGGGGTCTCGTAAAACAATCCCCACCTTTTAGGGAACTGGAACCTAGGCCTTCTAGACCGCGAATACATGTTACCGAGACTTCACCAAAGTAACGGTTACCGCTACTTGATAAGTCTCAGAACTTTCTGAAAGTTGCATAGAATTGAGATGCGGCGAGGAATGTGACTGCTGACATCATCTCATTATGCCGAGACATAGTAGATGTGAATGCCTATCACTTCCCGTGTGTGTGGTACCATCTGCCATATAAATACTTGTTCACTTCGACCAAAGACAAATCCAAAATAGTGGGACTAATATGGTATGACAACCCGCTCCAATTTCATTTTTGGCTACATGATGAGGAGAGAACAACTGAAAAATGTTATGACAACTGAACGATTTGAGAAAAGAAGAGAAACTGGAGGACAGCGAGACATGTTTCTGACAGCCTTGTGTCAAGGCACGGGGCCGTGCCAGCGCAAGAATTCATGCATGCTGCTGGAGATGGCAAAATGCCTACAAGTAATGATCTCCCGGCAAGGCATTTGATGATGATGATGATGATGATGATGATGTCTGTTTTTCCCTTAATGATAATAAAACAATTAGGTGTGTATAACCCCCGCCAAAAATGAGAGATACTAAACATAGACACAGTGTATATACATTACAACGAACTCCACTACGGTAATCGTAAATCACAGCGCGGGGGGGGGGGGGGGGGGGGGATCAATGAGGATTATAATCATCTTTCTCAGGAACAACACAAACAGATCTACAGAAAAACGTGAAATTCGGTTATTAGAGTGAATTAACTGATTCGGGGTCTCCCATTTAGAAAGAAGGGCGATATTTTGCCAAACTATTGCATCGTGATATTTGTTTCGTTTCGTGGTATTTTCAGCAATTGCAAAGCTCAATAAATGAAAACTTACATTATAATACTTGTTTATTTACTGTGTACCATGTTGTTGTTTTTTTCAATCCTAGTTTTTGTTTGGCACGAAATCAGTTGAAAGATTAACAGAAACAGTGTAGGTATGACACGTTGCTAAATCATTACGCATACTTCAAGTGAGACAAGCAAATATGAAATAGCTTACGTAATAAATGAAACATTCCAAGCGTGGCATTTCCCAGCAGAAGGCAGTCCATCTATGTCACATGCACATCCATCTGTCAACCGTTCACCAGGACTGGCATTTTCACAATGTCATCTGTCGTTAGTGCCAGCATAAATCAATAATAGTGTCATGGTTGCCTCATTGTTTTCTCTTGACTCATCTTGACCTACCCATACTGGGTTTGCACCAGGCGTGAGATCAATATTCGTTGGCGTTCTCATAGAAGTATCAACTATTGCTGCTGCTGCTGCGACTACTACTACTACTACTACTACTACTACTACTACTACTACTACTACTACTACTACTACTACTACTACTACTACTACTGCTGCTGCTGCTGCTGCTGCTACTACTGCTGCTGCTGCTGCGGCTACTACTATTACTATTACTACTACTACTACTACTACCACTACTACTACTACTACTACTACTACTACTACTACTACTACTACTACTACTACTGCTGCTGCTGCTGCTACTACTAGTACTATTACTGCTACTACTTGTACCACCATCACCAACACCACTACTATTACTACTACTACTACTACTACTACTACTACTACTACTACTACTACTACTACTACTACTACTACTACTACTGCTACTACTACTTCTTCTTCTTCAGCGTTCCGAGCCATTGAGGTTCTTTGCTGCAAATACAATCCATCTCCATTCGTCTCTCTGGTGGACCTTCTCTTGCCAGTCGTTGATTCCAAGTACTTGTAGGTCTGTACATGTATTATCTCTCCACCGCCTTCTTGGTGCTACTACTACTGCTACTACTAATACCACCATCACCACTACTACTGCTACCACCACCACCACCACTACTACTACTACTACTACTACTACTGCTACTACTACTACTGCTACTACTGTTGCTACTCTTCCTCCTCCACCTACTATTATTACTACTACTAATGCTGCTGCTACTGCTACTACTATTACTACTACTACTGCATCTACTACTATTACTGCTACTACTGTTGCTATTCTTCCTCCTCCACCTACTACTACTACCACTACTACAACTACCACTATTGCTACTATTGCTACTACTACTACTGCAAATACTGCTTCTGCTACTATTACTACTACTAATAATACTACTACTGCTACTACTACTACTACTACTACTACTACTACTACTACTACTACTACTACTACTACTACTACTAATGCTGCTGCTGCTGCTACTACTACTACTTCTACGACTATAACTGTTGGTACTACTGCTACCACGAACACTACTACTACTACTACTACTACTACTACTACTACTACTACTACTACTACTACTACTACTACTACTACTGTCGCCGCTGCAACTACTACTAATACTTGACTTTTCTTGATCTAATGTATTTCTAAATGTTCCTTGTCCTTTGTCAAGAACGAGAAGTCAACATTTCAGTCCAACTGACCAGTGTTTGGGTTGAACTCGTTACCTCGGCATCAACACACCGGATGTTTAAGAACAAGTGCTTACCCTTTCGGTCATGCCGGTCTCCAACATGGATTATAAGACAGCTTTAGAACATGGACATGGATAGATCTGTCCCGAGGCATTTTCCTACTAGGGCTCTGTGATGTGAAAGCGCCACGACACTGTGTCGGCCTGGGAGCAAGGAGGAAAGGAGGCCAGTCTTTTCTTCAGTTGGCAAACGACGAGCCCAGGCGTGGAATCCGCGTCCGACCGTGCTCATGACACTACCAGTGCAGTTGCTATCCACTTCGCCAGTGAGTAAACTAAACAATTGCATTATCTACGCGATCAATCCCACCCCATGGTGATTTTCTGCGCAATTTTACGTCCAGTAGTTTGCCATTGCTTTCTGAAGAGAAGTAAACGGTAAAGACCAAACTGACGCGTGTAGGAAAAACCCCTCTATCTCATCGTTAGCTTTACAAAATACAGTATAAAACAAATTAAGATTTCAACGAAAGGTCTTTAACAGCAAACAACAAGAAAACGCATCAACACATACATAATGGCTACATTCTGACAATCAATGTGAAACCATGAAATAAAAATACAGAACAACAACAAGAAAACTCAACAATACTCAAACAGGGATTACATTCAGACATACCCTGTGAAACCATTAAATAAAAAATACACAGAATCGTATGTTAAGTGCGGGACTAACCTTACAGACTCCGAAAATGAAACAATATGAATTCGGCAGGAGTCAGGTTATATAGCGGACAGCCAGAGCATGCGCAGTTGTGAGAAGGGATTAGCGAAGGGACAACAGAAATATTGTACATTAATTAAACAATCAAGGAACAAGTTAGTTAGTTAGTCGTCAAGCTATTCTTACTGCACATCTGTCCAGAAAAACCAATCAGGAAATCCTACAAGAAGCAAATGAAAGCCGCAAAATTAGACGTAGACAGTCAACATGTTTTGTTTAAACTAAAGAACATGGTGACAAATGGCATGATTTAGAGGAAAAGAACAAGGGGAAGGCAACGAAGTAAATACCTGGGTGGCGAAACATGACCACCCACGTTTATCGGCATGGCAAATGATGATGATGAAAGTCTTTTCATCTCTTGCGTTAACCGTCTCGTGATTTTTGTGGTTCACGTTTAACCATGCTCCACGATTCGATCATTGACATGGACCTCAGGCGGCTCCTGTCTCCTCGCAGCTTGCCCAATTCCTCCCACGCCCGCGTGTCCCGGTACAAACATAAACCTTATTTTTAAGATGCTTGTCCTCCTCAGAGACTCACCCCATTGTCTTCGAGCCCAGCCCATCTCGATTATCCTGAGCAAACTCATTGAGTCGCTGAGAAAACATGCCTGAGTAAAAGTCTGTGTCTCCAGCCGAACTATAGCTTCAGCTACTGCCATGATCTCAGTAGCCAACTACTTGTCATTGCGAAATCACCACAGTCTTCCTTCACTGTTCTCCCACTGACCTGAGCTGTAACATCCCATGGGCTCCTGGCGTGTGAAACAACTGACATATATGTGTAGATGACCACCTCACACTCAGTGGAGTTCTCAAAAATCCCATCTGAGAACAACTGAGAGCAAGAGTCGCCGGAACAGGTGTATTTCGACATCAGGCCAACTAGAAATGCGGGATTACCACAAGCCTAAATGAGGATAAACATGTTTAATCAGGATACAACGTGCAATCACGATAAGAATGTATAATCACGAATATATAATCACTATAAGAATGTATAAAATGATAAGAATGTACGTATACCTGGCATCTCCTGGTGCCAACATTGTCGTAATGGTTATTTTTAGACGTAATTAATGACACATTTTTATGCAGTGTTCAAGATCTGTTTACTTGTTTACATAAATAGATAACGATGGCCTAATGTGCATGCACATACACATTGATAAGTACACAAGCACACACAGTCACTCGCACATACATACACGCTGTATTTTATAGAACCCGTCACTGGGGCATAGTGGTTTCCCACATTGTTTGACAAGTCAGTGGTATGTGTTCAATCCTCACCAGAGACAGGACAAGGCAGGGCCGGGCTTCAATCCCTAGACAATACAGGACAAGACAGGGTCAGAGTTTGATCCCTAGACAAGACAGGGTCAGAGTTTTATCCCTAGACAAGACAGGGTCAGAGTTCAATCCCTAGACAAGAGAGCTCAATCCCTAGACAAGACAGGGGTCAGAGCTAAATCCCTAAACAAGACAGGACATGACGAGGCCAGAGTTCAATTCTTAATAAAGACAGAATAATACAATTCAATCCCTAGACAAAACAGGACAAAATAGGGCCAGGGTTCATTCCCTAGACATGACAGGACAAGACAGGTCCAGAGTTCAAAACCCTAGACAAGACAAGACCAGAGTTCAGCCCCTATACAAGACAGGGATCAGAGTTCCATACATAGTAGACATGACAGAACCAGAGTTCAATCCCTAGTAGACAAGGCAGGGACCAGAGTTCAATCACTAGAAGACAAGACAGGGCCCGAGTTCCGTCACTAGTAAAGAAGACAGGGCAAGAGTTTAATCCCTAGACAAGACAGGGACCAGAGTTCAATCTCTAGACAAGACATGGACCAGAGTTCAATCTCTAGACAAGCCAGGGACCCGAGTTCAATCTCTAAACAAGAGAAGACCAGAGTTCAATCCCTAGACAAGACAGTACAAGAGTTCAATCCCTAGTAGAAAAAAACAGGGACCACAGTTCAATCCCTAGTAGACAAGAAAGGGACCAGAGTTCAATCCTTCGTAGACAAGACAAGGACCAGAGTTTAGTCCCTAGTAGACAAGACAGGGACCAAAGTTTAAACCCTAGTAGACAAGACAAGGACCAGAGTTCAATCCCTAGTAGACAAGACAGGGACCAAAGTTTAAACCCTAGTAGACAAGACAAGGACCAGAGTTCAGTCCCTAGTAGACAAGACAGGACCAGAATTCAACGCCTAGAAGACAAGACAGGACCAGAGTTCAACTCCTAGAAGACAAGACAGACCAGTGTTCAGTCCATAGACAAGACGGGGACCGAGTACAATCCCTAGTAGACGAACGAACGAACGGACTTTATTTTCAAAGGAAAACAAATCGGGCACGCAGTCCCGTCTTACATTCGGCCCTTCAAGACAAGAGAGGGACCAGAGTTCAGTCCCTAGTAGACAAGACAGCACAAGGGTTAAATCCCTAGAAGACAAGACAGGACCAGAGTTCAGTCCCTGGACAAGACAGGGACCAGTGTTCAATCCCTAGTAGACAAGACAGCACAAGAGTTCAATCCCTGGTAGACAAGACAGGACAGAGTTCAATCCCTAGACAAGAAATGACCAGAGTTAAATCCCTAGACACAACAGGAGCAGAGTTCAATTCCTAGAGAAGACAGGGGCCAGAGTTCAATCCCTAGACAAAACAGCAGCAGAGTTCAAACCCTAGATAAGAAAGGACCAGAGTTGAATCCCTAGACAAGATAGGACCAGAGTTCAATCCCTAGGCAAGACATAACCAGATTTCACACCTTAGACAAAATAGGACAAGAATTCAATCCCTAGTAGACAAGACAGGGACCAAGTTTAATCCCTAGTATAAAAGACACGGACCAGAGTTCATTCCCTAGACAAGACAGGACCAGAGTTAAATCCCTAGACAAGACAGGAGTAGAGTTCAATCCCTAGACCAGACTGGAGTAGAGTTCAATCCTTATAAAAGACAGGGCCAGAGTTCAATCCCTAGACAAGACGGGAGTAGAGTTCAATCCTTAGAAAAGACAGGGCCAGAGTTCAATCCTTAGACAAGACAGGAGTAGAGTTCAATCCCTAGACAAGACAGGAGTAGAGTTCAATCCTTAGAAAAGACAAGGCCAGAGTTCAATCCCTTGACAAGGCAGAGCCAGAGTTAACACAAGACAGGAGCAGAGTTCAATCCCTAGACAAGACAGGAACAGAGTTCAATACCTAGACAAGACAGGGACCCATCTTCAATCCCCAAGAGAACGAACTACGTGCCCAATTTATGACCCTTTGAAAAGTAATTTTCAAAGGGTCATAAATTAGGCACGCAGGCCCGTCTTACATTCGGCCTTTCCAATCATTCATCTTTCGTGCATTAACTATTTTGCATGTTACACTCACATAGGGCTGGGGGAAAAACATTGTCAAATGTAAGCTGTGACTACAAACAATGCATGTTGCCATGTTAGGAGGCAGGCAGAGATAGGTCAAGACAGGGCCCGAATTCTTATTCTACTTCTTCGTTCGTCTGAAATGTTTGTTTTGGACGTAATTGCGTTCTGCATGTTTACAGCGCATCTTTACAGATACTTTAGCTTTTCGGCAGACACATCCTACTTCTACAGGCATTTTGTGACCGGATTAATCTTCCTGGGGGGGGGGGGGGGGGAGCGAGTTCCATCACCAGACACGACAGGGGCAGAGTTCAATCCCTGTATGCATTATCTTTGTTTTTGCTATGTTAAGATATAAGTTGTGATTTTCACCATTCCTTTGGGTTGGGGTTATTAGGTTGCACAGAATGGGAGGTGCAACAATTGATCCACGACGATTCGTGACCAGACCGTGTAATCATCTATACGGATGACACTGCTGGCTGGAGGACAAACAACACACGCATGTCGTGATTGTAACGGACTCACAGTGTGACTCACACAGGTGAAGACATGCATGCTTCGGGCATATCGGTAGTCTTTCATTCAATAATCAAAAATATAGAGCATCTGATTGATTTTTTTCCCAAGGACATGATTGATTTTTTCCCCAGAACATGCTGGTGTGGTGGGAAACGAGCAGATGGACAGAATGACTGGGTCTGCATCTTTCGGTGAATTATTGGTGCATGTTAAGGCATATGTGGCAGGGACAGATCATCACGGCCTGCAGAGAATGGTGCTGCAGGGAGTGACCAGAAGATCTGGCCGACACTCGGGACACCGATGAAAGGCCAGACGGACATATAATCAGAATACTTCTGGTAATATCAGTATTGGGACTCTACTCTGGCCGTTGAAGATGAGGACGGAGCACGTATGGGAATTTCTTCTTCTTTCGTTCGCTTGAAATATGTCTATAACTGCAGTGCTGTCTCTTGTATGAATTGAACTGTCTTTTTCAGTTCACACAGTGGTCCATAGAGTTTATCTTCCACTATCGTCTCTCTAGGCCAGAAGGTTTGCCTAGATATGTTATATTTTGGGCAGTCTTGGAGTATGTGCTCTGCTGTCTGCGACGCCAATCCACATGTACACATGGCTGTTTCACCAATCTTGAATTTTGTATACATGTGGTTGCGTAATCTATTGTGCCCTGTTCTGAGGCGCAGAATAATGACTTGTTCTGGTCTATCCATAACGTGGTAGTCATCTTGAGCAGGTTTTGGTGGTATTCTGACTGATTTGATCATTCTTTTCTTTTGGTGGTATGTTACAGGCACATCAGGCTGTTCTTCTTTGGCTCCTTCCTTAGCCAATTGATCAGCTCTGTCGTTCCCGGGTACTCCACAGTGGGATGGTATCCACTGTATGGTGACCTTATGCTGACTGCTAAGTTCAGAAAGTAGTGTCCTTAGTACTGGCAATTTTCCAGACAGGAGCGCCTCGAGTACTGATTTTGCATCTGTCAATAGCACCACAGGTTGTGTACCATTGCTGGTATTTAGTAATTTCTCTGTTGCTATCTTGATTGCCTCAATTTCAGCATCGTAGTTATGGCAGTACTTTCCTGTCGGTACTCTAGCTGTGTCCCTGGTATTATTTGGGTATTCTATGTACACTCCCGCTCCTCCATTTCGAACAGCATTTTGTGCTGACCCATCTGTGTAGACTCGGATCCAGAGGTCCTGTGGGTATTCTTCATCAAGGAAGCTGAGAGTGGCTGTTCTGCGCTGCACACTGTTCTGATCTTCCTTGTCAAATATTCCTCTCACTTTTGTCTGGATTTGTAATGATAGTCTATGCTCATCTTTCCATGGAGTTCGCTCTGGAATAGTTGTTAGGGGGATACCAACTGTGGGCAGATCGGTGGTTTCTCTGCAGAGTCGTTTGGCCTGGTGGATAAAACTACTTCTTTTCAACCGCCCCAAAGCTAGGTTTTCAAATCTGTTCTTCATAGGGTGGCCTGGCAAGCTGAGGAACTTTTCTGCTTGTATTAGCGTTTTCGTATCTTTGCGCTCACTCAGTGCTTGTGTCCTCCCCATCTTCTCCATTTCCACTATAGGGGTTGATCTCATCCCTCCTGTGGTGACTCTAAGTGCTTGATTTTGCACTTTGTCCAGCTCTTGTAGTGTGGTTTTTGCTGCCGAACACCATGCAGTTGACCCGTATTCCAGGTGTGGTCGTATGCTCTGTTGATAAACTTTGCTAAGTATTTTCCCACTGGCTCCCCATGTGGTTCCACTTAGCTTTCTCAGGATGGCTATTTTCCTTCTGGCTTTTGCTACTGCTTTGTTGATGTGCTTTCTCCATGTCAGCCTGCCTTCAAATGTTACTCCAAGGTATGTTGGTTCTTTATCTTCTCGTAGGGGTGTTCCATTTATCTGGATGGTCCCTGCCTTTTGTTTTGGAGAGAGGGTAAATAGGGTGGTGCTGCACTTGTCAGTGTTTATGCTGACACACCATCTATTTGCCCATGCAACAAATGTATCTACAGCTCTTTGTAGTAATCTGGTGGCCACTGATGCATGTTCATTTGTGCTCCATAGAACCATGTCGTCTGCGTACATTGCTGCTTTAATTCCATGCGGTAGATTAACATTGATGAAGATTAGAAAAAGTGTGGGGGACAAGACTCCGCCCTGGGGAACACCATGACGCAATAGTACTTTCTTGCTCTTGAGTCCGTCTATCTGTACTCGGGCTCTTCTGTTGTGCAAGTATGCTTTCACCCATTTGTACATTCTTCCATTGACTTTGCAGTTTCTCAGGTTCTTCATCAGACCTTCTTTCCAGACTTTGTCAAAGGCTTTCTTCAGATCTATCCATGCCGCAAGCACCAGCTTCTTCTCTTGGAATGCATCCTCAATTTCTTGAGAGAGGTAGGTTGTCTGATCTTCCGTAGAGTAGCACTGCCTAAAGCCAGCCTGCTGTGGCACAAGGATGTTTTTACTTTCAATGTACCACTGCAGTCTGTGATTGATGATGCGCTCCAGTGTTTTGCAGAGACAGCTGGTGAGGCTAATTGGTCTGTAGCTAGAGGCAATGGAACTATCTTTCCCTGATTTTAGGAGGGGTATCATGATTGCTTCTCTCCAGGCTTGTGGAACACTGCCTAAGGTCCAACTGTTATTGAAGATCTGCAACAGCTTTGCTTTGGCCTCTGTTCCTAGGTTCCTAATCATTTCATTGGAGATACCATCAGCTCCTGGTGACTTTCTCATTTTCAGTTTTGATATGGCTAGCTCCAGTTCGCTGATTGTGATGGGTGCCTCCAGAACCTCATGTACTATTTCCTTCTGTCCTGTATGTTGCCGTTTCTCTTGAATCTCTTGTTGATTCTCTGGACTGATTTTGATATTGTTATCTTGTGCGAATGAGTCCGCAAAATGGTCAGCTGCTTGCTTTCTTGTTAAGATGTTTCCATCTTTATGTAGTGCAATTTTTGAGTTTCTCTCTGTGCCCTCATCGTTAAGTTGTTTTATTAGCTTCCACAATTTCCTTGTGTCTCTTTCAAAGTTCAGAGACTCTGTTTTCTCCTGCCAGCTTTTCCGTCTAGCCTGCAGCTTGGCCCTTTGAAATTTGGCTTTTGCATGCTGGAATTTATTGTGGTGCTCTTGGCTGGGTGTGGCCTCTGCTTGCTTTCTACATACTTCCACATCATTATGCAACTGTTTCAGTTCACTACTCCAGTAGGGTTTATACTGTTTACGGGCTCCTCTTGGTACTGTTTCTCGCGCTGCCTGTAGTATGCATTTCCCAAACTCTTCAACTACTTTATTTATGTCTTTCTCAGTGTTCAGGTTTCTAACCAGTATGCTGGTGCGATGCTTGTACACTGCCCAGTCTGCTTTCTTGTAGTTCCACCTCGAGAGGGTGCTGCTTTCACTTACAAGCTCATTTTCTACAGTTAGAAAGACTGGTCGATGGTCACTGCCACCTAGTTGTTTCCCAACAATTCGTGTAATGTTCCACTCCAGGTCTGGTGAATGAAAAGCCAGGTCAGGTGTAGTTGTAGAGTGCCATGATCTCGAGTAGAAAGTATGTGGGTCGGACGGCTTGTTAACCAAGATGAATCTATTCTCATCCTGCCAGTCTTCCAGTCTCTCTCCTCTCTGGTCCATGTGATCATAGCCCCAACTCTGCGAGTGGCTGTTGAAATCGCCGCACACAATCATTTTTTCTGTTGATGGTAGTGTGTCCAGTGCCTGTGGACGGTCACTTGGACAGTAGTAATTGATCAGATGTAGGTCTGTATAGCCTGTTTTAAGTGTCTGATACTCAGCCCCTTCCATATAGACTTCGATTTGGGAAGCAGTGATGTTATTTTTTACAAGGGTAAGTATCCCACCTTTTCGCCTGTCCTTTCGGTCAGATCGGTAACACTGGTAGCCTCTGATTTTGAAGGCTATATTTTCGTTGAGGTGAGTTTCTTGCAAGCAACATATGCTTACTTTTTCTTTGTCCAGGATGTTTTCTAATTCTACTTTTTTGTTGCTGACTCCCTCCGCATTCCAGTGCATTATTTTAAGTCTTAGTTTAGTATGGCCAGCTGTTCTATTCTCATGTCCCCTGGCTCCACAGGACATCTGAGAAGGACCCCCAGTAGTTGGGGTTGGACCCTTTCGAGACATAGGGCCCGGCACTGCACCTGCCTGGGGTCCAAAGCAGGGCGAGCACCATAACGTTTAGCAGCAGTCAACATATTCCATTTTGCGTAATTGCGTGGCATCCTGATTTCTGTGGTGCGCCTCCTGGCTGGTTGCCTCCGTCTTCAGCACCTTTCCTTTGCTAGAGCAGACTGTGGTCTCACTCGAGTTTAGATGTGTACACACGCACACACGTGTCTGCACATGCATGTATGTGTATACACATCTAGAGCACACTGGTTATTTTCCGGCGCCAGATACTCGCCGTCGCCCCTTCTCCTGTTAGTTAAAACAGTTCCGCCACGTGAAGGCCAGGAGTTGGACTTTTGCTGCAGAGGTTATGTATTCACGAGCCATTGGGGTATTTAAGCAATGTTGGGCGCTCACCCCAACACTGCGCCCCGGCTACATACAGCAATTTGGAACCACGTATGGGAATGTCCTGAGTGCTGTGATGTCGGTTCTTGACTCAACCAACTTCACATCTCAACAACATCTTCCGTGGGGGAGTCTAGACTGCACTCGTCAATAAACCTTTTATATCAGAGAAGATTATCAATTGCCGGGCGCCTTCGTCATTAGGAGAGGATAGGTTCGAATCCTAGTATGCCTTTAGTGGTTTATATGTATATTGTCTAGTGCAGTGGTTCTCAATCCTTTTTTGGGCCCATGTACCCCTTCACCATATGTTCAGAATGTCATTCCTAGCCCCCCCCCCCCGCCCCCCCCCCCCCCCATTTCGTATTTTCCTCCCTATAAATCCCCCCTCCCCAGGGCCACTACACAGTATACGTAAAACTGGTAGCTAAATTTAATAACACATACTAGAACAACGTTGGGGGTTAACGTCTTTCTTCATAATCCCGTATATTCTCGTGAGTAACGTAACCTGCGCGAGAATCGGTAGTGGTTCTCACCGCTTTCGTAACTTACGGGGTATGTGAGCCGGTCGCTCAGAAAGCAATGGCAAATTACTGAGCGTAATCTTGCTGTCAGAGTCTTGCATAACACAAGACAAGTAGCTCGTTTTCTGGCAAGTGTGAAGTAATATCAAACTATCAAATCACACGAAGTGAATATCCGAAAGTATTATTCACACGCTTTATTGACGCGTTGCATTAATTATCGCACAAACATCGCGCACTGACAATCTATATCAATCATTTCAACATGAACAAGATCACTACAATACATAATAATACATGCAAGCAATAAACATCTCACTTACAGTTAAACTATACAAGCATTCGACTCAGTCTTCCACTGTCGTACAGGCTAGCTCTCAAGGCAGATTCAAACTCAACTCGCATTCCCTTGCGACCTGTCCTTTCAACGATCTCAGCCCGTCTGCCAGTCCTGGCGTCCTACACGCTACACGCTCACGTCAGCTGGTGTCCCCTGCACGGTTCACGGGGTGAACTCAATTGCTGTGCGTGGCTGCTTATCCAGGCGTCGGCAAAGACGCCGCGTTCTCTCTGCCGTGTCTAACATTACTCAGGGTTGCGTGTTGTTATGGTGTCTGGCGTTGGTACAGACAACGCGTCGCAACCTCGGATGTGAGACCTTGACACTCTCCACACCCCTTTTCCATGAAAGGATTTCCTTTCATGTACAATATATATCTAGGTGTTATTAAACATGTCAAAGTCGAACATTATACATTAACAATTATAATAAATATATACAGGTGAATAGTCAACAATATGTATACACCACTTATGTTGCACTATGAAGTACAACAGTCAAGTACAATCTATTTAATGGGCATTACCTCGCTGTGACCCAGCTAGTCCGGTAGGTATCGGCTAAACTGGCCCCTACCTCACAACCAAGAACAAAAATACTAAAATAATCAGGTCAAGCCGTGAGCATCTCCCTCTGAGATGACTCCTCCATAAGACCTCTGTTTAGAGTTTCTAATGAAGGTCAACAGTTTTGGCAATATACTGTCCATATCTAAACGATGTTACATTGACATGTTATTTATCAAGCACACATGTTAATGGGTACAATACATATTTACATATCACCAATAATTTAGAATAATGTCCCCTGGTTATTATACAGAAAATTTAGGAACAATAATTTATCGTCGTTTACAAGACATAAATTACAATTGGAAATTTATTTCTTAGTGTCACAATTTGATCCTTATTGACAAATGTGCACAAAAAGTCACGTTTGTAAAGAAGCAATCAAGTTATGATGCTGAGATTACATCCTATACAAATCAACATATACAATTCCGTATATGGGAATATTTTAAATCACATTTTAATACAACGTCATACATTTATATACTTTTAATAATATGCAAAAACTCGGAAGTATACAGCTGTACTATTACATGTGTTGTGATGTCATTCAAACAAAGCTGGTCCGTTCTGGATGGATCTTCTATAAACGGAGTAGTAGTTGTTACCTCCAGCTGTTGGATCATCTCTTCCGTCTTCTGCTCGGATTGTACTGTCGCAGTCATCTTTCGTACCTTGTTAAAACGTCTTGGGCACCTCGGTCTGGATACTTTAGGATTACCTCACGTTTTAGTGGCTTGGTAACTTCTTGGATCCTCTAGTGTTGTCCCGTGACACTTCTCCGTAGTGTCTGGTTGTTAAAATATTTATGTATTTACAATAATAATTACATTCTTTCTCATATCTCACAGTTATACAACACATTAGTTTACATAATACTGATTTCATTCTTTCACATATCTCACAATTATACACGCATTCATTCGCATGATAATAATAAGAATTACAATATGTACATAAGTTATATACATTGGGAGATACAATCTTTCCCATCACAATGGTGTACACAGCGTTACTGACACATTGTCACAATTGGCTGTGGTACTGAGCACTATCTACGTTGCAGTTTTATACACCCTCTGCACTGTGCTCTGGTGTCGACTGGGTATTAGGTTCGTTGTATGGACATCTCGACAAAAGGTCTGCAAGACAGTTTTGTGAACCTTTTATGTGGTTAACCTCATAGCTATAGTCCTGCAGAAGAAGGGACCATCTTGCCACCCTGCTGTTACTAGGCGTTCCTCTGGTAACAATTGTCAGCGGAGTATTATCTGTTTCAATAATAAAATGTTTGCCTAACAGAAATCTAGAAAGTTTACGTACCGAAAATACCATGGCAAGAGCCTCGAGTTCCGGTGTACTGTAATTTCGTTCGCTGGTGTTCAGTTTTCGAGAGACGTAGTATAATGGGTACAAGATTTGGTCGTGTTCTTGGAGAAGCACACCTCCAATGGCTACGGAGCTCGCATCACATCTTAATCTAAAAGTAATATTCAAATTTGGCAATTTCAAAATAGGTGATTTAGAAAAATAAGAAAGAATTTTCGTAAATGCTGGCCTTAAACATTCACTGTTTACTATCACATTGGGGTGTTTATTTGTTAGTAGATCAGTGAAACATTTGGTCAATTCAGCATAATGAGGAATAAACTGTCTATAATAGTTTAACAGACCTAACACACTTCGCAACTGTTTCTTAGTTGTCGGAAGCGACAATTTCAAAATTCTGGACATGATGTTATCGTCAGTTGATATAAAGCCATTTGAGATCTTATAGCCCAAAAATGAAATTTCCTGAAAGGCTATATCCACTTTGGAAGGTTTTACAGTCAGTCCATGATGTCTAATTCTGTCAAATGTCTACTGTAGTGCTGTTATGTGCTCTGTCATGTCCTTTGTGTGTATGCAAATGTCGTCCATGTACCAAATGATGTTAGCAATGTCTGTAAAAGAATTCTTGTCATTCTGACGAAGGTAGCTGGTGCATTGACTAATCCGAAAGGTAGTTTACACCATTCGTATAAACCCCAAGGTGTGGCAAATGCAGTCAGATGTATACTATCAGGATGTACAGCTATCTGCCAGTAGCCTTTTGTCATGTCAAGTTTAGTAAAATAACATGAGTCAGATAGTTCAGTCAAGATGTCTTCACAGTTGCTCATTGGTTCTAAATCCAACTGTGTAATGCTGTTGAGCTTACGATAGTCCACACAGAGTCTAATAGTGTTGTCCTTTTTGCGTACCAAAACTATTGGTGAACAGAAATGAGATTGTGAACGTCGAATGATATGATTTGTTTCTAAATCAATGATTTCTTGATGAAGTTTTTCTTTATAGTGTATAGGGATGGAATATGGTCTACACTTAATAGGAACGTCAGATGTTAAGATGATTTGCTGTTGCACTAAATCTGTCTGTCCTGGGCTGTCCGAAAAGATCGTCCTGTAGTCTTGTATCAGTTGTCTGCAACTGTCAGTATGTGTCTGAGTCAGTTTAGGATTTACCTTAATGTCTTGTAAGTTGGTCGTCGTGTCAAGACCTGGTGCCGGTATCTCGTCAGTGTCGTTGTCGTCCGTCTGGTCCACTATGGAGGTGCTTGCTGCAGTCTCTACTTGTTTGTCTTGCCTGTGGTGATATGGTTTGAGCATGTTAATATGAAAAATCTTATGTTTGTCCCTAACTGCAATCTCGTAATCTACCGTCGAAATTTGTCGTAGCACTTTGAACGGTCCTTGCCATGAGTCAGTTAGGAGATGTCTATCACTTGGCAAAAGAAGAAGCACGTCCTGTCCTGGCGTCAGTGTAATAGTTCTATTTCCTCTGTTAGCATATTGTCGGTATATAGCTCCTGATTTTTGGAGAGCTTCTTTGGCTAATATACATGATTTCATAATTCTATCACGCAATGATGTTACATGTTCATATGGTGAAATGGGTATAGACACAGTTGTACTTCCAGTCAACACAGATTCATACAGAGATAATGGGCCGCGTGGTTGTGCACCATATAACATTTCGAATGGTGAGAACCCAGTGCTGGAATGGGGCACTTCCCTATATGCAAACAAAATGGCAGGCAGATAAGTATCCCAATCTTCAGGATGTTCTTGGGTTACCTTAGAGAGCATATGTTTCATATCGCCATTAATCTTTTCTACTATACCGGTCGAATGTGGGTGATATGGACTGTTGAAGCATTGTTTAACACCCAACATTTTGGTAAAGGCTTGTGTAGCCGAGGAAATAAATTGGCTACCCCGATCTGAAAGGATGGTATCAGCGAATCCTACCCTCGCAAAAATATGAAAGAACACTTCCATGATGTCGTTGGAAGTTATGTTCTTCATTGGAATCGCTTCTGGCCAACGAGTACATAGATCAATGAGTGTTACAATGTATCTATTACCTTTAGATGTTATATGGTTCAGAGGACCAACTATATCGACCGAGATCTTTTCAAACGGTCTACTAGCCAAATCAGTAACTTGCAATTCAGCTTGTGTGTGTTTACCCTTTTTGACAAGCTTTTGACAGATGTCACACGATCTACAATACTGTTTGGTATCGTTACAAAACTTTGGCCAATAAAATTGAGTAAGTAACCTTGCTCTAGTTTTAGCATAAGCCATGTGTCCTGCAAAGGGTATGTCATGAGCTATGTTCAATGCTTGCTTGCGGTTTTCTAACGGTAGCACTGTTTGTTCTATAGTGCTGGAACCTTTGGTGTAATACCGTGTTAGAATTCCGTTCTTGAGAGCAAATTACCATTGAGCATTCTTTGCTACTCTTGGCTTTTGGCCTATAAGTTTAAAATACTTTTGCAGAGATCGATCGGCTTTCTGAGATGTTATAAACGTCTCCCTAGTTGTCTCAGGAGATGTTACAACAGGACTTACTCGTTGTAAAGCCTCTGTTTGATCGATTCGATCTTGCATCTGTGCAGTAGATCGAGTTACTGCGTTTACTACATTACAACGATCATTCTCATCACACATTGATGTTACATTAACACAATTACATGTATGTTCTGGCATAGCCAGGTTGGTATTTGTACATTCAATTACAGGTGGTAATACATCATGAATGGTGATTGGTGATGAAGGTGAAGTGGTAGTATCGATATTACAACTGACAGATGATGTATTGATGTCATGTGGTATGTCATTCACTTCAGGAAGGTTTCCAATGATAATATCACAGCAAGGATTGGTTAATGCTGCGCATTTAACCTTTCCTGTATGGAATGGTGTCGTTATATATGCCCATGCAAGTGGATATTTCTCTATGTTCCCTGAGAATGTCCTGCATGTGACATATTTACCACTATATTGTGTTGGTAAAATATAATCTCTCTTTACACCAATGAGAGTACTTCCGCTATCACGTAAAACTGTGGCAGGTTTACCATTAACATACCCCTGGTGGATGTTCAGTCTACCTTTGGAGTTTACTACAGAATTGGCCTCCTCACTGGTAATAGGTATAGAATGGTCGCATGTTAACACGCCATCCTCATGAAATTTATCACAAATGGTACATTTTTCCTGATGGAATACCTCAATGGAATGTGCTGAGTTTACTGAGTGATCTTGTACACTTTCATCTTCTGACGAAGAAATGTCAAACATGGCTGCATTAGCCATTTTGGTCATTGACTTGGCTTTACAATCCTTACGCCAGTGACCAAAAGCCTTACAAAGGTAACATTTTGTAAGTTTTTTGTAGTTCTTCCTCTCTTTCTCTTGCTTAGAAATGTAATTATGCAAGTAAGCAGTGTACCCAGGATGTTGGTCGCACATATCATGCTCATTGTGTGCATAGTTGCAATATTTACACTGATATAATTTCTCTGCAGTTTGCCTATAAGGTCTTTGTTTGCTATTTGACCCTGCCTGATATTTGCCATATGTAGCTGCTGCTACAAAGTCTGTGCTGGTCAGACCACTAGAGAAACAATGCTTATTGGCTGCAAAATAACCAGAGCCACGACTTTCAATCTGTTGAACACTTTCACACTGACATTTCAACAAAAATTTAGAAAAGGGGTCTGGGGGAGATGCAATAATCTTATCTCTCAACATAAGGTCAACCAATTTGTCATAACTTCCATTTACTTTAGCTGCTGACAGCCATTTAGAAAAAATATTTTGAATTTCTGAGATGTAATCAGAGAACGTGTCTGTTGGCTTAGGAGACAACTTCCTAAACTGTTCTCTATAACCTGATTCATCTAGCAAAAAATGTGACATAATTTTTGCTTTAATGTAAAGATAATCTTCTTTCAGGTCATTTGGGATCGACTCTATAACTTTAAGAGGTTCCCCAGAAAGACTTCTTACATATACTATCCCCCATTCAGGTTTTGGGATTTTGTAATGATCCATAACAAATTCAAAATTTTGGGTGAATGCTGCTATGCAATCACCTGTGTTGTAACTTTTGATCAGACCTTGATACTTCTTATGAGGTTGATCTTTGTCTGTTTCTCTATTCACTTTATCTTTAGAACATTCAGCTTTTAGCTGTTCAATTTTTAGTTGTGTTTCTTGCTCTTCTCTCTTACTTTGGGCTAAGATCTCAGCTTGCCTCACTGCGGCTTCTAATTGTGCCTGTTGAAGCTTTAAAGCAGCTTCTGAGTCTGCCTCTTTATTTTTCAGAGCAGCTTCTGCTTGTGCCTGTTGAAGCTTTAAAGCAGCTTCTGAGTCTGCCTCTTTATTTTTCAGAGCAGCTTCTGATTGTGCCTGTTGAAGCTTTAAAGCAGCTTCTGAGTCTGCCTCTTTATTTTTCAGAGCAGCTTCTGATTGCTTTAGATCAGCTTCTGCTTGTGCCTGTTGAAGCTTTAAAGCAGCTTCTGAGTCTGCCTCTTTACTTTTCAGAGCAACTTCTGATTGCTTTAATGCCCTTTCGGCCACTCTCTCATCCCTCTCACTAATTTGCTCCTGTTTCAAAAGATATTCTGCATATTCACTTTTACTCCATGTTCTCAATTCCTCACCAGACATATTCATTTTTAAACCCATTTCAATGAAATCGTTTAAAGAAGACATGATGAACAATAGATATGATGGAATAAATATAAACAAAATTACTTATGATGTTAGTAAGTTACAAATATTTATAGCACAGTGTAGCTGCTGCTACAAAGTCTGTGCTGGTCAGACCACTAGAGAAACAATGCTTATTGGCTGCAAAATAACCAGAGCCACGACTTTCAATCTGTTGAACACTTTCACACTGTGCTGTTCAGTGGTGCTCGAAATCACACTGGAACGTCTTTCGGGTTGACGCACAAAAAATTTTTGAAGTTCACCAGACTCAGGTAAAGTTGTCACAAAAACCCTGTACTTTTTAAACTAAACGAAATTAGAACGTTTGTAAATGTATGGTGTGTGTAATGTCACTGAAGTCTGTAAAGGTTTGTATGCTGTCAAGTATTATTGTTAGTCGTTACCACAATCAACAACTTTCACGCTCACACTACCTCTACTCAATGACATTCAAGGGCACGGCCGCCATTTTGGATTTTAGGTACAAAATTTGTTGAATTTAGTGCTAAGTCTGACGACGCCTCGGTTGGCTTCAAATAATATCTTCACACTTATAATTTAATTAAATCAACTCTATTAATTCGTTACTTTACCTTAATCTATGACTTGCGCACTTCTATCGGCATGTTCACATTCGCTTCAAACTCGGACAAAAAATTTATACGTTCGCATTTGATTCAAAACCCGGACGAAAGCCACCACATTCGCACTTGTCAGAGTCTTGCATAACACAAGACAAGTAGCTCGTTTTCTGGCAAGTGTGAAGTAATATCAAACTATCAAATCACACGAAGTGAATATCCGAAAGTATTATTCACACGCTTTATTGACGCGTTGCATTAATTATCGCACAAACATCGCGCACTGACAATCTATAGCAATCATTTCAACATGAACAAGATCACTACAATACATAATAATACATGCAAGCAATAAACATCTCACTTACAGTTAAACTATACAAGCATTCGACTCAGTCTTCCACTGTCGTACAGGCTAGCTCTCAAGGCAGATTCAAACTCAACTCGCATTCCCTTGCGACCTATCCTTTCAACGATCTCAGCCCGTCTGCCAGTCCTGGCGTCCTACACGCTACACGCTCACGTCAGCTGATGTCCCCTGCACGGTTCACGGGGTGAACTCAATTGCTGTGCGTGGCTGCTTATCCAGGCGTCGGCAAAGACGCCGCGTTCTCTCTGCCGTGTCTAACATTACTCAGGGTTGCGTGTTGTTATGGTGTCTGGCGTTGGTACAGACAACGCGTCGCAACCTCGGATGTGAGACCTTGACACTTGCCTAGTACATCAACAGCATCTAGAAAATGCTGGTGTTGACTGCTACGTCCTGTAAGGGATATGCAAAAAATAAAAAAAATAGCACAAGTCTAGACGTCTACATAAAACCTGATTTCCGGGTCTACTTAGGTTATCAAACGAATTTCAGAAGGGTGAGATGTAGAGAACCGTAAAGTTTGGAGGGAAAAACAATATCAAGTAATCGGTTCTTGTATTAACGCGACCTTGAAATAATCTTAATCCCCTCCCTGGAAACCCTAAAATCCGCCGCCCCCCCCCATCCCCCCCCCCCCCCAACCGATTGAGAACCATTGGTCTAGTGTGTCCTCGCATCTCTATCACTTTCCCTCGCCAACTGTACGTCAAGTAAAGGGCCCTCTTCCACACCTAGAGGCATTTTTGGGTAAATGGTGCTAGCTTCATAATTTAGTCAATAACCGTAGTCTTCGTGGCCAAGTGGTTACGCCGCAAACCTCACCCCGAAGGTTATGGGTTCGATTCCGGGTCAAGCCGTTGGGTTCACGAATGCAATTTTCTGCACAAAGAGACCGAGCAATGTGGAATAAACCCCGGGGAAATGAAGTCGATTATCTTGCATTTTCAACCATTTAAACCCTGTAATCAACAATTCGTCACTAGACAAATAATATTGTCACTATCAGGCCGGCCGTCTTTACTCCTCAGGATATTTTCAGGACCCATGTTAGATTGGGTGTAAGTAAGAAAGTAACGGACTATTTTTCCCACCTTAGAATGTATGCGGGTGTATTTAATTATTATTAATGCGTTACATTTTAAAGAGCCAGTATGCACTTGAGGGGTGATATAGTTAATATCATGCCAGTCGACTTTATTTCCCCGAACAATTCCTAGTACCCATGTGAAGTTGTGTCGATCTGGGAGCTGGGCTTCATGTGAAGTTGTGTATCTGGGAGTTGAGCTCCATGTTAGGTTGTGTATCTGGGAGTTGAGGTCCATGTAAATTTTTTTTTTTTAAATCGCCTCTGTGAGGGTTTGACAGCACGACCGCCGGTCCGGCAGTCGAGCGTGCTAGCCACAATCTACCACGGCTTCATGACACACTGTAAGTGCCAGTCAATGAGTATGAATGTATTTCTCGTACCAGACTAGCTTCTATATTCCCCAATGTTCAGCCATCTTTAACATGTACCGCGTGCTCACAGACCCTCTTCTAGTGTTTCGCTCTTATCTTAGCAGGGTTACGTGTTCGATTCACAATCATCGTCATCAGTGGCGAAAGTTAAACCCAAAAAAAAACTCAGACTCCTTATTTTGTCGAACGTCCTTGCCGTTTGTTTTTACAACAATCCCCTTCAAATGAATATCCTATCTATGCCTGACTCGGTCACGGGATTATTAATCTGAGCCTGCCGATGGCCCTAATATATACTGTTCAACAACAACAAAAACACAACATTATTGCAGTTTCAATTGCAAACTTGTATCAACATTTTATTGACGATGCTGATTCGCCCACTGCAGTCAGTTTTGGCGATTGTCAAAAATGTTGTGTTGACCTTGACCTCTTTCATGACCTCACGAATCATGAGGTGAGTACAATTCAGGTAACCGCGAGAAGTTAATTGCCAGATGGATTCATTCGATAGGTTGACTGATGTCCAATTAGCGAATATCATTTATAAAAGTAACATCAAAAATGTTGCAGTTTTTTTTTCTTTTGAACAGTATTTATCATCTCTTCAGAGATTAAATGGAGCAGAGATAATGGTATAATGTTGTTGCAATTTTAACTTAAACCTCATTTTTTTTTATTAGTCCCAGGTCTACTAAATTTAAGTTATTGTTGTTTTTCTTAGTCATCATATTTTGCTTGTTTGCTTGTTGTTTATTTGCTTTCGCAACTTAAGCGTAGTCCATACGCGTGCTACTACTGCTAGTTCACGTGACTGATGTTTGCGTGTGGATTAGCTTTCCCTATTAACAGCGTCCCTCACCATCGGGCAAACCCACTCCGACTTCTGAGGGACTTGTAATTTACGTCCTCAAGTCAAGGATGAGAAGTCAACATTTTAGTCCAGCTGACCGTTGTAGGGGTTCAACCCGCCACCTTGGCATCAGCACACCGGAAGTTTAAGAACAAGCGATCTTACTCATTCGGCCATGCTGACCTCCAGACATCATTATATTATTAATACTGTTTTAATTCATTTTTTTGCCTCCGTGATTTCTATTTTCAATTCTTTCTAAAGTGTGCTCACGCGTCACTGCTCGCTCTTTCTCCACAACATCTTAAAACAGATTTATGTTTCACTTTATAGTGACACGCCCTGCTGGTTACCATAGTTCTTACCTGAGTCAGAGACTCCAGGTGCAGTCTAAGCTCTACCTCTCCCATCATTAAAATACTTGCCAAGCTTTCTTACTCAGCGCAGTATAAATATCCCACACATTTCCTCTTATACTCCGTACCTGTGGTTTTCTCGGAAATTCCCGGGGGTCGTTCCTGGAACTTCGGAGCTCGTGCGTTATGCGAGGTGTTCATAAGGCCGCCCAGCGGCAAGAGGTGGAGCCATATGTATACAAAATATGTAGGGGTGGGAGGCGGTGAGGGCATAATACCATATATGTCTCTGTGCCATTAATTCAATCATCTTGACTTTTAAACCGCTTGTAAACATGGTACAGCCGACTCCGTGGCGAAGGTGTTACGGACTCAGTTCGTGATCCCGCATACCCGCTTTCGAAACACAGTTTCGCGCGATTTAACAGCAGACCGTCTTGCGTTGGCTTTTTACAAAATGATATGGGTGCCGGTCGTTCAGAAAGCAATGTCAAACTATTGAACGTAAACATTCCAAGAGATCTTTTTTTTTGGTTCGCACATCCTTTACAGGACATCGCTGTCAACATCAGCATCTTTCAGCTGATTATTGATTTCTTGGCAAGATTACGCCGGTCTTCTGTACTTCCCAAGACATTTCCTACCACACATTTACAGCTAGGGTTGCCCGATATGTGGGCACCAAAAGGAGGACATAATAAGACAAAAGGGATGACAAAGGAGGACATATTGAATGTTTCATTTGAATCGTTCCAGATTAAACCCACAATCAGTACAATTTTATTACAATAGCTGCCGATAAGTGTATCTTACAATTAGTGAATCGACCAAGAAACAATCATGTTAAAAAATAAATATAAATTCAATAAAGGCCTTTGTCAAATTGCTAAAAAAAAACAAACCATTATTTAAACTGTAAATTATTACCTTATAACCTTTATTAATTAAGCAACATATTTCTCGGAGTAGCTAACTTTCCGTAGGAGATCCTCGTTAGCAATCACATATGCATAAAACTGTTCACAGGTAGGATTCTTCAAATTGTACTTTGTGAGAATGGTGTCCTTTACAGAGTCGAGTAAGAGTCTGTTGCTTTGCTTTGTCCGTTGAGTAATCGAATGTCTTCAAGACAATAGATTCAACGTCAATCTGCATTAAATCTGCGCCATGTTGGATTCAGTTGTGCAGAACATGAACAGAACATCCAACGCCTATTAATGGCTTGCTCAAGGCTTCCTTCAAATACGAGAACACATTTTTACCTTCTCTTCTGTTAAAGCCTCCAAAATTCACATTGGCATTGTTGACCAGCAAAAGCAACACATTTGGAGTACAAATCATGTTTTTGGGGTGTTCTCAAAATATACTGTGATATACTTTCTGAGGTTTCATTTGGTGTGTTGTCTAACTCGAGAGTCGTAGTTTGGATTCCACCTGCTTTCCAGTCAAAGTATTGAACAATGATCGGAAATATTTTCTACGAACCGTGATTGCTAGAATCTGTCGAAAGACCGAAACATGAAATGCCATTTAAAGATTTATCCACTTGATCAACAGTGTGGAGGTCAATTACATGGTTTATTATTGCTTCAGTCTTTGTTTTTAGCACAAGCAATATTTTTAGCAATTTCCGAATCTTCAAATAATGTGTACATCAAACCAGCTGTGCATGTCATCGAGTTGTAAGACTGATGATGACAAACTGTATGAAATGCCAAAGTTGTTTCAGTCGCATACGCTTTCAGCAACACATTTGAGTACTTAGGCTGAAAAAAGGGACGTCAATTTGTTAGATGACGCGAACACTTTGATTAGGTTTATATGTCTCTCACTGTCAACATGGCGCTCCAAGTCAGTAGTTCCTTTGTTGGCAACGGACAAGTAACTATCGCAAATCGTACTCTTTGCCTCATTCTCGTTGCGTCATTCAACGAAGCATGGAAACTTATTTTTCATAATGTTCTAGAATTTGCATTTTCTCTTTGTAGAAGCCATTTTCATAAACATAGACGGCAAAAATTACAACTTTAAAAAAAAAAAAAAATTTTAAGTTTCGTCTCTACTACCGGAACCGGAAATAACATTAAAATGTTGACCATAGAGACTACAGCATTGTTAGTGTTGCCGAATAGAGCAACAGTTAGATTCAAATTATACAGATACAGCTAGTCGTCGACTTACGACCTATGCAACTTACGACCATTCGAATTTACGACCACAATCACTAGCCATATTATTAACTCGAGTCTAGTGCTTCCACATTGACGTGGATAGGCCTTAGGTTCATACCAGAGTGCGATCAGCGTTGCCAGTAGTGGGTTGTGCTCAATATTTAAAGATATATATCTGCCTCAATTATCAGTCGAATGGCGTTGTCTGCAAAGATATTACATGCTCAGTCTTCGTAGACTTAGATGGATAACCTGATTTTTGCAGATGTTGCTGCAGTTACGACACACTCTGAGGAAGAATTACAATGTCTACTATCTGCATTCTCCAATGCTTGTTCAGAATAAGGTTTAACAATTAGCAAAAAGAAGACACAGATTATGTCACAAGGTGCACATGGGGTACCATCAATCTTTATTGACGACGCCGAACTAGAGATGGTAGACCATGTAATAATAATGTTTCCTATAGTATTTTCCACACCTGTATTTTGTATGTTTTGCAAATAATAAACCAGTTGTACATGTACAGTTAATGCAGTGTTTTTCTTAAACCTGACGATGTAAAAATAAGAAACAAAATGGTGTAAATATGATACAAATGGCACAAAATGAACATCTAAAATTATGATTTATAACAATAATAAAAGAAATTTATGATATAATTTAACTTAAATATTTTTATAACATCACTTCACATTACTGTACACATAGCGTACTCAACTTACGACCAAATCGTGTTACGACCGGTCTGTCGGAACCGATCTTGGTCGTAAGTCGACGACTAGCTGTGATTGGTGTTTCACATGTGGTATAAATAGGAAAATTAAATAAATATGATTAAGCAATGGGTTTTAATAAAGACTGCAAACACACGGTAGAGTGTAGATACATTGTAAGTTGTAATAACATTACATAAAAAATTATAACATAAAATATAAGAAAAGACGGACATTTTAAAGGTTTTTAGCTTTGCCTGCCGGACGGAGGACATTAGCTAAAAAGGAGGACATGTCCTCTCTTTGCCGGACGTCTGGCTACCCTATTTACAGCTGGATCAACCTGGTAGGCGGTTCAACCCCTACACCGGTCAGCTGGGCTTCAACGTTGACTTATCGTTCAGACAGCCATCGCAAACTACCGAGCGTAAAATTGCCCAGGAAATCTATATCTGGTTGGGGTTGATCGTAACGTCCGGCGAAAGGCATGCAAATTTGTTTTGTTTTATTTTTTTTTTTTTTTCGTTTTGTTTTTAACGGAGAGCTCAGGTCAGGTTGATGATCCCGCCTCGGTTCAAATTTTCACTCATAACATTGGGGCAGCCCTTGACAGGTACGCTAGAGAGATCCCCACTCATTGGATGTTTTAATCTTGGTTTAATAACGGAAATTCCCCGTTATGATTTGTGCATGTATGATGTAAGAATAGACTGTGAATTTTCATTTGGGATTGCGTGGACAAACGGGGAATTTCCATTTTCGCTTGCGTGGACAAACGGGGAATTTCCATTTGGATTTGTGTCGACAAGCAGATACATTATTATCACTTGCTACTTTTAAAGAGGAATCCTGTTATATTGGGAATCCCTGTGGCGAAGTGGTTACGTGGCATGCCTCGCGCTGCGAAGGTTGTGGGTTCGATTCTGAGCTACGGCTTTCGGCTCACGAGTGCAATATTCTCGGAGACTCCAGGGATATATATATATGCGTGTGTGTGTGTGTGTGTGTGTCACGCTTACTTAGTCATCTCTACTATAATTCAACTGCGTCTAAAGACCAAATTCCAAAGTTTATTACGATCTAGCTTCTATGTGAAACACTCACGAGATTGCAGATCAAGTGACAAATGTCTCATCATTCGACTAGCGATTATATATCATGCGACTAACGCGTTATTATGAGTAATAAAGGTTTTCGGTTTATTATTATTATTATTATTATTATTATTATTATTATTATTAACCTTTAACATATGTTGGCTATTTTAATGAAGTTGACATTGCTTGTATTATTATTCGTTTTCCAGTTGTCACGTGACCATAGGATCTAGCCGACACTCAGGATTCCGAGGAAAACCAGGCTGGTGCATAAGCAGATTGCAACTGGCAAAATTAGCATTGGGACTCTTCTCTGGCTGTTGCAGATGAGGACTTACAGTGTATGGGAGTGTCCCGAGTTCTGTGACGTTTAACTCAACTCAGCTGTCCAGTCGTTGCCGGGTTCAATGCTAGGGCAATGAAATCTCTCCTGCCCACGAAGTTGTCAGACCCGATCTTCAAGGTTCCTGGTGAACGTAATGGACAAAATGTAACTGGAAGACAAAGAGATGAATATCTGTCTGGCTTGGCCACATGACATTATCGGAACAAGAACACAGAGCTGATTCACGACTCTGGTGCTCGTGTGAGATGGCGAGACAAGAACATAGAGCTGATCCACGACTCTGGTGATGGTGTGAGATGGCGAGACAACAACACAGAGCTGGTCCACGACTCTGGTGATGGTGTGAGATGGTGAGACAAGAACATAGAGCTGATCCACGACTCTGGTGATGGTGTGAGATGGCGAGACAAGAACATAGAGCTGATTCACGACTCTGGTGATGGTGTGAGATGGTGAGACAAGAACATAGAGCTGATCCACGACTCTGGTGATGGTGTGAGCTGGCGAGACAAGAACACAGAGCTGATCCACGACTCTGGTGATGGTGTGAGATGGCGAGACAAGAACACAGAGCTGATCCACGACTCTAGTGATGGTGTGAGATGGTACCCCATGATCGCCCTGGCTTATCGACATAGCACATGAAGATGATAACGAAGTGTCTTACTCTGGGCAAATCTTGTGTGCGCAGGATCACTTTCATTACACGCTTGGATAAATCTAGAAGTGTTCAGTATCCTGCATAGATCATACACAGAGGTTCTCAATACCGTGCACAAACTCCGTTGCACCGACGAGAATTCAAATGCATATACTTCAGAATCTCCTGGTGTATTATCTATGCTGCAGATTGAACACTTCTAGATTTACCGGAACGTGCAAAGGAAGTAATTCTGTGTACACACACACACACGCATGCATGCACGCACACGCACACACCCACCCGTGCGCGAGCAGAATCCCAGTATTGATATTTCTGTGTATTACGTATACAACCAAGAAAACGACAAATTCATGTCTCTTCTTTTAAATGTTGGTTATATGCTAGACCCAACCTGTCTGTGTGTTATTATCTGACCTGTACTGGGTTAACATACATTTGTGACTCATATGGTACTATTTGAATGGCTAGATTCAAACTCTGCCCACATTTCATCGGTGTGGGTTCAGGTGGATGATTTAAACGAATACTGTCATTACTGCTATAATAGCTTGTGGTGTAGGACAGGGGGTCATTAGTCTGAGGAATTAAGGCCGCCAGGTTAGTGCAAGGTGCATACGCTCCCCTGATCTCTTGGATAGTGCAAGGTGCAAACGTTCCCCAGATGTCTTGGCTAGTGCAACGTGCACACGTTCCCCTGATCTCTTGGCTAGTGCAACGTGCACACGTCCGCTAATCTCTTGGATAGCGAGATCAGACACCTAGCCTTCTCACATGACGGCGAAAAACGGGAGATCACGTGTGCAGGTTGTGCCTTTGGGCATTTAACACAGCAGATCGTAAGTCCGCAACCCTGGCACAATTATTCAGTTAAAAATTACCATGGTAGACAATCGACATTACTGTGCGCACATGTGTATATTTCAGTTTGAAGGATTTATATAATTAATTCACGTAAGTTGTGTGGTTTCTGCAGTAAGTACCTGACGAGATGCAGCAAAATATGCTAGGCAATAAATCGTGCAATGTATTGTTTGTGTCTTCGTTATACAATTATTACTATTAGGAACACCTCCCCATGGGTAGATAAGAGTCCGTGACCCGGATGTAATCTGTCTCGAGGAAGCAAAAGCACACGCATGCCCTAACCTGCACAGTTCACGGCCACCGCGCTAGCCAGTCGGACACGCTGACCTTTACAGTGCATGGCCAGGTATGACCCACTACCCTTGAAAGGGGTGGTGGGAGGGGCAGACGGGGAGGGCATGCCCCAGTAAAACAGACCATGTTTTTATACTTTACGACAGCAAGAAGGCAACATAGGAGGTCAGCACAGCCGAATGGATAAGAACTCTCGTTCTTAAACATTTGGTGTGCTGATGCCGAGGTAGCGGGTTCAAACCCTACATCAGTCGGTTGGACTTAAATTGTTTTCTTCTCATCCTTGGCTTGGAGACGTAAATTACAAGTGCCTCAGAAGTCGTAGCGGGTTCGCCTGATGGCTATGGACACTGGTAATAGGGACGGCTAATCCACACGTAAAACTATGTCCAGTGCGCTAGAAGTAGTAGTAGCATGTGTATCTATCGACCATGCTTGAGTTCAAAGCGAGCGAGCGCAACAAACAATACAAGAAAGAAAGAAAGAAAGAAGCCTGCACGAGTGCAGCTCAAAGACGTAGGTCACGTGCGTTGTTAAATCATTACTGTCGACCTTTAATGTGAAGAGGACGCCTGATCATTATTGTTTTAACTGGTATATTATTTCAGAAGTCAGCACCATAATTTGTCATACCGATAAGCTTGGGCGGGTTATGTTTCACCATCTCATATGATCACCTGAGTCGTGGATCAGCTATTTGCTCTTGTCTCGATCGCTGCCTTCCCTGTGTTCTTTTCCCCTTCATCGTGCCAGTTGTCAGTAAGTTTTTCATTTTATTTCTACTCATAACATGTCCAAAAAAATCTTGGCTGTCTAAATCTAATTTCTCTAACCACTTTACGGTTTTCATCTGCTTCTTATCAGCTGCTTCTCAACTTGTCTTCTTATTGTCCATGTTTCGCATCCAAGGTTCTATATAACTTTTCGACGTTATTTTTCTCGTTGCAGTTGACATCTTTTTATTGGTCAGTATGTTTGTTATCTTGCAAAGGACACCTTCGCCATGGCAATTCTGTTCTAACATCTTCAAGGCATCTCCCATCAGATGTTATGAGATAACATTATTCTGTTGCGAGATAATTTTACCGATTCACTTGATTAAGAATATTTTCATATACTTGTATATTATATTGTGGTATTTCCTTAGTAATTCTATTAGTTAGTTAGTTAGTTAGTTAGTTAGTTAGTTAGTTAGTTAGTTAGTTAGTTAGTTAGTTGGTTGGTTGGTTGGTTGGTTGCTTGCTTGCTTGCTTGCTTGCTTACTTGGTTGGTTGCTTGGTTGGTTGGTTAGTCGAGGTTCCAACTTCACGGCAACGGGTCGTTCCCATTATGCTCCGTTCCTGTGCCAGTGAATATCACATAAAATTCTCCCCTCTGTCCAATGTGAAAAGTGGAAAAGACAGGAGTCTCGGCAATCCAACAGCCCACACCGGTACACTGTGAATAATGCCGCCGCCAGAATGCCAACACAAAGTCATCCACGAAAACCACAGTTCATCGTCGATGGAATCGGCAGTCACCAGAAAGACTTCATTGACCCGGGTATTTCTATATCATTCACAAAATTCCATCCATCCATCATGTGCCATGCCGGTAAGCGTGGGCGGTCATGTTCTGCCATCTCACTCGATCAACAGAGTCGTGGATCAGTTCCGTGTTTCTGTCTCGACCATGCCACAAGGCCAAGCCATCCAGATACTTGTTTCTAGGTCTTCCCCTTGGTCTGTTCCCCTCGATCTTACCAGTTGTCACCAAGTTCTCCAAATCATTTCTTCTCATAACATGACCAAAAAATTGTGACTGTCTACGTCTAATGTCTCTGATCAGTTTACGATCTTCATTTGTTTCTTGAAGGACTTGTTCATTGGTCTTTCTGGCTGTCCATGGTATTCTTTGCATTTTCCTCAGAAACCACATTTCTACAGCCATCAGATGTTTTTCAGCCTGGCTGCTTATTGTCCAAGCTTCACATCCATATAAAAGTACAGGTTCTATGTAGCATCTCAACACTCTTTTTCTCGTTTCAATTGACATCTTTTTATTGGTCAGTATGTTTTTCATCTTGCTAAAGGCTACTTTTGCCATGGCGATTCTTGTTCTAATCTCTTCAAGGCATCTCCCATCAGATGTTATTACTGTTCCGAGGTAATTGTACCTATTCACTTGTTGAAGAATATTCCCATTTACTTGTATATTACACTGTGGTATTTCGTTCTTCTTAGTGACGACCATAATCTGTGTCAATTTAATTCTAACCCTTGTTGTTCACTGTGTGTAACAACCGCATCTACTAAATTTTGCAGGTCCTGTTCATTGTCTGCAATCAAGACTGTATCATCTGCATATCTAATGTTATTGATGCATCGTCCCCCAATGTTGATTCCTTCCATATTTTCAATATTTCTGAAAATATTTTCACTGTGCAGGGAAAACAGATCTGGAGACATTACACATCCCTGTCTCACACCTCTCTTAATAGGCTGATATTGGCTTACTTCATTATCAACTCTTATGGCAGCTTGTTGTTTCCAATATATGTTTTTTACAAGTCTAAGGTCTTTCCCATCAATTTGTAGATCTTCAAGCATCCTTATCATGTTGACATGTCTCACTTTATCAAAAGCCTTTGTGTAGTCAATGAAGCAAAGGTGTAGATCTTTGTTTACTTCTATAGAACGTTCGATTACGGTTCTCAGTATATACACAGCATTTACTGTACCCTTGCCTACTACAAACCCACATTGTTCTTCTCCTATTTCAGGTTGTATTTTCCTCCTAACTCTTTGCATGATAATTCTTAGCAAAATCTTCGTGATGTGACTCATTATACTAATTGTTCGATGTTGATCACATTCCAAGGCTCCTGATTTCTTTGGGATTGCAATAAATACAGAATTACATACCTCAGGAGGTATATTTCCAGTATCATATATTGTATTAAGCAGACTGGTAACTTTATCTATTCCATATTCTTCTAAAGCATTAATCATTTCTGTTGTGACGCTGTCTGGATCCCAAAATTACGTATGTAGAAATATTGGGTTTTCCCGGAAAGTCACATTGCGATAAAATTAGAATCCTATGCAATAAGAAGCTCAAGTTTGACTCAGCCAGACGTATAATTCGGTGGTTATTTTTACCAATTTTATCTTCTACAAAGAGGTCAGTGCAATGAGATCTAGATCAGAACCCATTGGCCCAAATGAAATAATAAGAAGCGAAACTAGAGAGCCAATAAGTGAACAAAAACCAAATCCTAAACAGATGGAGGTAATACTTCGAACAACTCAACAGTTCATCAGATGCCACAGGAATTCAGGAAACCGACACAGATGCCATCAAGAAACTATAACCACATATACTAAAAGAAGAAATTAGAGAAGCCGTCAGATTAGCCCAGTTGAATTTATCACCGGACAATATGACATGCCAAATGAACTAATTAAAGCAGCAAGAGAAGTAGGAACAGCATGGCTACATAGACTATTCAACCATGTTTAGGTGGAACAACAGACACATCGAGACTGGGAAAACGCCATAATTATCCATGTTTGGAAAAACAAAGGCGGCAAAAGAGACTGCACACAATACAGAGGAATTTCCCTTTTGGGTAATGTGGAAAAATATTATGCAAAATTCTTGAAACAAGATTACTACCTATAATAGAACCCCAGCTAAAAGAAACACAACTTTGATTTAGAAAAAAACAAAAGATTCAAAGATGACACCTTTGCTCTTAGAGAAACGCATAGAAACATCAATTGAATTTAATGAAACACTCTATTTAGCCTTTGTCGACCAAGAAAAGGCATGTGATAGAGTAGATAGAAACACGCTGAAGGAAATCCTTAAAAGAATAGAGTGAGTACACGACTAGCAAACTTATGCAGAAGCTTATCCAGCAACAGTAAATGCACGGTAAGAACAAACGGAAGACTCTCAAAACCCTTCACCATAAGATCCGAAGTACGACAAGGTTGTATTCCCCCCCCCCTCCTCTTCTCCATAACTTATATAAGATAGCATATGTAAAGAAACCAGCCAAACAGAGACCGTAACAACAACACATGATAAACAGAATACAAAAGAAGAACCAATGGCAAATTACACCATTAAAGAACTCCTATTTGCGGAAGATCTAGCACTAATAGCGAAATGAGAAACATAATTACAAGACAAAATAAACAGTCTAAGCGAAGTGTTTAAGGAACATAACATGAAAATTATCATCAGTAAAACAGAGATAGTGACTATAAATGAAGAAGAATTTTAAAAACAACATATACTCACCTAAAAGAACACCCCCCCCCCCCCCCCCCCACTCCCGAAAGAAGTAAAGAGCTTCAAGTACTTAGGAAGTATAATATCATCAAATGGCAAATCAGAAGACGAGATTGAAAATAGATGCAATTAGGCAAACCAACTCACATGACAAATGGCACCAATACTAAAGAGCAAACACGTATCAATGGATTTTTTTAAAAAGCACTCTACAACACAATCTTCCTGCCAACTCAATGCTACCAATACTAAACCTGACAATGACAGAACAAAAGAGAAAATAAATATTAAATGAGATCCCTGAGAAGAATACTCAATGTATCAAAAAGAGAGAAAATCAGAAATGAAGAAATCGAGACTTCAGTGGGGGTTATAGCAGCGCTAGATTTTATCAGAAGGCAGCAAGTTAAATGGTTTGGCCACAGATTACCAATTAACAGTATACCACATCAGTCAATGATGTACACTCCAAATGGAAGCAGAAGAGGAAGCCGCCCATGTAAACGATGGACAGAGGGAATAACAGAGTCCATGGGAATCTCGATACATGAAGCCCATAAACGAACACTCTCCAGCTGTTTATGCTTCACCTCGACACCGCAAGATACTTCTTCGTCTTCTTCTGCGTTCATTTGGTGTGTATGTTTTTTTTTTTTTGTTTTTTTTTTTGTTTAAAGATGTAATTGCGTTGTAATTGCAGCTGGGGTTGGAATTAAATTGTAAGAAGACACAGGTTATGGTCGTCACTAGGAAGAACGAAGTACCACAATGTAATATACAAGTAAATGGGAATATTCTTCAACAAGTGAATCGGTAGAATTATCTCGGAACAGTCATAACATCTGATGGGAGATGCCTTGAAGAGATTAGAACAAGAATCGCCATGGCGAAAGTAGCCTTTAGCAAGATGAAAAACATTCTGCCCAATAAAAAGATGTCAATTCCAACGAGAAAAAGAGTGTTGAGGGGATACATAGAGCCTGTTCTTTTGTATGGATGTGAAACTTGGACAATGTGCAGTCAAGCTGAAAAACATCAGATGGCTGCAAAAATGTGGTTTCTGAGGAAAATGCAAAGAATACCATGGACAGACAGAAAAACCAATGACCAAGTACTACAGGAGACAAATGAAAATTGTAAATTGATTAGAGAAATTAGACGTAGACAGTCAAAATTTTGTGGACATGTTATGAGAAGAAATGGATTGGAGAACTTAAGGACAACTGGCAAGATCGAAGGGAACAGACCAAGAGGAAGACCGAGAGGAAAATACCTGGATGGCTTGGCCACATGGCATGGACGAGACAGGAACACTGAGCTGATCCACGACGCTGGTGATCGAATGAAATGGCGAGTCATGACCGTCCACGCTTTCCGGCATGGCACATGATTGATTGATTGCGTTGTGCCAAGTGTGGTATGTTAACTTGAAATGGGAGAAAGATATCCCAAAATCGCCATTGCCAACTGCTAAATGAAAATCAGAAATGGCTCATAAGACACCCTAACTCTTAGCACCACACCCAGTAGGATTCAGAAAGTACAGATCCACTGAAAATCAAATAACCTATATAGCTCAGGAAATAGAGAATGCCTTCCAAGAGAAAAAGCACACACTAGCGGTCTTGATAGATTTAGAAAAAGCATTTGATAAAGTATGGAAGGAAGGACTGAAAGTGAAACTGCAAAAAAAAAATGCATGTTTGTGGGAAAATGTACAAATGGGTCAGCCACTACCCCGAGAACAGAACTGCGAGGACAAAAGTACAAGAACAAACCAGCAAACAGATGCATTTGGAGCAAGGTTCCCCCCCCCCCCCCCAGAAGGAGTTCTTTCACCAACATTATTCCTAGCACATTTATATGACATCACAGAAAATTTTCCAGTCAGAGTACACACATCCTCCTTTGCAGATGACCTAGCCATTTGGACTAACAGCAGAATACAGCAAGCCTTATTAGTGCTAGAGGACTGGTCAAAATCATGGCTAGTGAAGATAAGTGAGGAGAAAACAACATGCACAGTGTCCTCCCTCTCAAATAAAACTCAGCATTTTAAGCTGGTACTGAATGGAGAAATATTGCGCCATAAGAAAATCCAAACTATCTAGGAGTTGCCTTTGATCGTTTCCTGACATGGAAAGCACAGGTTGAGAAAAATCGAACAAGAGCAAGGCAAAGAATGGAAATCATGAAAAAGCTTGCTGGTACAGCGTGGGGAGCAGGTGAGAAAGTTCTCAAGAAGTTATATACTGGACGGGAACTGGGGGGCCAGTACTGGAATATGGCATCGCAGCTTGGGCAACAGCGGCTAAGTAAAACTTTAACAAAATAAGTAGAGTCCAAAATCAAGAAATGCAGATCATTATTAAAAGCCTGAAGACAACGCCTATTAACGAACTAGAAAAGACCACTTGTTTACAACCACAGCAGGATAGAAGAGACAGTAGAGCCCAGCAACAAACAGAAAAAAATTAGAAGATTGACAGACCACCCTATGTATAACAGGTTTAATGGTTTTGGAAAGGGAAGACTGAAGCGTTGCAACTTTGTAGAAACTGCAGAACGAAAGATTAGGGCAGATCCTATACTTAACATATCAATAGTCAAACCCATTTACAATGCACAGACGTTCTCACCTTGGAGACAGCAGCAACTGCCTGAGATGATAGAAAACATTCCTGGCATTGAGAAAAAGAACACTCGGAATCAAACCGAAAGAAGAAAAATAACCCTAAACTACATAAAAGAACATTACCCAAGTAGCAATTAAACCCATGCATATACAGATGGATCATCCAAAAATTCAATAGAAAATGGAGGAGGAGGAATTCTCCTAAATTTAAAAAGTGGAGTGGACAAAAAAACACAGTCAGTGGCAGGTGAAAACTTTTGAAGTAACTTCAAAGCAGAGGTAGAGGCTTTGAAAACTGCAGGAGAAATGCTCTTGATGGAGGAAAATAAAGAGAAGCAAATAGCTATCTTCACAGATGCAAAGTCAGATGTCTCAATACTGAAGAGGAAAAACAGTACAGAACTAGCTGACCTAAGAGCAGCACTCCGTGGACTACGTCAAAACTCTAAAAAAGTTGTAATACAGTGGATCCCATCACATTGCAGTATGCCTGGAAATGAAGAGGTTGACAGACTAGCAAAGGAGGGCGGGCGACTACCACAGCCTGACATAGACATAACCTATAATGAGGCAAAGAGGTTTATAAAAAGCACTTATAGAATCAAATGGGAATCAGAGCATTCAGGCCACCAGAAAGATGATGCATATTACAAACTCGACCGAAGTGAACACGTGGCAATCTTCAGACTCCGCACAGGACATAACAGGCTGAAACACAACTTGTTCAATAAACTAAAGATAGGAGATAACGATGAATGTAATTGTGGAACTGGTAAAATGACAGCTAAACATTATCTGCGGGAGTGCCTAATATATGTAGAACAGAGAAAGATATTTAGGCCCACGCCTGCTTCATTTGAGGACAAGCTCTATGGAGATGTCAACAAGCTCAAGTTGACCGCAGCTTACTTTAACTACATTCAGGTTGAACTCTAAAGGTGTATGAAAAAGTACTTAGGCTGCCACACTGCATACCACAGGTATGTCGATAGCAAAAAACGTCCCAGAGGCATGAAATTGAATATTTCTTGGCTAGCAAACCCATAACTACTGAGCGTAATCTTGCCAAGAAATTAACAATCAACTGAAAGATGCTAATGTTGACAGCGATGTCCTGTAAAGGATATGCGAACAAAAAAAAGCAAACCCATTACGTGGAAAGTCTGAATCAAAAGATAATTGTGTGGGCGTCATCAAAGGTGGGGAAAGCGTCCCAGTGGTGAGAAATTGAATATTGCTTGGATATAAAATATATTAAGTGGAAAGTCCGAATAGAAAGCTCGCTGTGTGGGCGTCATCAAAGGTGGAAAAAGTGTCCTAGTGGCACGAAACTGAATATTGCTTGGATAGCAAATCCATTACATGAAAAGTCTGAATCGAAAGCTCACTGTGTGGATGTCATCTGCAGACTGCATTCTTCTGGTTTCCGGAGGAACAGCCTGGGGTGACTGGAAGGCGCAATATACGGAAGTGAGACTAAGCAGCCTTGTGCAGGACGTGACGATTCCGTGGGTGAGCCCAGTACCTGAGCGCTATGTGTCGGCTCTGCAATTATTGGATGTGTGGGAATGCCCATGGTCTGCTCCTGCCTTCCCTTGAGGGCTGACCAGGATGTATTCGGCTGTTCTAAATGAGCCAGCTGGGATGGGGGATAACACCACAACAGTGAGAGTAAACGTCCTAAGAAACCCCCGGGAAGGTTAACCTGGTCAACAAATGCCAGAAGAAGTCGGGTGTGTTGGCCTAACGGCGCAGGAGCGCAGCTCTGCTGTAAACAGGCACAACGCAATCACGTCCGCAAAAAGTCTCCAAATGAACGCAGAAGAAGAAGACTCCCTAGTACTGGAATAGACTCATCTGGTAAGATTCCACTAAGGTAACGGGTACGGTTTTCTAGTAGAAGGCCAGGAGTGCACAGGGCGGTCACTGCCGTCAGATGAGGAGAATGCTCACTCTGGTTAGATCTCTGGTTAAACTCAAGACGAGTAGTAGCCCTGCCACACAGCTTTCTTGATTTGTTGTTCCGTGATGAAGTTCTATCACACAGTTGTTCATTACAATACATACACATTACTCTTATAAAAATAAAACTCACTCACTGGAATAAGTTCACCATCTTATAATGAATACATAGGGGATGTGTATGCTCCATGGGCAAATCATAATGTAAAAAACTATTAATACACAACTGATATCATTGTTAATCTCTAATACTAACACTTGTGACTATCAATAATGTTCTGTCTTTGAAAAATCCTGGATCACCAGGCAATGTACTGGCACAATATAATAAGTTGATTTTCTTCGTTCAGGGGTTAAATATATAGTTATCTGACTATTCCATATAACTGGGGTGGACTGAAAAATCCTGGATTACCAGGCAATGTGCTGGCACAATATAATAATGTGACTTTCTTCGTTCTGGGCTAAATATATAGTTCTCTGACTATTCTATATAACTGGGGTGGGGACAGTAAATCTTTTGTAAACTTGGTTGACTGGTAACTGTGGAGTCAAGTTTGTTCTATGCTATTGGCCTTTGGTCAATGAGGGTATATGGCTTTCACTTATCTTCCTTCCATTGTTGCACTGGTTATTTCTGAATGGAAAATGCTGACAATTTATCTTCCGCTCTTCGATATATTATGAAGGCTAAGACTCTCTAAGATGGTTGTACCATTCATGAGACTGAGGCTCCCCAGTTATGTACCAACAGTTATGCCACTCTATCCACCACCCGATGCATCCAGGAATTAAGAAATTATCTGTATTAATTCCACTGAATCACGTCACAACCTTGTCTGCTCAAGATTTCTGCCTACTGCTACGAAAATCAGAAATTTTTATGTAAATTATACCAGCCCATCCCATTGTCGCCCACGCTACAAAAATACAACTCCTTTGGAATTTCCTGGCGCCATAGATTTCATCAGATCATTCATGTGGCCTGCAGACGGTAAGGTTCTGAATGTTGAGGCGGTTTTTTCATTGTGCTATTCAGAATGGTGTAGTTGCTTACACATAGTAATGTCACAAGGCAGTTCCTCCTAGGCATAACCGGAATATCAGCAACTTGCAACTCTCTGAATCCTCAAATTTATTCTATTTCTTCCTAATTGTTTCCTTTCGCCTGTGTTTCTTTTACCGTATCAGGAACAGGATGTCGACTGAGGAAGTCTCCTCCAACATTCATTTTTCCAGGTACATTTGCAATTTGGAACGAATGTGTCTGTAAAGGCAGAGACCATCTCATCTATCTTGCATTCAAGTTCTTTGTAGCTGCTGGGAACATTAATGGCTAATGACCGCATTGTACTGTAAAATGCTTTCCGTACAAATAAGCTTGAAATTTCTCAAGAGCCCAAACCAATGCTAAACATTCCCTTTCTATGGTAGAATAATTTCTCTCCGTCGAGTTCATATTCCTAATAGCATATGGAATAGCAAATAGCATTGAGTGCTCATCTTCTTTCCTCTGTAGTAATGAGCACCAAGTCCAATATTGCTTGTATATGTACAAAGAAGGAATGGGCCTCTGAGATCTGAAAGATGAAGTACTGTTTTTGCAGTTAATACATTCTTGAGTGCTGAATAAGCCTTCTCACATTCGGCCGACCATATGACTTTCTCTGGTTCCACATTTCTTTGTAAGATTGGTTAAAGGATCTCTGAGGGAGTTGAATTCCTTAATGTATTTCTGACAGAATTCACATAATGAAACAAAAGAACGGACATCTTTTTTCGTTCCTCGATGAGGTGCTAGTTATAGCTTCTCAATGTTTCCTCCATGGGACGCCATGAATCCATGAGATACTGAATGTTCAAGAAAATCAAGTTGTTGCAATCCTAACTGACACTTCTTTGGTCGTGCTGTTAAACCAGTTTCCTTAAGGTGTTTGAAAAGAGAGTGAAGTGCCTTAATATGTTCCGCAAACGTCTCAGGAGCAATTAGGATATCATCAATGAAATTGCTTATAGCAGGATGTTAAAGTGGGTCAAGTAATTTCCTCATCATACGTGTAAAAACACTAGAAGAATTACTCAATCCAAATGCAACAATGTTGATCTCATAGTGACCATCAGGGGCACTGAAGGCCAGCCATGGTCGAATCTCTGATTTCACCGGAATATGTAAATATCCCTTGCTGAGAACAATCCTGGTAAAGTACTTAGCTTTGTTGAGACTAGTGAAGAGTTGCTTTTGGTCAGGCAACGGTTCGGCCTGAAATCCCGTTATAGCATTGAGCTGTCGTTAATCGATACACAATCTATGTTCTCCACCGGATGTGCTCAACAAAACCACACTTGCACTGTAAGGTGACTCCGATGGAGATATGATTCCAATTGAAAGCATTTTCTAGATCTCTTCTCTTAAAGCGTTCACTTTTGCATAGGGAACTGGGTATGTGTTGACTCGCACGGGTGTAGGTCCATCAGTTTCTTGTCAAACTATACTAAAGCTATGAGTCCTGGCTTGACAGTAAGTACTTCTGCATATGTAGCTACGAGATCCTGAATATGCTGTTGTTGATCCCTTGTTAATGCAAGACTGATGTCCACATCCCGATATGTTTATTTTGCATGCAGAAGGAAGTCTAATCCATAGTGTTTCCATGGCCTACTTCTGTGGCCGCTGGTGCATAAGTATCCCATGTCTCTGGGTTTTCATAAGCTAATTTTCGCAAGAAAGTGATAAAAGGTACCGTTAAATCATTCCACTGTCCCATTTGAATCGGGGTGATATGGTGAAGTGTGAATCTGTCGAGATTGAAAAAGTCTAAAAACGTCCTTCATTAACTGATTGGATGCCGACGATCACTCAGTTGCCAAACAGTCTCAACTTTTTTGCCCCTTGGTCACTGTTTTGCCAAGATCTTAGCATTTCGTTTGTTTGTTTCGTTTGCATGCCAATCTTAATTTGAATGCCCCGAAATTACGTTTTTCGTATGAAGAAGGTTTTTCATTTACACACAGGCCACGAGAGGCAGAAAATGGATGAATATTGAGAAATATTGAGGAAAAATTCTTAGCTAAAGTTTTGTTTTATTTTCTGATTTGACAACGGCATCGACCCTGCTTTTCGGCCTCACATATTTACATTAGATAATAGTTTTAAACAATTTAGATTGTAATTATTCTGATTTAAAGGACTTTGTGAACGATTCTAAACTGATTGCACATGTTAAATGTGGTTGTTTGGTTAAAATTAACTGTGTATGAATGTAAACAAAACCGGCTACCTTAGCTGGTTAGCCGCTAACTGTGAAAGTTTGTCATCATGTCTAATTAGCTAATGGGCCACATTTGTGCCCCTAAAGTTTGCTTTGCCTATCACAAAGTATTTAAGGAGTATTTAAATAATTAAATTTAAAACAATAATAATTATAACTAAATAAAAAAATAGCGTAAATTTTGTATTTATCAGCAGAAAACGGTCAAAACCTGTCTCGTGATTTTCCAACATTTTCTATTTTATGTGACAATGATGCACTTCAAAATGGTATGTTTTTATTGTGATTTATTGGTGTTATGGAGCCGTTCTGGTGATATTTGTGTAGCAAAGTGGTGTAGTTATCATAATTCAGTAAGTGTCATTGGATTATAAACAGCGTTAGAGCAGTAGCGCCTTGGTAAGTGGAAATTTCATATACTTGTCACCTCTGTCATCAATTTATTTTTTACAACATCTGCTAATATTATTATTATATTTCTAACTTTTAGAAACTTTAACTACTTAACAGTAGCAATACCAATGTGTTCCGTGTGCAATGTCCTTTAATTTGATATATAATACAATATATTTACTACCATTTTAACAATTTTTAGAACATTATTATGAGACACCCCTACTTCCCATTTTCTGCCATCAATTTCTGCTTGGGCAAAACCCATTTATTGTTTGGCACTGAATCAGTTAAATTCCCACTGAACTGTGATCCATTTGCAGTTAGAATTCCGAGCGGAAATCCTAACCTTGTAAATATGTCAAGTAGAGAATGAGCTACATGTTTTGAAACACTCGATGGCATAGGCACTACTTCGGCCCACATCGAGCAAGTGCCTACGAGTGTAAGTATATAGCAGTTCCTTTTCTTCGTTCTGTTAAGAGGTACAACTATATCCACAGCAACTTTTTCAAACGGTGTGCCAGTGATGGACATTTCTCCTAAGATAGCCGATGCTGTCCCGTGCTTTTGTGGCTACTCTCTGGCATTGAGGACATAATTTGACATATCGAACTATGTCTGCATTCATTTCGGGCCACTAGTGGCGTTTAGAAAACTTTTGTGTGGTAGCATCGATTCCCATGTGTCCACTGAATTGTAGACTATGGCCCATATCCAGAAATTGAGTTCTGTAAGATGAAGAAACAACGAGTTGCGCATACTCCTATCCTTCTTTCCCTGCCCTTCTATGAAGAAGTCCATTCTTCGTGTACAATTCACCTTTATGAGGGGGGTGAATGTGCTTCAGGCAATTTTTGAAAACATGCCGCTAAGGTGCTGTCTGATGCCTGGGGTTGTTTAAATTCCTCTGGGTGAGATGTGTTGGAGTTGTCGACGCTGGAGTTTTCCTAGCTTGCTGCCTAGTCGCTATGGTTCCGCCCGTCACTTACTGTAAGGATCTCCTCGAAATAAGTACCGACATCCCAACATCACAAGGTAAATAGGGTCTTCTAAGAACGCTGCTCTTATTTCGCCAGTCACATAACGTGAACTTATGTTTACCTTTGCTGCTAGTAATGACACAGGGACTTAGCTTTTTAGAGGCCCCTGGATTTTAATTGTTTTCTTGGTGACTTGATCAGGGTTCAATAATGAGAATGCAACAATTGTATCAAATTATAAACAGTGTCATATAGACACGTGGTAGAGAATCCGTTAAGTGTAACTGATTCTACTACAGGAAGTCTGGTAATGGTGTCTTTATCCTCATACTTATCTGGATGGTCATCAGTGCTCAGGCTTATTTACTTTTTGTTTTGCCATGCATGCATCAGTATGAGGAGGGGATTTACACCGGCAATCTTTGGTGTGGTGTCCCGTAATCCTGCACTTGAAACATTGCAGTTTCCCTTCTCTAAATGCATGCTGCTTTATGTTTTGGTGGTGGATATTGCCTTTTCATTTGGATTACTGTAACTGTTGCTATTCTTTTCGTTTGTCTTCTTAGAATTGTCATGTGAGGAAGTAATTGTGGCACTGGTAATCTCTGAATGAACAATGGTGACAATTTGTCTTCCGCTCTTCTAGGCACTATGAAGGCTAAGACTCGCATCCTTCCATGCACCATTCATGAGACTGAGGCTCCCCGGCTATGTACCAACAATTATGCCATTCAGTCCACCACCCGATGTATCCAGGAATTCAGAATTTATTTGTATTAATTCCGCTGAATCACATCATAAACTTGTCTGCTCAAGATTTCTGTCGACTGCTATGAAAATCATAAATCTGTACGTAAATTATACCAGCCCATCCCATTGTCGACCACGCCACTAAAATACAACCACTCCTTTGGTATTTCCTGGCGTCATAGATTTCATCAGAACATTCAGGTGGCCTTCAGACGGTATGGTTCTGAAAGTTGCGGCGGTTTTCTCATTGTGCGGTTCAAAATGGTGTAGCGGTTTACACATAGTAATGTCACACCAAGTTTATTTACGACGTTAGGTTGACACATCCGACTTTTGCAGGTGTTTGTTGACCGGGTTAACCTTTCCGGGTGCTTCGAAATACATTCCACTCTCACTCGGACATTTTTGTGTTGTGCCTAGTTTATTTGCGTCCTTAACAATATATCTATCCCACTGACGTATTATTCATGCACACGTAGACCAAGAGTAACAATCGCGCAGCGAACTCCGTCGGTACACGGTAATACATGCAAAACCACTGGACGCCTACCGATGAGCTTTCAAGCAACGTCATGTAGGACTGACCGAAACGCTATGCCAGTATACTGACTGCAGGCCCTCTACTCATAGAGAGAGAGAGAGAGAGAGAGAGAGAGAGAGAGAAGGGGGGGGGCCTTATCGAGACCTAGCGGTATAAAATTTGCTCTTTCGCCAGCTCAAAACGTGACTCCAGTGTCACTCTGTGGTCACATTCTTGAAACGCCCTCCTCTCTAACTTGCGTCAGCTGGAAAGTTCCCGATTGGGTGCACCTCACACAGCCATCCGAGACAACGAACGCTAGATGTGGGACTGATCTTGCAAATTAGACCATCCCTCACATCGCAAGATAAAAGAGGAACAAGGTGCTGAGATCTTCTTAATGATATTTTTTTTACAGTTGACTCAGTCAGTCTTATATCGGTTTCCTGTAGTTATTTTAGAAATTTTTTTTTAAGTTGATCCCAGGGTGTTGATCTGAATAGCGGCGACCCTGCACTCTAGAAGAGTTGATCTCCGCCTAGGTTGACGAACATCTTAGGCTTGCATGATTACCCCGGGATTATCACAAGGATCTGCAATACTGCATGTGCTATTCAATGTACACACTAGCAAGATTGCAATTATTGAAGCACCGGGGATTGGAAGGATATGACATTTGCAGATTATATCCTTGCATAGGGGCAGGGGGAGACACGGTGAAAATTGTGCGATATTTGCAGGAGACCGTTAACACGGTTATTTAAAGGTGTATAGAGATATGTAGTCTCCTTAACCCAGATAAAACATCTGTGTTTTGATTATGTTCTTTGCTAATAGGATTGTTAAGGCTGACATCCCAAGTTTTGCAATAAATGGCAGAAATGTTAACAGAGAGAGTAAACTGATGTACTCGGGAATCACCTTCGACAGAAGCCTGTCATTCATGGATCACGTGGACGCAGCTGTTATGAGATCTAAGAAGGGACCATCACGACAGCAATGGATATGGAGCAAAGAATTTTGATCACAGTCTGTCAAAATCTTATTCTCTCAGCGATTAAGTGTGGATTCCTCAAAGTGTCAAAGAGTCAGCTGTTGAAAATAGGGCGCATTCAGAATGTAGCTCTGTGGAATATATTGTCCAACTAACGTAATGAAACTGTGTGGGTGATACTGAGATGCATAAAGGACACGCCAGTAGTGTATGCGATATATCCTAGCCTGTTCCACGACAGACTTAAGGTGCTACAGGCTACATCATATTCCCGAGTGGCTGCAGACACGGAACACCCCCTGTATGAAGGACACGGTTAAGGGCCACATGTTGAACAGAGGAAAACTAAGTATGGATCAGGCAGAGAACATTGAGAGAGGAAAGGAGTTTGTCAGAATGCCAGTGGAAAAGTCAGACCTGTGCGGGGTCGTAATAACATTGGGACGGAAATGCAGGAATTAGTGATAGCGTTGCATTCTAACCAGCCAAACCATTTGATCTTCTGCCTTTCAAAATATGTGGCACAAGGTTTTTATCACACTTTCTGTTTACAATTGGATGGGTTGGTATTGTGGCTTCCATTCAACAATCAAAACTAGAGAGCATCTGTTGGATGTTTCCCCAGGAGATGCTGGTGTGGTGGAGAACGAGCAGGTGGACAGATTGGCTGGATCTCCATCACTGTGTGGGGTATTGGTGCACGATAAAGCAGATATGGTCAGGGTCTTTTAGAATAGTGTGTGTAGTGCAGAAGTGCGGGTAGATCATCACGTCTTGGAGATAATGGTGCTCTCGAGACCATCGTCTGCCTCACACTCTCAGTGAGAAATGGGCAGAGCTGTGTCAAAGAATAAGCAAAGACAAGTCACTGGGATTGTTCTGGCGACTACATAAAAGTATGAATGGTGTAGTCAAGAATAAGAGTATTCTTGACTCCCTGGGTGCTGATATCACCTGGCAGAGAATTGACGAGAATAAAGGCAAGGTACTTTTAAAATGCTATCTAGTGCAGACCAACCAGACAGGTTTTGTAGGTCTTCTGATTTGGTCATTCTTTTCGTTTGGTGGTATGTAACTGGTACATCAGGTTGTTCTTCTTTTGTTCCTTCCTTTACGAATCGATCAGCTCTCTCGTTTCCAGGTACTCCACAGCGAGATGGTATCCATTGTATGGTGATCTTGCGCTTGCTGCCAAGTTTAGAAAGTAGTGTCCGTAGTACTTGCAATTTCCCTACCAAACAGGAGGGTCTCAAATACTGATTTTGCATCTGTCAATAGCATCACAGGATGTGTACCATGGCATTTCTCCGTTTATATCTTGATTGTCAGGATTTCTGACATGAAAGTCTAGAAAAGATTATTATGGAGGGTAGCGTACAGAGCACGTAAAGAAAAGGAAGACCATAAAGTAGATATAATTACGATGTGATCGCTAATTTACATATATTATGGTGTTTGTCCATCACGTATGGTGATGACCATTCATTTATCTAGTGAGGCATACATGAAGGATAAAGAATGACTTGCGCGATGAATTGGATTAAAGTGCGGAAGAGTTGCGCAATTCATAGACCACACGCTCTCGCCTGAGTCATTTGAACCTGTGGCAAGACAAGTCAAGACGACTAGAGACGAATACAGGTGCAATGGGTGATAAAGCGCTCTACGTGCCTTGAATTTACATATAACAGCAACAGAGACAGGACATCTGACCTATAACAGAAAGACATTTCGAAAACTGATCTGGGGTAATAGTTCTGGAAGGACAAGCGACTGGATGGCGACATTACTATAGTCTGTTCACTTTTTTTACTGCCCCAATATAATATTCCATATCTCAGTAACCAACTGAGGAAAAATTATGAGATTTAGCATATAACCTTATCATTATGGCCACCCAACAAAAACAATTTTTGTTCTGGAGATTGTACAGCAGATTTAAATGTGTGTTTATATGCGGTATATAATTTGCGGGTCAGAGAATAAGTCCATAATTTTAAAAGTATTACACCTTCACCAAGACACATCCGCGCTTTTTAAAAAATTGTCTCGTGGTTTCCGTTTTGGCACAAACTGCGCGGAGTTAAATGGGATTGTTTAGAGGTGTCGTCAATGTGGGTTCTTTCATTAAACGTGATTATATATATAAATATATAAATATATAAATTAATCTTACCATTAATAAAATATTAATAGCTAATGTTTGAATATGTGTATATTGTTCAATGGGATTGAATGTGAAATTTTGTACACTTCAAAGCATCGCTATGAAGTTGTACACATTTTTGTCAAGAAGCTGATCGCAGGAAACTTTCATACTGTTACAAATCCCGAAAAAAGAACAGTGCATGCATTGGGCTTGAGTAAACGGTCATTTCGTCGATGGGTGCAAGAATCTGGAATGCAACTAACACACGATAAGCAAACGGTAGGTAGAAAGGCAATTGTAGACAGCTTTGACAAGGATGTCATAAGGCGAGTTATTATAAAAATGATGGATGCCAAAGAAACAGTGACTGTAAGAAAACTTAGGGTTTGGTTGAGAAAGAACAATAACATAGAGCTATCCAAAACAACTTTGTGGAAAATTATATGGACATTAGGCTTCATTTTTAGAAAGTACACGTGAGGTTGAAATATCCTTTGCGAACAACCGCATTTAGGGGCCATGAGAAGCAGATACCTACGTGAAATAAGGGAAATGCGCAAAGAAAATTATGACATAGTGTATTTAGATGAGACGTGGATCAATGCGCACCACACAAGTGGAAAGGAATGACAATCAGTGGATGGAGAGATAAAGCGTTATGTGCCCAGTAGTAAAAGACAACGTTTGGTCATAGCCTATACTGGTGGTACTCATAATGGCTTACTACAGAATGCTGAACTCGTGTTCGTATCAAAGCATACCGACAATAGGGATTATCATAATGAGATGAATGGTAATGTATTTAGAGATTGGCTCGAGAATACAGTACTTCCATCCCTTGATAGACCGTCTTGTCTAATCATGGACAATGCATCATATTACAATGTTGTTGCCCAAGAAGACAAATTATCTACGGCAACATATTTCAAGCTACAGTTGTTGTCCCTTGCAAAACAGGCGCAAAAAAAAAACAAGAAATATCAAATCGACAAGTTGATAGAAGAGCATGGCCATAGGTGCTTGAGACTTCCGCCGTATTATTCTCACTTAAACCCTAGATTGCGATTACCTGCACGCGTTGCAACATGAGATAAGTCGGTGAAACAGGCTTACGTCCTGCTGGCAGATTTAGACAACATCTTTCGGATATCAAAAGTGGCACCCAGAAACCAGTATCCATGCATTTCAACAGTCCTGACCACTGTGGCGTTGCCGACATTCAGGTCACAGCCATCAAATCATGCGCATCCCACGAAAGGGATCGAAAGACATGGGAAAACCGCCTCATCTTCCAACGGGGCAAACTCTCCCCTCACGGCCTCAATGTCCAACACAGTTTCATTTAACTTCCTAACCCCCACCCCCTCCCACCCACGCCCACACCCAGTTTATAGTCCACTATAGACCTGCAGGTCTTTTGCAGGACGTCGCAGTCAACTTTATCAACAGTTTTGCGTTCGGTGGTTTGCTATCGTTTTCTAAACGACTGCTACTCATGCCCCTCTGTGAGGACCATCACAATGAAATCTTCCGCAGCTGTGTTTTGAGCGTTTAACGAGAATTGCCAATTGCGTACTGCGTCCGCTACATCTTTACCTATCCCTATTCTCACTCTTCCGCCCACATGGGCGCCTCTCCACCCCCACTCCCCTCCAGCTTGTTCTCCCGCCCAGCGGCTTAGCCAATGGCTGAGCTTCTGACTTTACTGACCTTTAACCCGCTGACCATACATCCGGTTCATACAATCTACTGACTAGTCGTCCAACGTGTGTCAGTCACTCCTAGCAAGGATACAGATTCAAATAAATACCTTTAATTAGTTTAATATTGTCATGTAGTGTGTTTCATATAGTTTTTGTGTCGGTTAGTGTTTGTTTGTTCTGTGCTGACGAAGGCTTTGGCCGCAACGTCCAATTTGTTCCGTGTAATCGTGTTTTAGTAAAGCTCACAATCTACTTCTCGGTATTTGGTGATTCATTCATTGTCATTTAATCCCTATAGAACTTGTGCGGGTTAAAATTAAAGGACAGGTGGCAGCTGCCAATACTACATTCAAATTGTTTGACGTCAAGATACTAACCCAGTCCGCGCTATTAAATATTGATAAAAGTTACTGGAATAAATGTGAGGAACATGCGTTGAAAGAGGAAGAGGACTATTGGAGAAAGGATGGATTGAATTTTACGCAACCGAGAGCAGTCATCAACCTATTGGAATCGTCCGACACAGATTAAGGTCTTAGCAGATCGCAGACCTTAATCCACGTGCACACTTACTGGGATATTTTGCTCCAACTATTCAGACGAATTTCAGGCCCTAAAAATTACAGCATCAGCACAATGTCAATGGCAACAATTTGTATTCCACAGTGATGAATTTTTAATTCCGCAAGCCCTCAGCGGTGACAAACAACTGGTATTGAAAAACAAACACACACACTAAACGCATTGAATACCAACAGAAGAGTAATATTGCGGTGGAAACTAACATATTGTGGCATAAAAAGAAACGTGAGAGCAAACACGTTGTAAAATTAGGGGACAACACGTGCATACGATTTAATCTATAAACTTCAATGAAAAGAGGACTAACATCTTGGTCGTTAAGAAGAAAGCCCACTACAGAGACACTGACAACTATTTTCATAGTGCAAAACACGTAATCATGTTCCGTCTATGAACGGTAAACAGCAGAGTAGACAATCTTTCACGAAGACTGAAAGCAGGTCTGTCACCCATGTGTACGTGTGAACAAACTACACAGACAGCTGAACAGATCCTTAAAAATGGACACATGATGACTAAATTGTGGTATCATTTCTGGTCACTCCATACGCACATTAACGCACAATTATTTGGAAGTTTTTACGAACTCAATATAAAAAGCTAAATGCATTCTAGTAACATGAATACTTGTGTACAATTATTAACCAGCAGCTGAAGAAACAAGAAGGAAATGAAAAATAGGGTAATAAATATATTCCTTCTACGTTCCTGTCAATTTACACATTATTTACCCCATGCCTCTGTAAATTCTCTGTCTTTACTGATATTACACATTGCACCCCTCTCGGGAGTCTCCGTGGTGAAGTGGTCAAGCCGTCTGACTCGGGCTGCGAAGGTTGTATGTTCGATTCCGGGCCGCGTCCTTCATTTCACGAGTGAAATTTTTCGGAGACTCCCGAGGGTCGTCACTGGAGCTACAGAGTTCGTGCTTTGTGCGACGCTTTCCGCGCTGCGAAAAGAGACTGAGCCATATGGGATAAACACCCGGTGCAATGTAGTCGACCCTGTCGACTTTTAAGCTACTTTTTTTTTACTGCACCCACTCCCATACGCCTTGTACTTGTGTCGTTACCCCAAATGACGTGCTTTACTGTAAGACTAGTTTGTTAGCGTGAATTCACTACATTTTCGCCAAAACATCCGCACACAAAAATAAAGTCGCCGCTTTCGATGATTTAAGTAGCTTTTGGACCTATCAAAGACATATTCCTTGGGTGGGGGTAAATATAAGACGACAGGAAAAATTTCGAAACGATGCAACAGACAGTTTTCAGAATAATTGATCGTGAATGACGGCATTCATTTCTGGACAGACTATAGTAAGTTCTTAGAACCGCACATTATCAAGAATACCTGAACACACTCCTAGAAAGTCGGGCAACAAACAAATAATGTTTACCGTCGATTTCTGGGAACGGGCTTTTGTAGCACATGGCATCAAAGGGAACCAATATAGGGGAGACATTTTCCAGGAAAATTTATTTCGTGGAAAAGCATAAATTATGTATAAGTGTTTACGAAGCACAGCAGAACGAAATGGTTAACCCATTTGCTGAACTTGGCAGCAAACAGTAAGCTGAGACAAAGAATGAATGGATGGTTAGTTTACTAGTTTGCGTATTTTGTTTTATGTTGTTGTTGTTGTTGTTGTTGTTGTTATTGTTGTTGTGGGCATGCATATGTGTGTGTTCACAAAGTTGCATAACGTAAGACTACTACTTCCAGTTCTAGGTTTTACAAGTATAGTAATGTCCAATATGGAAAAAATAAAATTACGAATGCACTACTTTTACAACGGAAGTAACCACAGAGAGAAAGCAGATTTCTTTAGTTTACTGTTCCAAATGTAAAAAAGTAAGTTAACACCTTACGCAATGTTTGTGATTCAAGAGAAAGAACCGAGCTGACGTCTGTCGTTGTTTAAGATTGAACGGACCTTGATACATTATCGGGTTAAATACGGCTTTATGTGAGATGTAATGCAGTTTTATTCATCTCATCTCACCTCATATTGGTCTTCTTACTCTTGTACCTTGCAGTGTAGAGGTGGAGTATAAACAGCAGGAGAGTGCCTGTTTACGGGCCTCATGTATGGAGATTTCCATGGACTCTGTTATTCCCTGTCCATCGTTTACATGATCGGCCTTTTCTTCTGATTCCATTTGGTCTGTACATCATTGCTTGTTGTGGTATACTGTTAGTTGGTAACCTAGTTATATGGCCAAATCTTGCTGTCTTCTAATGAAATCTAGCACTGCTATAACCCCCACTTTAGTCCTGATTTCTTTATTTCTGATTTTCTATCTTCTTGATACATTGAGTATTCGTCTCCGGAATCTCATTTCTTTTGTTGTAATGTTTATTTTCTCTTTTTCTAGCATTGTCCAGGTTTGGCATTGGTAGCATAGAGGTGGTAGGAAGATTGTATTGTAGGGTGCTTTTTCATTATCTATTGATGCGTGTTTGTTCTATAGTCTCATCTCATCTCATCTCATCATGTTCCTCTTGTACCTTGCGGTGTCGAGGTGAAGTATAAACTTCCTGAGAGTGCCCGGTTATGGGCTTCGTATATCGACATTCCCATGGATTCTGTTATTCCCTCCGTCCAACGTTTACGTGGTCGGCCTCTTCCTCTATTTCCATCTGGTCTGTACATCATTGCTTGTTGTGGCATGCTGTTGACTGGTAGCCTACTTGCATGGCCAAACCATTTGACTTGCTGCTTTCTAATAAAATCTAGAGCAGCTTTAACCCCCACTTTAGTCCTGATTTCTTCATTTCTGATCTTATCTCTTCTTGATACGTTGAGTATTCTTCTCAGGAACCTCATTTCTGTTGTTCTATAGTATTGGTGCGATTTTATTATTGCGTTAAATACGGTTTTATTATTGGGTTGTACGACAAACGGGCAGCTATGTACATAGATAACCCAAATATATGTTTATAAATAAATAATCATCTTGCAACGGATCTAATGTTAGTTTGTTACGTCTATAAATAATGCGTATATTAAGTTTGAAAATAGCGTTATGTCATCTCCCTGATGGAGAGAACGCTGGTGATAGGGAAACATATCTCATACGCAAGAAATAGTAGTGCGATAGAAGTAGAAGTGAGGATTATGCCTTAGTTCAAAGCGAGCGAAAACAAAAACAATAACTAGCTAACCAAGCCCCTCAGTGTTACGAGGAGTCGGGGCATATGGTGGTATTAGTGGACAGTTAGACTGACTGGTTTACTAGAATGGGCTGTGTAATTTGACACAACAGGGAAATACTACAAGTACAACGAAACGGGAGAGAGTGTGAGAGAGTGGGGGTGAGAAGGATAGAGAGTAGAGATAGAGAGAGGGTGGGAGACAGAGAGGCAGAGCGAAAGAGATAGATCTGTTGTAAAGCAGCATAGATGTGCTTGGGCATTTACAACCCGTTCAGCGGGCCGAACCTTTCAAGAATCCAGTGGTGCCCACTCTATGACCACGAGCAGCATGACGATGGAGGTGATGACAGTAACACGGGCTTTCATATGGCTGGATTCACAGCATTATACCAATTTGTGTGTTACTAAGTAATTCAATGAGCATGATTCGGAAGGTCGAAGCTGAATCTGTACGTAGACAGTGGACTGAGTCGCTGCGGAAGTCTGTTGCCCGTAAAGTCACCTTCATCTTCGTCCCGGGACATGCGGGAGTCGAGGTAAATGAACGTGCTGATAAACTGGCTGGCTCTGTACCCCCTGCAGATGGCCAGACCATGGATCATGCCGATGTTATTAACGTCCTTAAAGATATGTCGAGAACAGAGGACTTTGACGTCAGTGAATCCACATCGCTGTCCAGGATTAAAGACTTGAGAGTAAGAATTGGCACGGCCAGACACGAGAGGCACATTGGGAAAACGAGGTGCCTCGTGAACCAACACAGAACTGGCACTATTAGCCACCGAGCGCTGATGCATATGCTGCGGGGCGGATCTGAGCACCTATGGACCTGTCCGGAGTGCAATGAAGATACCCCAACTGATAACTGATAACTGATTACTGATTCCTTGTGATTGTACAATGCCCTTGGTGTCATCAATTCTCGTAAATCCATGGTCTTCTCGGGCTTCCTCTTGCTCTCATATCGGATCTTCCTTGATGTTAGGCACAGTTATGGTAGCTGATGGTGTTGCATTCTAATGAGACGGCCAAACTATTCGATCTTCTACCTTTCAATGTATTTGGCACAAGGTGTTGATCCGCTGCCTGTGTCGTGTGTGTAAAGAATGAATGTCGTAGTAGTTATTTGTTCTTCTTTACCACTTTAGTGTCGTCCCTGGAGTGAGGGGAATCAACACCCACATTTGTTTTAATTCAATATCTCTATCCTGGAGATATCCAGCAGACTCCGTCCACAACACTCCCTCAATCTGAAGACACCTTCTTCTCACTCTTACTCACCCCTGGATCATGCCCCCTCTCATTCTTCCCCAACATAACATACTTGACAACTCTAGCTTCAACAAATGAAAACAAGAAATTTATTAAAGCAAAGAGTATATGTAGGAGAAGTGTGTGTGTGTATATAAAGTGTAGAATGTGTGACGTGTACTCTAAAGTGTCTGTAGACTCAGATCAGTGTTCAGGAGTATAGTCATTCACATCACTGTGCTGAGAACACACTAGCACCATTCAGTCCAGACAAGCAACCTCACCAAGGTGATGCTCCTCCGGTCACGTGAAGACTTCCTCCGTTGTCTCTTGAACCACTAGGATGCTTGGACACCCATGACAAACACTGTCTAATGAGAGTCTTCAATCTGTTTTACACTATGAATTTCCTCTGGTATTTAACCGAATGTTAATTAGAAAATTCTAACACTATTGTCACTGTTACTGGGGAAATCTTACTTGATCTAGTGTCACTGGTTTTAAAGATTCCCCATATTAACAACACAATCTGAAGTTCCCGGTATCAGTATAATATTTATATGACTGTTTCTGGTATCAGTGTTGTGTGTATATATATATATATATATATATATATATATATATATATATTATATATAATGTTCTGACTGTTCAGTGATACACCTATCACTTGCTAAAACATAGGTATCATCAGCATATCCTGCTCAGCAGAAGTCAGGTTCCCGCAAACCAACTTGGGTATAAGCCCAATGTAGCGGCCTCTCAGCAACTTCTGTCTTCAAATTCTGAGCCATCATCTTCTAAAATGTGTTAGCTTCACTGGTCAAAATCATAGCACACATACGTGGACCTGTAAATGGAACCTGTAGAATAGAGAATACCATGGTCAGGGCAACTCAATCCTGGCCGGAATTAGGTGAGTGTAGGCCAATAGCAGCACTCAGATCTATAACAGAGATCCGATCTCTGTCATATAGCCAAATAACTCATCATATGATCTGAGACATGGCAACACCAGGAAATAATAAAGGAACGGGTAGAAACCCAGCAGATGCCCTACTGGAAGATCCTACCATTTCACATTCCTCTCCTCCCTCTCAACCATTCTTAATCTCTCTAATTATTATTCCACTACATTGTCCTCAACTCCCTGAGTAAAATGATATATCACACAAGCTAGTTGAAGCCACACAATAGAATACTAGTGCCGACGCTCCTATGATACTTTCTAGCACCGCACTTATAGAACATTCTATCACTAATCATAAACATTATATCATCACACTTATAATACATTATATCACCGCACTATGATACATTATATTACCGCACTATGATACATTATATTACCGCACAGTACTGCACTCTATTCCTAATCATACTCTAAGTTAGATATGATTAATATCCCACCATATGCCTATTCCAGTTGCTAATCGAAACTAGGCGATCACAGACTGGATCTATGTCCGCCGATAACTATCAACACTTTGACACCCCTAGTTTCTTTTATGTAACACAACTCGGAATACTGCATCGCTCTTTCCAACTTCAGAAATCTGGTCAACTCACTCCTCTTGTTTACTGCAACGCTTTTTATATTGGGCTGTGAGTGACGTCACCAAAAAGTCCAGACGCTTACCAGTCCAGAGTCTGGTTCCTCCTCCTGTTCTAGACTAACTGGAGTCAACCCGCGGTCAAATTTGCTTTCATTTGGGGAAATTCCAGTCCGTCCGGGAACCAGAGAATTCTCCACATCAGAGGATCCATCCCGCCTGTTTTCCAGACTCTCCGTCTATCACTTCAAAGCCCACTACCGCCGTGGCAGACAAATGACAAAGTCCCAGATTACTGTCGGGTCTTGTTCGTCTCGAGCAACAATTTTGTTAACAAAATGCCGACCGGTGTAGACATTGTAACGTGACGTATTTGTTCCGAACAATCCACATCATACAGATTCGCCGACCAGATGTAGACATTCTGACGCGACGTGTTTGGCTTCCCCGTTAGAAATGCCGATCCTATGTAAACAGTTTTAACGACGTATTCTTCTCAGTCTGTACATCAAAGGATTACTTGTTTTTACAGATTACTGTCGGGTCTTGTTTGTCATTGATCGAATCTCAAGTTTATTTATGCGACATAGGCCCCCTCCTAAGAGAGTAGTCCGCAACAACTCTTTCTTCTTGGAGGTTCGATCCAGATGATCTATTCCACTTCTTCCGGAACTGGATGTCTCGACAGGAAATCAGCTCCAACATTTTCCTTCCCAGGTATATACTCCACTGTAAAGTGGTATGGCTGAAGTAGCAACGACCACCGCATCAAACGGGCGTTGAGCTTCTGAGAAGTGGCCAGGAACATCAAGGGTTGATGATCCGACTGAACTCGAAACTGAACTCCATACAAATATGGCTGGAATTTTTGCACGGCCCATACGAGAGATAAACACTCTCTCTCGACGGTCGAATAATTCCTCTCAGCCGGGAGAAGTTTCTTGCTTGCATATGCCACAGGTTTCAAAACCGAAGCATCATCTTTTCCTTCCTGTAACAAAGCTGCCCCAATCCCAATCCCACTTGCATCCGTTCTCAACACAAATGGTTTGGAAAGGTCAGGGAGCTGTAACACTGGTTTGCTGACCAAGGCCTCCTTCAACTGACTGTAGGCACTCTCACATTCTGGTGTCCAAACGATTTGGTCCGGGAATCCCTTTTTCAAGGTTTCCGTTAATGGAGCTCCCAGTTCAGTAAAATGTGGGATAAATTTGTGGTAGACTCCACACAACGAGAGAAAAGATCGCACATCCTTCTTCGTTTTTGGCCTTGGAGCACATCTGATTTTCTCCAGGTTCTTTTCCTCTAGGACAATGTGTCCTGGAGTTATGGTGTGACCTAGAAATTCCAGAGTTTGGTAACCAATCATACACTTGGTTGGGCGAGCAGTAAGACCTGTTTCCTTGAACCTATTGAAAACTCTTTTCATGGATTGTAAATGGTCATCCAAGCTGTCACTGGAAATCAGAATATCATCCATGAATGAGATGATGGACGGATCCTGTAAAGGATCAAGTAAAGTCCTCATCATGCGAGTAAACACACTAGGTGCATTACTGAGTCCAAAGGGCATGACCTTGAACTCGTAATGTCCACTGGGGTTAATGAAAGCCAGCAGTGGTCGAATCTCTGGTTTGACTGGAATCTGATAATACCCTTGACTCAGATCCACCTTTGAGAAATACCTTGCCTTATGGAGCCTCGCGAATAACTGAGTTGGTTTCGGCAAAGGTTCCACCTGAAATTGTGTATGACTGTTCAGAAGTCGGTAGTCTATACACAACCGGTGTTCTCCGCTTGGTTTTCGTAACAGAACCACCCCCGCATTGTATGGGGATGTGGATGGTGCAATCACGTCATCCTCCAATAGTTTCTGTATTTCCTCCTCCAGGGCCTTTTCTTTAGAGAATTGCACTGGGTAAACCTTTTGGCGAACAGGCTCTTGGGTGGTCAAAGTCATCTCGAACTCCACCAACCTCGTTCGTCCTGGTTTATCAGTCAGTATCTCCTTATGAGACACGAGAACCTGAGTTATCCTTTCCCTCTCTTGGGAAGTCAGATCAGGGTTCACCTGCACATCCTTGTAGGTTTCCTGGTGTACCAGGGGATATTCCCTGCCCTCGTTGGTTCCCACTTCTGTCTCCACTGCAACTGCCATTGCCATGAGGTGAGCTACTTTTTCTCCGGGTCTCTCTTCGTATTTCCGCAAGAGATTGATATGGAAAATCTTCGACTTTCCCCGGATCCGGATCTGATAGATGGTCCTGGATATCACCCTTTCCACGGGAAATGGTCCTTGCCAACCTATCTCCAGTTTGTTGTTTCCCGTTGGGAGTAGCAACAATACTTTGTCTCCCACCTCTAGAGATCTGTCTTTAGACCTACGGTTGTAGTAAGCCGCATGTCTTTTTCTGGCCTTTTTCAAGTTTTAGATTTGCCAGAGTCCATCCCTTGTGAAGTTTTTCTTTCAGTTCTTCCACATATTTGTAAGAAGAAATAACTTCTTCTGACGTCCCCTCTTCAGTCCAACTCCTCAACATGGCTTCCAACGGTCCTTTGATTGGACGACCAAACAGCAACGTAGCGGGTGGTAGTCCTGTTGAGCCATGAGGAACTTCCCGATAGGCAAAAAGTGCTGCTGGGATATATTCATCCCACCTATCAGGTTTTTCCTGCGCCAGTTTCCTGAGCATTGTCATCAACGTGCCGTTGAAACGCTCTACTTGCCCATTGCCTTGAGGGTGGTAAGGGCTGGTATGGATATGGTTAGAGTGGAACACCCTAAATACCTCCTCCATAAGTTTTCCACAAAACTGGGAAACATTGTCCGTCAGTATTTGATCAGGAAAGCCTAATCTTGTAAAGGCCTCCATTAGTGCCACTCGTTTCGAGTCAATCGTGGTCAGTATGGCTTCACCCCACATTGTACAGCAATCCACCATGGTGAGTATGTACATGTTCCTCTTCCTAGTCCTAGGAAGTGGACCCACAATATCGATGGCTACCCTCTCGAAAGGAGAGTTCATGATGGGCATTTCACCCAAGACCACCGGCGCTGTCCAGTGTTTTGGTGCCACCCTCTGGCACTCAGGGCATGACTTCACATACCGACGCACATCACCTGTCATTCCCGGCCAATAGTAATGGCAGGAAATTCGCTGCATCGTGGCGGCAATACCCATATGCCCACTGAATGAGATGGTATGCCCCATATGAAGAATCTGGGAACGGTGGGCCTTTGGGACCACCAACTGACAATGTAGGTTGTCTCCCCTTCCGGCTCTCCTGTAGAGTATCCTATTCTTCATATAGTACTGCCCCCGTTTGGGTGGATCAGCACTTTTCTGCAGCTTTTTGTAGCAAGGACGTAACGTAGCATCCTCACTCTGGGCAGTTCGCAACTCCTCTGGCAGTGGGTTAGTCACATTTGCTTCTGCCTCATCCATTCTCGTCTGAGAGCGAGTCTGAATTGCTCCCATGTGGATTGGTTCCCTGGGCATTCCCAGAAAGACATACCGGTAACCAAGGATTACGGGGAAAATGGGATCGGTCAACACCGCGGCCTTGATGGTGCCAGTGACATATCTTGACCGACTATCCACTCTGGCAATGGGCAATTTCATGGCTACAGCACTCTTCTGTGCAGACTGTATCTCCATGGTTTCACCTGTGAATTGTTCTGGATGTACCAGATCCGCAGAAATCACGGCCTCCCCGTCCAGTCCTGTGTCGTATAAACACTCCACTTGACGACCGTTAACCTCTACCAATTCCACTACAGGTGGTTTTTCCTGGTCTGGAGTCTCTCTCTCGGCCTCGACCTGTTCGGTGGGCTCCACCTTAGGTTTCCCGGGGCACACGACGAATTGAGTGTCTCCTGACTTTCCCCTGCAGTCAATAGCATTGTGCGTATTCGACCTGCAGTGTTTGCACCTTTTCCCTGTCCTAGATTTTCTAGTGCCGGACTTTATTGAGCTCTCCTGCTGGTGAGCTTCCTTGTCGACCTTGGCCTTGTCAGTGTCCACCTCCCTTGAAGTCACTTGACATGCCGCGAAGTGAGGGTTCTTAGCCTTTGATTTGCAATCCTTCGTATTGTGAGAAGGTGACTTACAAATCGCACACCACTTTTCCGACCATGGTCGTTTTTGTGTAGAGCTCGAAGTGCTCTTGCTTTCCCCCTTCGTCTTCTCCAAATTCTCCTCTGAAGTTTTGACATATGGTTCCACCTTCTTAGTTCCTGTGCTCTTGACTTTCTTCAGGTTATGTTTTTCCTGACTTTTGGTGTTGGTAGAAAGGTTTTCAGCTGCCTCCCCATGGACCTCGACGAACCGTTCTGCCAATTTCGTCACCATGTCGATTCGTTCCGCCCCTTGTTCTCCCAAGAATGTCCTGAGAGGTTTCGACATTTGCTTCCGCATCTGGTCGACTACCATGAGCTCTTCCAGACTCTCATAGTCATGCGCGAACCCCGCCAAATCCATCCACTTATGGAGATAGGTTTTCAGACGCAGACTATAGGCGGTGAACAATTCCCCCGGTTCTCGTTTTGCTCCTCGAAATTTTTTCCGGTAGGTATGTGACGTAACTTCGAATCGTTTCAGCAGAGCCGTCTTCAACTCGTCATAGTTGTTCTCATGTCCTGGTGGTAGGCGAGAATAAACCTCGTAACCAGTCCCGCGTAAACCCTGGGATAGCTTGAGATTCCATTTGTCACGCTCCAGACCCATAGCAACCGACATAGCCTCAAAGCGTTGAAGGTACTGGTCAATCTTCTCTTTGTCCTCCTCGTAGATCGCTAGAGGGAACTTCATAGCATGGTCCACCTACTGGTGTTGAGCCAGGGAGAGATGAACCTCCCACTGCTCCCTCAGTTTCCCCACTAGATTGCCTCTTGAGCTCAAGTTCCCGCATCCGGTACTCGTGCTCCCTTTTCTGAGCTTCCTGTTCCGCTTCCAATCTCTTAGCAGCCTGTTCCGCTTCAAATTTCTTAGCTGCTTGCTCAGCTTCAAATTTCTTAGCGGCTTGCTCAGCTTCAAATTTCTTAGCTGCTTGCTCAGCTTCAAATTGCCTAGCAGCTTGTTCTGCTTCCAATTTCTTAGCTGCTTGCTCAGCTTCAAATTTCTTAGCTGCTTGCTCAGCTTCAAATTGCCTAGCAGCTTGTTCTGCTTCCAATTTCTTAGCTGCTTGCTCAGCTTCAAATTGCCTAGCAGCTTGTTCTGCTTCCAATTTCTTAGCTGCTTGCTCTAACTCCATCCTTCTCAATTCCAACTCAGCCTTTCGATCTTCCCTTTCTGCTTGACGATACTCCCTCTCCACCTCCTGTACGTAATCTGTTAGGGCAGAACCCGACAATCCCATTTCTTCCCCCTTTGCCCTTAGTTCTGCCGGAGACAGTTTAGGAGTGGCCATTTTTCAGAGATTTAACTCAGCAGATAGAGTATAGAGTATCTCTGAACAAATATATAGATAATGACCAAATACAATTAATCTATATATTTATAATACACCACACAACACAACACAATCACTCAGTGACAAGAGTAGAATCAGGACCACAGACCTATGCAGACGTGTGAAGTGTGAACAGGTAAGATAAGTCCTAACCCCTATCCACATTCACTCTAGCTGGATTCTCACTAATAGGATATCTCCATCCTCTAACTAAAGATCCCGTGTTAAAAGACCCCGTTTATGAAAGATCCCGTTGTCTAAAGATCCCTTGTACGAAAGATCCCGCTGTCCAAAGATCACGTTGACGAGCCTCCAATAAATGTCGTGTGTGTAAAGAATGAATGTCGTAGTTGATATTTGTTCTTCTTTACCACTTTAGTGTCGTCCCTGGAGTGAGGGGAATCAACACCCACATTTGTTTTAATTCAATATCTCTGTCCTGGAGATATCCAGCAGACTCCGTCCACAACACTCCCTCAATCTGAAGACACCTTCTTCTCACTCTTACTCACCCCTGGATCATGCCCCCTCTCATTCTTCCCCAACATAACATACTTGACAACTCTTGCTTCAACAAATGAAAACAAGAAATTTATTAAAGCAAAGAGTATATGTAGGAGAAGTGTGTGTGTGTGTGTATATAAAGTGTAGAATGTGTGACGTGTACTCTAAAGTGTCTGTAGACTCAGATCAGTGTTCAGGAGTATAGTCATTCACATCACTGTGCTGAGAACACACTAGCACCATTCAGTCCAGACAAGCAACCTCACCAAGGTGATGCTCCTCCCGTCACGTGAAGACTTCCTCCGTTGTCTCTTGAACCACTAGGATGCTTGGACACCCATGACAAACACTGTCTAATGAGAGTCTTCAATCTGTTTTACACTATGAATTTCCTCTGGTATTTAACCGAATGTTAATTAGAAAATACTAACACTATTGTCACTGTTACTGGGGAAATCTTACTTGATCTAGTGTCACTGGTTTTAAAGATTCCCCATATTAACAACACAATCTGAAGTTCCCGGTTTCAGTATAATATTTATATGACTGTTTCTGGTATCAGTGTTGTGTATATATATATATATATATATATATATATATATATATATATATATATATATATATATATATTATATATAATGTTCTGACTGTTCAGTGATACACCTATCACTTGCTAAAACATAGGTATCATCAGCATATCCTGCTCAGCAGAAGTCAGGTTCCCGCAAACCAACTTGGGTATAAGCCCAATGTAGCGGCCTCTCAGCAACTTCTGTCTTCAAATTCTGAGCCATCATCTTCTAAAATGTGTTAGCTTCACTGGTCAAAATCATAGCACACATACGTGGACCTGTAAATGGAACCTGTAGAATAGAGAATACCATGGTCAGGGCAACTCAATCCTGGCCGGAATTAGGTGAGTGTAGGCCAATAGCAGCACTCAGATCTATAACAGAGATCCGATCTCTGTCATATGGCCAAATAACTCATCATATGATCTGAGACATGGCAACACCAGGAAATAATAAAGGAACGGGTAGAAACCCAGCAGATGCCCTACTGGAAGATCCTACCATTTCACATTCCTCTCCTCCCTCTCAACCATTCTTAATCTCTCTAATTATTATTCCACTACATTGTCCTCAACTCCCTGAGTAAAATGATATATCACACAAGCTAGTTGAAGCCACACAATAGAATACTAGTGCCGACGCTCCTATGATACTTTCTAGCACCGCACTTATAGAACATTTTATCACTAATCATAAACATTATATCATCACACTTATAATACATTATATCACCGCACTATGATACATTATATTACCACACTATGATACATTATATTACCGCACAGTACTGCACTCTATTCCTAATCATACTCTAAGTTAGATATGATTAATATCCCACCATATGCCTATTCCAGTTGCTAATCGAAACTAGGCGATCACAGACTGGATCTATGTCCGCCGATAACTATCAACACTTTGACACCCCTAGTTTCTTTTATGTAACACAACTCGGAATACTGCATCGCTCTTTCCAACTTCAGAAATCTGGTCAACTCACTCCTCTTGTTTACTGCAACGCTTTTTATATTGGGCTGTGAGTGACGTCACCAAAAAGTCCAGACGCTTACCAGTCCAGAGTCTGGTTCCTCCTCCTGTTCTAGACTAACTGGAGTCAACCCGCGGTCAAATTTGCTTTCATTTGGGGAAATTCCAGTCCGTCCGGGAACCAGAGAATTCCCCACATCAGAGGATCCATCCCGCCTGTTTTCCAGACTCTCCGTCTATCACTTCAAAGCCCACTACCGCCGTGGCAGACAAATGACGCCGTTGTTCGTCTCGAGCAACAATTTTGTTAACAAAATGCCGACCGGTGTAGACATTGTAAAGTGACGTATTTGTTCCGAACAATCCACATCATACAGATTCGCCGACCAGATGTAGACATTCTGACGCGACGTGTTTGGCTTCCCCGTTAGAAATGCCGATCCTATGTAAACAGTTTTAACGACGTATTCTTCTCAGTCTGTACATCAAAGGATTACTTGTTTTTACAGATTACTGTCGGGTCTTGTTTGTCATTGATCGAATCTCAAGTTTATTTATGCGACAGCCTGTCTGATAACATCATTTCTTATTCGGTCTCGGATAGTTAAGATGGCAGCTCTTCTCAAGCATCTCATCTCGCTGGTGTTAATTTTTGTAAGTGTGATTTAGATAATGTCCAAGTTTGAAACTGGTAGCATAGAGTAATAATATATTAAAATAGCTGACATAGAAACGTGTAGTTACGATAGGCAATGTCTGCTCTTGATCAGGCACAAGAAGAAGAAGGGGAGAAGAAGAAGAAGAAGAAGAAGAAGAAGAAGAAGAAGAAGAAGAAGAAGAAGAAGAAGAAGAAGAAGAAGAAGAAGAAGACGACGACGACGACGAAGAAGAAGAAGAAGAAGAAGAAGAAGAAGAAGAAGAAGAAGAAGAAGAAGAAGAAGAAGAAGAAGAAGAAGAAGAAGAAGAAGAAGAAGAAGAAGAAGAAGAAGAAGAAGGAGAAGAAGAAGAAGAAGAAGAAGAAGAAGAAGAAGAAGAAGAAGAAGAAGAAGAAGAAGAAGAAGAAGAAGAAGAAGAAGAAGAAGAAGAAGAAGTTGATTTCATGATAACCTCATTTGAACGATTTGGCGAAATTCACTTAGCCCCACAATTACGATACACTTCCGCCGAGTTCTGGTCACGTGGTAGTCTCCTGTGTTTCAACCGTTCGTTATGGCGTTTGATCGCCTGCAGAAGCACCAGAGATTGATAGCCAGCAGACGGTCTTTTAAGTAGTTTACTGTTGTTATTATAGTTTACGTTTGCTGCTTGAAGTATTT